>ONZH01022838.1:1227500-1716719 GCA_900303285.1 Rhinella marina | reverse complement strand
CCCCATTAGACTCTTCAGACCCCAGTCCCCCCATAGACCTTCAGACCCCCCATTTCCCCCATTAGACTCTTCAGACCCCCAGTCCCCCCTCTTGGAGTCCCCCCATTAGACTCTCAGACCCCCCACTCCCCAGACTCTTCCCCCAGTCCCCCATTAGACCTTCAGACCCCCATTCCCCCCATTAGACCTTCAGACCCCCAGTCCCCCCATTAGACTCTTTCAGACCCCAGTCCCCCATTAGACCTTCAGACCCCCAGTCCCCCCATTAGATTCAGACCCTTCTTCAGACCCTTCAGACCCCAGTCCCCCCATTAGGACTCTTCAGACCCCCAGTCCCCCATTAGACTCTTCAGACCCCAGTCCCCCATTAGACCTTCAGACCCCCAGTCCCCCCTTTAGACTTCAGACCCCAGTCCCCCCATTAGACTCTTCAGACCCCGTCCCCCATTAGACCTTCAGACCCCCCCCATTAGACTCTTCAGCCCCAGTCCCCCCATTAGACTCTTCAGACCCCCAGGTCCCCCATTAGAGTCTCCCCCAATTAGACCCCAGACCCCCCCAGTCATCTCTTCAGACCCCCAGTCCCCCATTAGACTCTTCAGACCCCAGTCTCCCCATTAGACTCTTCAGACCCCCAGTCCCCCCATTAACCCTTCAGACCCCCAGTCCCCCCATTTAGACTCTTCAGACCCCCAGTCCCCTAACCCACAACCCCTAGTCCCCCATAGACTTCCAGACCCCAGTCCCCCCATTAGACTCTTCAGACCCCCAGTCCCCCCTTAGACCCTTCAGACCCCCAGTCCCCCATTAGACCTTCAGACCCCCAGTCCCCCATTAGACTCTTCAGACCCTCCAGTCCCCCCATTAGACCCTTCAGACCCCCAGTTCCCCCTATTAGACTCTTACCCCCAGTCCCCCATTAGACTTCTTCAGACCCCCCATTAGACTCTTCAGACCCCCAGTCCCCCATTAGATCTTCAGACCCAGTCCCCCCATTAGATCCTTCAGACACCCAGTCCCCCTCATTAGACCCTCAGACCCCAGTCCCCCATTAGGACCCCAGTCCCCCCCCTTCAGACCCCCAGTCCCCACTCTTCAGACCCCCATCCCCCATTAGACCTTCAGACCCCCGTCCCCCCATTAGACTCTTCAGAGAGCCCCACTCTTCAGCCCCCCACCCTTTAGACTCTCCAGACCCCAGTCCCCATTAACTCTTCAGACCCCCCCCCATTAGACTTCGACCCCCAGTCCCCCCTATTAGACTTTCAGACCCATCCCCCATTAGACTCTTCAGACCCCAGTCCCCCCTATAGACTCTTCAGCCCCCAGACCCCCCCAGACTCTTCCCCCCATTAGACTCTTCAGACCCCCACCCCCATCCCCCCAGTAGAATCTTCAGACCCTTCATTAGACTTCAGACCCCCAGATCCCCCATTAGGACTCTTTCAGACCCCAGTCCCCCATTAGACTCTTCAGACCCCAGTCCCCCATTAGACTCTCAGACCCCCAGTCCCCCCATTAGACTCTTCAGACCCCCCAGTCCCCCATATTAGACTCTTCAGACCCCAGTCCCCCCATTAGACCTTCAGACCCTAGTCCCCCCATGACTTCAGACCCCCAGTCCCCCATTAGACTCTTCGACCCCCGTCCCCCCATTAGACTCTTCAGACCCCCCATTCCCCCATCCCCTTCAGACCGCCCAGGACTCTTCAGCCCCAGTCCCCATTAGACCTTCAGACCCCCATCCCATTAGACTCTTCAGACCCCAGTCCCCCCATTAGACCCTTCAGACCCCCAGTCCCCCATTAGACTTTCAGACCCCCAGTCCCCCCATTAGACCTTCAGACCCCCACCCCCCTTGACTCTTAAGACGTCCCCATTTAACTCTAAGACCCCAGTCCCCCATAGACTTCAGACCCCCAGTCCCCCCATTAGACTCTCACCCCCAATCCCCCATTGACCCTTCAGACCCCCAGTCCCCCCAAGACCCTTCAAGACCCCCAGGTCCCATTAGACTCTTCAGACCAGTCCCCCCATTAGAGTCTCCATACCCCAGTTTCCCCCATTTAGACTTCAGACCCCAGTCCCCCATTAGACTTTCAACCCCCAGTCCCCCATTAACTCTTCAGACCCAGTCCCCATTAGACCCTTCAGACCAGTCCTTCCACTCTTTAGAAGTCCCCCTTTAGACCCCCAGTCCCCATTAGACTCTTCAGACCCCAGTCCCCCCATTAGACTCTCAGACCCCCAGTCCCCCCATTAGACTCTTCAGACCCCCAGTCCCCCCCATTAGACTCTTCAGACCCCCAGTCCCCATTAGACTCTTCAGACCCCCATTCCCCCCATTAGACCCCATTAGACTCTTCAGACCCCCAGTCCCCCATTAGACTCTTCAGACCCCCCATTAGACTCTTCTTAGACTCTCAGACCCCCAGTTCCCCCCATTAGATCCTTCAGACACCCAGTCCCCCCATTAGACCCTTCAGACCCCCAGTCCCCCCATTAGACTCTTCAGACCCCCAGTCCCCCATTAGACTCTTCAGACCCCAGTCCCCCATTAGACTCTCAGACCCCCAGTCCCCATAGACCTTCAGACCCCAGTCCCCCTATTAGACTCTTCAGACCCCCAGACCCCCCAATTAGACCCTTCAGACCCCCAGTCCCCCCATTAGATTCTTCAGACCCCAGTCCCCCATTAGACTCTTTAGACCCCCTATTAGACTCTTCAGACCCCCAGTTCCCCCCATTAGACCCTTCAGACCCCCAGTTCCCCCATTAGGACCCTTCAGACCCCCCATATCAGACCTCAGATCAGACTGTTAAAATAATAAATAAACTTACCTCTCCTGCTGCCACTCTCCCGGTCCTGGCTGTCTCCTCTTCTCAGGGTCCGCGCTGCAGTCACCTGACCTCCTGCAGCATCAGATCAGAGTGCGCTCTGTACGTCATGATGCTGCAGGCAGTCAGGACACAGAAGCGCGAGCCCTGAGAGGAGCAAGCAGGAGGAGGGGTAAGTACTTTACAGCGCTACCAGTGCTTCACTCCCCCTCCTCCTGCATACTAGCGAGCGCTTCCATTATGGAAGCGCTCGCTAGTATTCCCTTAATAAGATGCACTATCTGCATCTTATAAAGAGAAAATACAGTGCCACTGGCAAGGGGGCCCTCTGGCCCCCTGGCTTAGGGGCCCAGTCGCAACTGCGACCGCTGCAAGCCCTATAGCTACACCAGTGGAAGCAGCTCAATACAAAGAGTAGCGCTCATTTCACAATGAAGCTCTACATTCTGGCTGCTTATAGGAGCAGAACCTGGCAGAATAAGACTTCATATTCACACTACTCCTGATAATAAAGCTTCAGGTATGTTTTTCCTGCTGTCCCTAGCCCCTACCTATTGCTGTCAGTATTTTTGCATGGTCAAAACCGTTGACAAACTTCTTTTTAACAAAGAGGGCACAGAGAAATGATTAGATGCAACAGAGGCATAGAAGCCATCTTTGAAGTTGAAATATTAAAGACCCTGTAATCCCTAGTAATTTAGTAGTGGGGGGCCAGAGGTCAGGACTAATGAGAGTGGACAGGGAAAGAGGAGAGAGCAAAATCAGCAAATAGAGGCAGAGAGATAATTTGAAAGTCTGAAGCATAAAACCATTTTGAGCCGAATAATTACAACACCAAGGCTGAGTTCATATCTTTGTTGACTGTGGCATCATTTTTCTGCTCTATCAGAGGAACAGAAAAACTATAAACAACATGTTCATTTAAACCCAAATGTGTTTAAATGGCTGTTTTTGAGCATCAGTTATGCTCAGTGTCCGCTCTGTTAGGTTACCGCTATTTATGGCAGAAGAAAAAGTCTGGTCTAAAAAACTGTTCTATCTGTGAAAAATAACACATATAGTCCATAATGTAATGGATGAAGGAAACAGAAATGGAAGGTATTCAGTTTTTATCTGTTATTCAGTCCGTTTAAGGGAACCATTTTTCCTTATGTGACGGAACAGAATAATGGGACAGTCAACATAGGAGATATATTGTAAAAAGTAGAGGATACTGACTCTTAAATGATGGATGATTTGTGTGCGTTAAATATATTTTGAACGAACAAGTTCTCCCTTGTAATTGTGGACAAGTAGGAACATTAGTACTAGAGGGTACCTAGAGTGTTTAGTAGATACTAGAATTAGAATATGTGATAGGGCCAGAGAGGATGTATAAAAGAGCATATGAGTGACTTATACAGTGGTCCCTCAAGATACAATATTAATTGGTTCCAGGAGGGCCATTTTATGTTAAAACCATTGTAAGTTGAGTAATTAGTAACAAAGCCCCAAAATGTCATCCAAGATAATAGAAAATGAAGATTTAAG
Source organism: Rhinella marina (assembly GCA_900303285.1). Taxonomy (NCBI): domain Eukaryota; kingdom Metazoa; phylum Chordata; class Amphibia; order Anura; family Bufonidae; genus Rhinella; species Rhinella marina. Next base: position 1,712,351 of record ONZH01022838.1, on the reverse strand, counting down.
AAAAATAAGCAGATAACTAAGACAGATACAACTAGTGGTTACATATAACAGTCAGTAATAGCTGCTAGAGTCTGAGACATTGTATGTTGAGTCTAGTTTCAACTTACGATTGGTCAGAAAACAACATTTTACGTTGAAAATATTGTATCCTGAGGCCATTGTATCTTGAGGGATCACTGTAGTGGGTGTCCTGCTCAAGATGCCCCCTTCACCTATTAGCCTGAACAGTGAGCCCTGTAGAAGACTCAACCATGAATGGGCACTATGTAAGGCCCCATTCAGACGACCGTGTTTCATGGCCGTATACGGGCCGTGAAAGCCCGGCTTGTGCTGCCCCAGAGGACGGGAGCGCACTTCGTCATTGGTTGTATTCCTCTGCTGCTGCAAGGAAAGGTATGTCCTGCTGTGACGTGATATGAACTGTTTGAAAGCGTGGTTACAGAAGCCAGGGGCCCATGGCAATCCGCTATTGGCTAGGCGGGATTAATTTTATTGTGAAGCATTGTTATAGCATGTACAATGTATTTTGTGAGTAAAACGCTTTAAAATTGTTGCCATTTGTTGTTGTGCTTTCTAGAGTGCACATGCAAACTCATTTTGACTCATAGGGAGCCACTTCCACAAAGTGGCTCTAACAAGATGGTTCTATTTTCTCTGGAGATACCTCTTTGCATATTGTTTTCCCATTGCCAATTAGTCTCCATATCCTGGAGCACTTCCAGTAATTCTCCACACAGGACTGGTCTCTTTAAGGTCAGTACCCTCCTCCATTATTGTAGTAGGCATTATATGTATTTTTTTCCGCATAGTAACCAGATTTCTTGTATCACGTGTGTCTTATAAGAGTACTAGATTACTATGTCAATATGTAATATTTTGGTAATTTCATAAATAGAAATTAATTTATTGTAGTAATGTTTTCCATTTGTAATTATATGTGGCTTAGCCAAGTAGTACAAGTTTTTGGTAATATCTGATCTGGTATGCATTTGTGTTTTTTTCCAGATGTGGCTGAAAAGAACTGGCAGTATCTCAGAAAAGGCAAGTATGTGACAAAGGCTTTGAAAGTGTTCTACTATTAGATTAATAAAAACCATGACAAGAAATACATGTTTTTCTGTTTAGTCTCAAGACCATATGCAGCAATTTCATAGCATGGATGTATAACGGGAATGATAACAATCCAATAATAAAGCTAGGAAGCCTGTGCCATATACAGGATACAAGATAGTATAAATGCAAGCCCTTATTCTATTAATTGTATTGTAGAGTAGGGGTGAGTAGTATTACAGGAGTCCATTCAACTCCAGCACAAGCACTTTTACCTGCCCATCTCCAGCGCTCCTATAGAGCCTAATATAGCAACATTCATGAATACATGTCTGCTGCACCATTCAAATGGAGGAACGTGGCCTCTGTTCTTGTGAACAGTGGTGTCACGAGAAGATAAATGTGCCCACTCTGGTTATCAGAAACAGTCTTGTGGAAATCCTGTGCAGAACACAGGGGTTAATTTCTAGGTTGGGACGTACACCTATCTCCAAAACATTCCCTAAACGTCTAAGATTGGAATGTCCACATTTCGGATTTGCCACTGTGGAGTTATGTGCAGCAAATCCACATAACTAGCTGGGTGGCAGGAGCTATAAACTAGCTTATCGTTGTTAGGAGTGGTACTGAAGCTGTGGCAGAGAAAGGAGAAATAGATCATGAGTTTGGTTGCATACAGCAACAGGAAGTGCTACCCAGTGATTTGTTTATATGGTGAAAATGTCCAAATTGAAAAAGCATGAGGAAGTTGTACATGAAACTATACAGATTATATGATCTGTTAAAAACCATAGTAATCCTAGAAAACCCCTATTTATGGGTTCAGATCCTTTCTGCAGTTTTGTGGAATGGATGTAGACCCATTCATTTCAATGGGGCTGCAAAAAATGCGGACAGCACACTGTGTTCTGTCTGCATCCGTACGTTCCACGGCCTTGCAAAAAAAAAAAAAAAAAGAGCATGCCCTATTCTTAACTGCAATTGCTGACAAGAATAGGCATTTCTATCGTAGGGCCGGTTGGCAAAATGTGGAACGCACACGGCCAGTTTATGTGTTTTGTGGATCTGAAATTTGTGGACAGCAAAACACATACGGTCATGTGAATGTACCCTTAATGTGTCATGCCATGTTCAATAATCTGTAAACTCTTATAACTGACCAGCAAAACTAATAAAACATGTAAAACGTACTCATAGTCAAGAGTAAAGTAATGTTCATATATATGTGTACAAATATTGTGTATATAATTGTACCATGCCATAACATGTGGTAGCCAAAAAGTCTCTTCTGGTGGGCATACCATGGTGTCTATATCAGCACAAGAGGAGATTAGTGTATGTAAGGGCTCATAGGCTTCCCTAGCAGTCCCCTTTTGTATGTGGTTGAACTGAGAGTCAAAGAGACAAAAAATTACTGAGATCAGAAATGTAACGGGATCAGAGATTTTAGAGAGTCAAGTACTGCATTAAGGCATGGAGAATGGAGCTATAAAGGGATTCTACATCTATACTGGCTAATGAATCTGTTGGAAGATTTGATTTTGGTACAGTTAATTCGATGGACAAGGCAGAACATGTGCAGGGGTAGAAGTAACAGCAGTAGTGGCTGTGGCAGCAGCAGTACAGTATTGAACCTGACGGATAGGAGATGTACAGTTGTGTAGGTGTAGTTCTAGTGGCAGTAGAGGTAGTAGTCGCTCGCTCCTGCAGCATTACAGTATGGTACATGATAGACAGCAGCAGAAGAATCACTCAGCCAGTATAAATAGCCACTGTCAGTAATGGCAGATCTATTCATTTGCATCAGCTGAAGGTGTGGAAAAATCCTCATCAATCCATGCCGGATTCATTTTCACAAATGTAATGTTTAAATAGGACAATTATGGAAGACAATTTTGTCTACTTTATTGTGAGAGCGGCCTCCTGGTTGGACACATAGGTGTCAGGCGTACCCAAACTGGGTACATAGCATAATCTGGTAATACAACAATTTTACCTCCCTTTCCATTCTCCACCATCTAAGAATACAAGGCAGTGAGGGCTTTTTTGAGAAATAATTGCCGTTAGGCATCCTCCATCAATCAGTTACCCAAAGGCAGTGGGAAGTGGTGTGGCACTGACTGCACCACCAGCAACTTGGCCAGTTGGGAATTCAGTTTGCTCACAAGTAGAATACTGGATGCATATTGTTGTTACCTGCCCACTTTGGACAAACCCGATTCCTTCATTTACATAACCAATTTTCATTGCGATCCCTATCTCCGTATGTGTATTAAAATATATTGCCTTTGATTAGGCTCCTTCAGTGGGTCCGCTGTTAATGCGAAACTTCATTAGTCTCGGGTCTGTGCTGTGACTGTGAGTACCAGCCCATGCATTAATGTATTCAGGGTGGATTGGCCATATACCTTACAGGGAAATTTCCTGGTGGGCTGATGCCCTGGGGGCCGCCCAAGACCTCCTCACTGCCACTGACGGGGTACATAATGAGCTCTCAGCAGTAATTAACGCTGTAAGAATCAGGCACTCATGTACCCTGCCAGTAACCGCACATGCCCTCCTGAATTCAACTGCTCTGGCCCACATGTTTCTTCTTAAGCCCCCTGCTCCATATCATAATCACAGACAACAGGAGAAGGAGGAGAGAAAATGGCAGCTAATGGTGGCCACCACAAAGGGAAAGCTTTTGGAATAATATATTGTGCTGCACTGTGGTATATGGTTATGATGGGATGTTATTTTGCGCTATGGTATTGCTAACCCCGCCTACCTGTGTTTGTCATGCCTTCTGTCAATTTGGACCCGCCTACAACATGGGGCCACTTTAAGCTCCCAGTCCGCTCCTGAATGTATTACAGGACAAACCTGTATTCGACACTGCAAAACTGAAGAAAATTAAGAAAATTTGCAACAGCGTTTTGGAAAAAAATTGCACAATTGGACACAGTCTGCAGCAAAAAAATATAATGACTGTAATGCTGCAAAATCGAAGTGTCAGGGATTTACCTAGTCTTGATCCTGCAGTGTCTTTCTGTCCGCACAGTAGCTGTCACTCCAGTCCATGTGGCAGAGCTGGAAGAGATCTGGAGTGGCATACTTGTCAGTAGCATGGCCTTTCCTGGAGGGTGACCATGCAGACCAGCTAAGCCCTGTCTGATCCTCAGAGAGAGGGGATCCCCTGGCTCAGCATCCAGTCAGAAGGTTGGGCAGAGGATTTAAACTAGGCAGTAATTTTAACTCATTTTTTGTGATTGCATATGTGTCCTGGCTCCTGTGCATTGTGCTACTCCTGCATTAAAACTCCAGGTGAACTGACTTTTGGCTTGTTTCTGGATTCGCTGATTTGGCTTCTTTGGATTCTTCTAGTGTGCTGACCTTTGGCATGTCTTTGGATTAACCCCTTGTGTATGGAATTGGCAGTATCTGTCTCTCCTGGTTTGAACCCTGCCTGTAATGTACTCTTTGTACCTACCTGGTTATTCTGGTAGGTCTGCTACTAGTGAGCTTGCACCGGTTTTCTGCTACCCTACTCTGCAGTTGTAACCTGGGTCCCTAGCAGCCAAGTTCATCCTGTCTTGTGGTGGGGGCCTGGTGAAGAACCTAGGAGTAGCCTTAGCTAAGTACCAAGCAGGAGTAGTTAAGGAAGATTTTTGAGTTTGCTGGCTGTAGCTGGAGAAGGTTACCATAGTACTTACAGTACTTTGCAACAGCTTTTCGGTAATTGGACACAGTCTGGAGAAATAATGTACAGCTTTTTGGGAAACAAATGTGCATTTGGACAGTGTCCAGTGAAAAAATGATGCTTAGAAAAAAAAGCAGCCAGTACATATGTTTTTTTAACATATAAGTTAGGCTTCTAACTGGCTTGTGTACATTACAGAAAAAGGAGTTCTGTGTCAGTGGCTGGCTGCAGCAAAGTAACACACAGTACACTAAAATACCCTTGTCCCATCCCTAGCTAAAACCTCTTTATAAATTAGCTAAATCAATGTAATAAAATCTGTAAATTTTTCCCTATAAACCCTTAACTCACTGTATTATATGTGTGTCTAACGATAACTGCTTTTCTTTGCTATATCTGTGGTAGAGACGTCATGACATATCAATGTACAAACTTAGACTTATATAAATTCCTTGTTTTGGATCATAGAGCCTATGACATGACTATATCCTTCCTCCTGATTGGCTGAGGCTGACTGCAAGGCATTATGAGAGAGAGTAACATTACGGGCGCTGCCTGGGGTCACATGATTGTCTGTCTTAATGTTCCTTGCCCTGCTCATATATTTAAAATGGTGGAAGTCATTTTGAGCGATTCGTAAAATTGGAATCACAAGAGCTTTTGTTTGGAAGACACATTTTTGCAAAATTCTAAACAAATTTGAGTGGGTATTCTACATGCATCTTAATTTAACATCCATGAAGAGTCCCTCCCCTTTCTCCAGACTCAATACAACCTTTTTTTGTTTTTTAGCACTGTTCTTTATTATAGATCTTAAAGAACTTATGCTACTGTAGCCTGCATGTGAAGAGATGGAGATCCTTCATCCATGTAAAACTATCAAACCGTGTCTCCATCATTCCTGTCCCTGTATTCTGCCCCTGCTTGATGTTCCTCACTGTTCCTCTCCATGGTCTACTCCTCTATGAGCTACCCTATGTCTTATTTTCCCTTGGTAAGATAATTCTCGTGGTCAAGAGCAAAGAAGTGGACACACACCAATGTGATATCACTGTACCAGTACCTGAACACAGGAATTTTAGGAAGTTCCTATGTGGTAACATAACCGTAAAGTAATATTAGGCTCACAAGCCAGTAAACAGATAGAGGGCAAATAGCAACTCAGATCATTACACAGGGTATTTACACCCTAATTTGATCCTACTCTTTAATCCTAAAAGGCAGCAGAGTTGTTGCCCTGAGAAGGACAACCATGCATCATAACCTGTGTTTGCAACTTTTTGAATCCCACTGTAGCAAAATTTAGTCGTAATTGGCATTTCTACAACGTCCTTGCCACATTCTCTAAATGGGGTGGGGCCTGCAGGCAAGGCACCTTTATATTCATTTATGACAATTTGCTTGCATAAATCAAGACAGAAGTCTATGGCAGCTTCAGGGGATTTCAGATAAGGCGCCCTGACCGTTGGACGATGCACCTAATTAATGATGAGGGCTGCGCCTCACCATAAATTAGGCACATCCTCTGGCAGCGCAGCACACACTTGTCTTGATAAACCTCCCCCATGGTCTTTTGTTGCAAACCTTTATATAAGGCTTTATATAATTTATAACCTGTATATAAGGCATTCAATAGGGCATGCCACTATTTTTATTGGAGACATACAAAAATACAGTAAGGTCTTGTACACCCCTGTGGCTGCCCTCTTGTGGTTCTGCACAAAACAAATCTGTAATACAAAACTGTACAGTCTCTGTATACTGCCAAATACACTCTTTCAGACTATATGGAGTCTGATGCATCATGAAAAATACCTCTGTATGTCTTTATGAAATCAGAGGTATAGTCGAGGGCTCATGTACATCTATGGCAGCCATTTTACTAAACGTTTGTTATAACTGTATACAGTAAATCCTCTGTGTGCTACATATATGAGAAGCAGCACAAGTCTCTTTCCTAGTCTGTTTACTACAGTGAAATTATAAAATGTATGATACTTTGTAAGCCCGCATCTCAAATATCTACTATTATGGAGTACAACACCTGTGCTGTTTACACAGACCAAAACTGGCTTTCCCAAGAAACATAATCTGGGACAATGTACTTACCATACAAAAACAATAACCCAATTTTATTACAATGTTTGGAATGTCGACGTTTTACATTAATCAACACCATCTATTGTAAAACCCAATACATGTCATATAACTGGAAATTATGCTACTGAATTCCATAATCTGTGCTGAAACACATGGAAAACAAAACTGGCAGTTACAGGAATGTATTTGTTTTCACAGAAAAGAAAACTATTTAACAGTTTCTCTGAGGAAATCGGATGATTTTCCTTCTTTCTTTTGTGTTTCCGAGAAATAAATTGAGCTTTTAAATCAAGTGGGAATTGAGGTCAAATGGAAAAAGTTAAATATTTTGGCTGACCTGTTCTCACTGGTGCCAGATCTATGGATTGCTAATGAAAAACATGCTGGTATATTTAATAATATCAGTTTATAACTTACTTTATGCTGAAGGTTCATTGGAAAAGTGGACTAAGTACAATATGACTTTTTGTACAGGTACACTACTTTTTTATTAAATACAATATATTGGTATAAAATGTACAGTCCCAAAATGTTAGGGCAGTCCATATATATATATAAGTGGGCTGCATGAGCCATATGAAAACCTTCATGCTTTATCAAGCAATCTGCTAATCATGAAGACATAAGTGAATAGTGTTTGACTGCTACATTACTAGCTAAGCAGAGTTATATTTTGGTTGATTCATTGCAAACATGATTCTTGGGGTCCTTTTGCATGGTCAAATACATTACCAGAAACAAGCTCCAACTGATGATATGGCAAGTTGATAGTTTCTTGTTCAATGGTCTTTTTTATACTTAAAGGGGTTATCCAAACCCTATAATGCCCCCTCTAATGCCCGGACCTTTCACACAGGTTGTACTTACCTTGCTCCCGGGTACCCACGTCGCTTCTGATGCCTGCATGGCCGCCGCTGCATCTCCCCATCAAAGCTTCCGGTGACTTGGGGGGGGAAGCCAATAGCAGCCTGCGACGTGAACAAGCCTCCCTAGCTTCGTGGGTGATGCTAGGGAGGCTCATCCCTGTCACGATCTGCTATTGGCTGACCCCCCCCCCCATCACCAGATATTTTGATCCACGCGACGGGGAGATGCAGCAATGTCCGTATGGGCATCAGAAGCGACACAGGTGCCCAGGAGCAAGGTACATGCAACCTATGTGAGGGGCCCGGACATTAGAGGAAGCATTATAGGGTTGGATAACCCCTTTAATACTTAAAAGGTTTGTTCCATTACAACAACTTATCATCTATCCACAGAATAAGAGATAAATGTTTGTCCATCAGGGGCCCATGTCCCCACCATTTAAATGAAGTGGCGGACACGCATGCCTGCTGCCACTCTATTCAATGATTTGGGACTGCTGGAGTACAAGTGCTTGGCTATCTCTAGCAGACCCATAGAGTTGAATGGAGCGGGAGTGTGCATGCCTTTCCCCTACTCCATTCAAACGGGGGAACACAGGCTCCCATTCTAGAGATCAGCAGGGACCCCAACATTCAGACACCTACAGATGAGATACATATGCTCTATTCTTTAGATTGGGGATACATAGTAATGGAACAACCCCTTTAAACAAGTCTACTTTGTATTCGGGTTTCACATTTGTCACATACTATTATGATCCTTGAGTATTTTACATGCACATATTTACTCACAGTAACCTGGCAGAAAATACCATGGAAACTCAACCAAAGCCACAGACAACCATATTGTGGGATATTGCATCTAGATTGAAGTTCCCTGCTGCACAAATGATTTCAAGTCCTTATTCTTTTAACTTAAATTACTGTACTTGCTCTACTTGGATCAAGAATACTAATGAGAACTTGTTTCCATTGATGACTCATTAACTTCTGTACTCAATGCACACTGGATTACTATTCAGCCAATTACTACGCTCATACAGTAAAAACTAAATACTGTGGTCACTCCATAATGGTTATTCCAAAATAAATAGTGTACAGCATCAATCCTATTCCCAAACACACATTTCATAAAGAAGCTCCAGGAGAAGTGTGTGATGGAGTAAATCTTGGCACTCGTGTGAGCTAGTGGCCTACATTTACCTAAATTAAGTAATGAGATTATCAGGAACTTACTCAGCCGTGTTCCATCGTTGGCTGCTTCTCCACCCAGCAACTCCGGTCAGGGCAGCAGTGCTGGGAGAAATCTGGAACACAGCTGTTCCAGGAGGGTTGCGATTCTGACCGGCCATGCTCCGTGAGTCTGGATGCTGGGACAATCAGGTATCTGGCTCGGCATCCAGTCCAAGAGCAAGGTTGGGATGTAAGTCTGGCATTTATGGAGGAAAAGGTGATTCAATTTTTATATCTTTTTGTTTGTTTTTATATTTTTTGAAACTTTTTTTTACATTAATTTTTAGTCCCACTAGGGACTACATCCTATATCCTAAAGACTTCAGTGATTTATCATCTATCGTCTATGGGAGGCTGCCATAGCAATAAATGGCTCGTGCAATCTCGTCACCGGAGAGAAACCAAACTTAGATCTGTACACATACTGTTCCTCGAACTGTGCCATAAAGATATTGGCATAAATTGGGGCCACGTTTGACCCCATGGGCGTGCCCCTCCTCTACCAATAGAGGTCGTCCCCAAAGAGGAAACAATTCCTCCCAAGGGCAACCTTCAACAGTCCGAGGATCAGCCGTGCACAGGGTGGAGCACATCCCGAGCCGGCCAGCGCCACATCGACGGCATCCATACAAACATTATGTTTAATATATGTGTACAATGATGTTACATCAAATGTCACTAAATCATATCCATTTAAAAATGCCACATTTTTTAGTTTTGTCAAAAAGTCAGAGGTATCTTTAATATAGGAGGGCGCTAGTTGTGGCAAAACATCAAAGTACTTTATTAAAAAAATAGCTATTGGGCCAAAAATGTAACCCCTACCAGACACAATAGATCTGTCCGAGGGATCCTTCAACTCCTTATGTATCTTCGGGAGTATATATAATACTGGTGTAATAGGATTCTCTACTATCAGAAATTTAGCCAGATCCCTGTCAATAATCCCCCTCTCACAGGCACTATTGACTTTTTCTTCTATCTCTCTCTTAAGTTCAAATTTGGGATCCCTATTCAACCTTGTATATACTTCCCTATTGTCCAGTTGTCTTCGTACCTCCATTTTATACTTCGATGTGTCCATCACCACAACTGTGCCCCCCTTATCTGCCTGCTTAATAGTAATCTATCTATTCTCCATCAGTTGTTTTAGTGCATCTCTTTCCAATTTTGACAGATTATGTGCAAGACCCCCCCATAGCTGGTACATTGGTCCTCATTTCAGCCACTCTGTGAGTCACCATCTCAATGTATGACTCCACAAAGTGATTGTCTTGTGGAGGAGCAAAATTGCTCTTCAGTCTCAAACCATAATCCCTCAAACACATCATATTTACATCACATTTAGGATCCGCTGTACCTCCAGGTTTATTTGAAAAATAAGCACGTAATCTTAAATTCCTAAAAAAAAATGTTGCAAATCTATTTCTAATTGAAACCAGTCTATAGCTCCATTTCTGATAACTCAACTGAAGATATATTTACCACCAAATTCAAGTCTAAGGATTCTTTCTGGTAATTGGTCGTGATCTCTCCATATGATGTTTCGTAAAATATTTGCCTCTTCTTCTGGGACCGCCCCTTCTGTTCTTCCTCCTTGGGCCAGATCGTGACCTCCTAAAAAATCTGAATGAATTGACTCATCTGTTGAATCTGAATCACATGTAGTGAAACAAAATTGAGCATGGCCACCAAATCTCCTTCCTTTTCTGACATGAGGACCACATCCTTGAAACCTAATTGCCAATTATACACTTTACCAGTTTTATAATCTTCCAAGCCTTATTTTATGTACTCTGGCACCTAGTCTCTGCTAGAGCCCTGATGCGGCAATCATTAGTACCAAGACAGAACCTGCTTTCATGACTGAACACTATCGTTTAGCATTGATGGCCACATCACAGTTCACAAGAGGGCTGGAGAATGCCTACTGCCATCATGCATAGTGCAGAGACACAAAGGACCAACACCAGGTGTCATGAAGTGAATGGGAGCAGGGGCTGCGCGTGCGCAGTGCACTCCCATTCACTTGAAAGGGAGCAGCGAGGAGCAGTGCTTGGTGGTGGACGGACCCCGGTAAACCCTGGGTCCTCCAGCCACAGCTCTCCCCGCTCTATTCTCCTCGTAGGTACGGGTCCTACCTCTGGACAATGGACTATCAGACAATGGGGGCATATCCTAGCGATGAGCCCCTATTGTATGTGATAGGAATACCCCTTTAAATCATTTGGTTCCTATAACTATCAACAAGCTTCTTGCACCTCTCACCTGGAATTTTGGACCACTCTTCTCTTGCAAACTGCTCCAGGTCTCTCATATTTGAAGGGTGCCTTCTTCCAACAGCAATTTTAAGATCTCTCCACAGGTGTTCAATGGGATTTAGATCCGGACTCACTGCTGGCCACTTCAGAACTCTGCAGCACTTTGTTCCCATCCATTTCTGGGTGCTTCTTGAAGTATGTTTGAGGTCATTGTCCTGCTGGAAGAACCATGATCTAGGAAGCAAACTTAGCAAACCCAGCTTCCTGACACTGATCACATCTTGATCTCATCTGTCCACAAGACGTTTTCCCAGAAGGATTTTGGCTTACTTACATACATTTTGGCAAAGTGTTTAGCTTTTTTTATGTCTCTGTGTCAGCAGTGGGGTCCTCCTGCCATAGCATTTCATTTCATTCAATTGTCAATGGATAGTTTGCGCTGACACTGATGCACCCTGAGTATGCAGGACAGCTTGGATTTCTTTGGAACTTGATTGGGGCTGCTAATCCACCATCCAGACTATCCTGTGTTGCAACCTTTCAGCAATTTTTCTCTTCTGTCCACGTCCAATGAGATTGGTTACAGTGCCATGGGTTGTAAATTTCTTGATTATGTTGTGCACCATGGACAAAGGAACATCAAGATCTCTGGAGATGGACTTGTAACTTTGAGATTGTTGATATTTTTCCACAATTTCTGAAGTCCGCAGACAGTCTCCTCTATCTGTTCTCCATGCTTACTGTGGCACACACAGACACACAATACAAATATTTAGTCAACTTCTCCCCTTTTTATGTGGTTTCAGCTGTGATTTTCATATTGTAGATTGTAAGCCCTCGCGGGAGGGGCCCTCTCTCCTTGTGTACGTTGGTAACTTGTCTTGTTCATTCCTAGTGCAATTGTCCGTATGTATGTATATCCCTTATCCTATGTGCAGCGCTATGGAATTTATGGAGCTTTAATAATAATAATAATAATAATAATAATAATAATAATAATAATAATAATTATAATAATTGCCCACACCTGTTACTTGCCACAGGTGAGTTTGAATAAGCATCACATGCTTGAAACAAAGTTCTTTATCCACAATTCTGAAAAGGTGCCAACAATTTTGTAAGGCCCATTTTTGAAGTTTTGTGTAAAATTATTTCCAAGCAGCTGCATGCAAACCCTACATCAGCAAGAACAACGTCTAGCATTGGATGGCGTGGTAAAGCAATGTTATCTGCCTGACTGCATTGAAGCAACTGTATAGGATAGCAAAGGATAATGCTGTGGGGTTGTTTTTCAGGGGTTAGCCAAAGCCCCTTAGTTCCAGTGAAGGAAAAGCTTAACCCCTTCCCGACCAGCGCCGTACATGTACGGCGCTGGTGCGATGCGGGGCCATGACGCCCGCTCGCGGGTGCGGCGGGTGTCATGGCCAGCAAGTCTCTGCTGTTTCTAAAAGCAGAGACTTGCCGCTACTTACCGCCATCGGCGGCGTCTTCTAGGGCCTTCTGATGCCGTGATCACACATGATCACGGCATCTGGATGCGTCTGAACCCGGAAGCGTACGCTTCCGGGTGGTGTACAGACGCCCCGAGTGGCCAATCAGGGTGTCTGTACACCATATGAAAACTGTAATCCTCGCTGATAAGGATTACAGTTTTCAAACTGCAATTCTCATTCTGGCCACTAGATGGCAGGCCAGGATAAGAAATTAGCAATTATGGGATTTAACTCCATCTAGTAAATCCCTGATTGCTCATAAAGAAAAAAAACACAATAAATCAGCTCATATTTGAGCTTTAAAATAGTCAGAAAATTTTTTTTAAAAAAATGTTAAAAAATATATAAAAGTTCAAATCACCCCCCTTTCCGTATAATGAAAAAATAAATACCTAAATAACAATAAATATAGACATCATGGGTATCACCGTGACCGAAAACGCCCATACTTTTAAAATATAAAAAAAAATTCCAATACGGCAAATTGTGTGGCGGAAAAAACCGTCCAAATGGCGATTCGCCGTTTTTCGTCACTTTTTTTTCTTAAAAAAATTAAATAAAAAGTGATCAAAAAGTCATATACACCCCAGAATGGTATCAATAAAAACTTCAGATCGCCCCGCAAAAAATGAGCCCCTATACAGCTCCATACACATAAATACCAAAAAGTTATAGGGGTCAAGATATGACAAGGAAAAAAAAAAAAGGGCAACTTTCTAATTATTTTATCACTATCAAAACGCAGGAAAAACTATACATATTAGTATTGCCGGATTCGTACTGACCAGTAGAATGAAAGTAACGGGTCAGTTTTAATGCACATTGAACGCTGTAAATAAGAAACCCATAGAACTGTAGCGGAATAGCGTTTTTTTTTGCAATTTCACCTGATTTGGATTTTTTTTCCCGCTTCCCACTACACCATATGCAATATGGTGGCGTTGGAAAGTACAACTTGTCCCGCAAAAAACAAGCCTTCATACAGCTATGTGAACAGAAAAATAAAACAGTTATGGCTGTTTGAAGGCAGGGAGCGCAAAACGAAAATGCATAAACGAAAAAACCTCCGGGGGTGAAGGGGTTAAAGGGGTTGTCTCATGATGTACAATGGAGGCATATATACCCCCATTGTCTTATAGGTGTGGGTCCCAGCGGTGGGACCCACACCTATATCCAGAACAGAGCCCTGAAAGTGAAGGAAGGCGCACTGCGCATGTGCAGCTGCCCTCCATTCATTTTCTGTGGGGCCGACGAAAATAATCTAGCATTGGCTTGGCTATTTCCGTTGGCTCCATAGAATTGAATGGGAGCGGGGGCCGCGCATGTGTGGTACGCTCCCATTCATTTCTATGGGGAGCCGGCTTGGTGGTGGCCAGACTGGAATCCTCCAGCCACCACCTTGCGGAGCTCCATTCTGGATATAGGTGCGGATCCCAGCAGGAACTCGCACCTATAAGACAATGGGGACATATCCTAGCGATATGTCCCTATTGTCCATCATGAGACAACCCCTTTAATGCTTTAGCATACCAAGACATTATGACTGCACCACACAAAGCCCTTAGCTCAAGCCCATTGATCACCTTTGGGATGAAAACAAATTGTGAGCTAGACCCTCTTCTCCAACATCAGTGCCTAACCTCACAAATGGGTAATTAGGTAAACATTCCCACAGATACACTTCAAAATCTTGTAGAAAGCCTCCCCAGAAGAGTGGAAACTATTTTAACTGCAAAGGGGGGCAACTATATATTAATGTCTATGGATTTAGAATGGGATGTCATAAAAGATCCTCTAGGTGTAATGTGTCGGTGTCCCAATACTATAAATATATTTGTGTACATTTGTATTTAACCAATGTAATTCCCTCTGAGTGTGTTTGAAGTCACCTCACTTCTGCTGCTTTCAGACAAAAACATTCTGTTTCTTCCAGTTGCTTAAATTATGCTGAGGTAAAAATAGCAAACATCTTTTTCGCATATAAGAATAAGTGCTGCCATGACAACCATCAAATGAGTAAAACATGACAACTTATAACCAAAGTTATAATTTTATTTTTTTGACAAGGAGGACAACTAGAAACAAAATAGGTTTGTGATGTATGCTCAATAATGTAGAATTGTACTATATATATATATATATATATATATATATATATATATATATATACACACTCACCGGCCACTTTATTAGGTACACCATGCTAGTAACGGGTTGGACCCCCTTTTGCCTTCAGAACTGCCTCAATTCTTCGTGGCATAGATTCAACAAGGTGCTGGAAGCATTCCTCAGAGATTTTGGTCCATATTGACATGATGGCATCACACAGTTGCCGCAGATTTGTCGGCTGCACATCCATGATGCGAATCTCCTGTTCCACCACATCCCAAAGATGCTCTATTGGATTGAGATCTGGTGACTGTGGAGGCCATTTGAGTACAGTGAACTCATTGTCATGTTCAAGAAACCAGTCTGAGATGATTCCAGCTTTATGACATGGCGCATTATCCTGCTGAAAGTAGCCATCAGATGTTGGGTACATTGTGGTCATAAAGGGATGGACATGGTCAGCAACAATACTCAGGTAGGCTGTGGCGTTGCAACGATGCTCAATTGGTACCAAGGGGCCCAAAGAGTGCCAAGAAAATATTCCCCACACCATGACACCACCACCACCAGCTTGAACCGTTGATACAAGGCAGGATGGATCCATGCTTTCATGTTGTTGACGCCAAATTCTGACCCTACCATCCGAATGTCGCAGCAGAAATCGAGACTCATCAGACCAGGCAACATTTTTCCAATCTTCTACTGTACAATTTCGATGAGCTTGTGCAAATTGTAGCCTCAGTTTCCTGTTCTTAGCTGAAAGGAGTGGCACCCGGTGTGGTCTTCTGCTGCTGTAGCCCATCTGCCTCAAAGTTCGATGTACTGTGCGTTCAGAGATGCTCTTCTGCCTACCTTGGTTGTAACGGGTGGCAATTTGAGTCACTGTTGCCTTTCTATCCAGTCTGCCCATTCTCCTCTGACCTTTGGCATCAACAAGGCATTTCCGCCCACAGAACTGCTGCTCACTGGATGTTTTTTCTTTTTCGGACCATTCTCTGTAAACCCTAGAGATGGTTGTGCGTGAAAATCCCAGTAGATCAGCAGTTTCTGAAATACTCAGACCAGCCCTTCTGGCACCAACAACCATGCCACGTTCAAAGGCACTCAAATCACCTTTCTTCCCCATACTGATGCTCGGTTTGAACTGCAGGAGATTGTCTTAACCATGTCTACATGCCTAAATGCACTGAGTTGCCGCCATGTGATTGGCTGATTAGAAATTAAGTGTTAACGAGCAGTTGGACAGGTGTACCTAATAAAGTGGCCGGTGAGTGTATATATATATATATATATTTTTTTTTTTAATTTATTTAGTTATTTTTTTAACTGTTGCCTCTTCAGTTTAAAGAAGTTGTCCTAAATTCACCCACAAACAGGCACAGTAGCTGGAAAAATGCCCAGAATATTGCAGACACCACAAAAATATTTTCTCCATGCTTAAATGTTTGTATATTAACTAGTCTAATTGCAGATACAGAAATGAATAGAAATCACGACTGGTAGCATTACTGGCACGCGGGTATGTAATTTCTGAATAAAACCATTATGAGTTATTTCAGAGAAAAACAGATGCTACACATTTATTGTTTTTTTTTAATCAGTTACAAAATAGAAGTCGGTAAATATTCTTAAAGGGGTATTCCCATCTTAGACAATGGGGGTATATTGCTAGGATGTGCCCCCATTGTCTGATAGGTGAACGGAGCGGGGAGCGCTGCGCCTGGAGGACCCAGGGTTTCCTGAGGTCCGGCCACCACCAGGCGCAGCTCCCTGCTGCTCCCATAGAAATGAATGAGAGCGCACTGCGCATGCGTGGCCACCGTTCCCATTCATTTCTATGTAGCTGATGGAAATAGCCGTGCTCGGCTATTTTCGGCGGCCCCATAGAAATGAATGGAGGGCGGCTGCGCATGCGCAGTGCTCACTCCGTCACTTTGGGGGCTCTGTTCTCGATAAAGGTGCGGGTCCCAGCAGTGGGACTTGCACCTATAAGACAATGGGGGCATATCCTAACGATATGACCCGATTGTCAATGATGGGAATAACCCTTTAATACTTTTACATCATGGGTACACAAACCTTTTTGGTCTGATAGCCAAATTTTGAGATTGCACTACTTCAAGGCAATAAAATTCTGACATATATGTTACAAATTATTTTCCACACAACTCTCCACCGCATTTTAACTCACCTCCATTAGGACAGAGCAGCAATCTGTGGCTACATTTTAGCTACCATGCCTACAGAGAGTCTGAAGTAGTCTGAGATACAGTACATCCTCCATCTCAGTTCAGTCTTCAATTCAGCTTCTGCCATCAAAAATCAAAAATCAACATGTCCTATTTTTGACCATTTTAATGCCCAGACGGACCCCATTGAAATTAATGGCCCCGGCGTAATGACGTCACATGATGTGATATCTTGACACCGGGAGCATCAGGTCCTGGTGCCTCCAGTGAGGAGTGAATGTCCCTGCGTGTGCAAGTGGATGAGGTATGTTTTTTTTCTTTTTTTTAATTTGTTGGGGGTGGTGTGGGGGCATTATTGGACATTAATGGGGGACATTATTATGGCTACTATGAGGACATAGATACAGGGGGCATTAAGGGCTATTATAAATACTAGGGGCACTAAGGGACCATTATACATTGCCTCATACCCCATGAACTTTTCCACATTTTTTCACGTTACATCCACAAAATTATTTATTGGGATTTTATGTGATAGACCAACATAAAGTAGCAAGTATGTGTGACTTGAAAAGACAATGGTACATGGTTTTCAAAATGTTTAATAAATAAAAATCTGAAAAGTGTGGGTTGCATTTGTATAGATTATTTGTAGATTGCCTTCAGAAGTCACATAATTAGTAAATAGAGTCCACCTGTGTGTAATTTATTCTCTGTATAACTACAGCTGTTCTGTGAAGGCCTCAGAGGTTTGTTAGTAAATATTAGTGATCAAACGGCACCATGAAAACCAAGGAACACATCAGACAGGTCAGGGATAAGGTTTTGGAGAAGTGTAAAGCAGGGTTAGGTTATATAGGGCAAGAAAGAATATTCCATCTATTCCTTCATTTTTATCCTGGTATCAGCACTCCTCCCAATCAGCCCAGGTGATTTTAATTAGAAGGAGACTGCATAAGGGTTCACAAATTCCTACCAGCTCTCAGTTGGAGTTCCTGAGAGCATATGATAGGTGAGCTTTGACAATGGTTCGCATGATGCAGTGGTGCGTGGTGGCCATTGTTGCTGTGTTGCTGTGCTGGTTGGGCCCAGTACCGGAGTGGCATTGCCAGGCAGCAGGAGTCCCGCCGCCTGCTGGGTTAGGTTATAAGAAAATATTCCCAGTTCTGGTTTCAGTTATGCAGGATGAAAAAGAAAGTCCCATTATGCATGCCCACAGACCTCTATTATGACGGATCAAAACGGAATGCCTCTAAAGGTTTCATCTTATGAATTCCGTTATTCCGTTATAACGGAAAGCAATAACGGAATTCATGACCTTGATGTGAACCCACCCTTAATAGGTGTAGAAAATAGTAAATGAGATATGCCTGCCGGCCTGTGTTCTTCCCGGCCCATGATACGCTCACTATTTTAGATCTGGTGTGAGCGGGGAGAAGTCACAGATTGCTGTACAAAGGACCTAAGCACAGCAATCTGCACCAGAAATACACGTAATTTAGGCGTATATCTGTTTGATAAATTACCCCTTATGTGTGGCAGAAAACTAACAGTGCACATCACCCTAAACACGCCATACCCACTGTGGAACATGGTGGTGGCAGCATCATGCTGTAGGATGCTTTTCTTCAGCAGGGACAGGGAAGCGATTCAGAGTTGATGGGAAGATGGATGGAGCTAAATACAGGGCAATTCTGGAGAAAAACCTGGTAGAGGTTGCAAAAGATTTGAGACTGGGGCAGAGGTTCACCTTCCAGCAGGACAACGACCCTAAACATACAGCCAGAGCTACAATGGAATGGTTTAGATCAAAGCATATTCATGTATTAGAATGGCCCAGTCGAAGTTCAGACCTAAATCCTATTGAGAATCTGTGGCAAAACTTGAAAATTGCTGTTCACAGATGCTCTCCCTCCAATCTGACTGAGCTTGAGCGATTTTGCAAAGAATGGGCAAAAATTTCAGCCTCTAGATGTGCAAAGCTAGTAGAGACATACCCCAAAAGACTTGCAGCTGTAAGTGCAGCAAATCTGGTCCTGCAAAGTATTGACTTTGTAAGGCCGATTCCTGGTATTCTATACCGGATAAACCTGCCAGAGAGTACAGCCACAGGTATGAAACTAGCTTAAAGGGGTTCTCCGGGAATTAAGAAAATGAAAATACTTAAATATTACCTTATTATAAATAAATTCCCAAATACCTTTCATTAGCTATAATGGCTCGTTTTGTCTGGGGAGCAGTGATTAGGAGAAACAAAATGGCCACCGTCCTATTGGTACACACAAAACCTGTCCTAATCACACAGAATTGAACTAAAGAGCTGCCTCATCCTCCTCTCCTACTTGTCAGGGATTATGATGCTAAATCTCTGTAGGAATGGAGTTTATGAGGAGACATGAAGTACAGAGAGGAGGTGGGGGGTGTGCCTGATGGGCAGCAGCACTTGTATGTAGTCTCCATTACCACAGCCTCACATTACCACAGTCCGCCCTCTCTTTACTTCAGCTGTTTCTTCATGAACTCAGTTTCACAGAGATTCAGCTAAAAGTTCTTATCAGCTGTATTCAGGATCATAATCCCTGACAAGCAGAGCAGAGAGGAGGATGAGGCAGCTCTTTACCTCAGTGATGTGAAGTAACTTGTCCTCCTGTGTGATTAGGACAGGTTTTGTGTATACCAATAGGACGGCGGCCATTTTGTTTCTGCTAATCATTGCTCCCCAAACAAAACGATCCATTATAACTAATGAAAGGAATTTGGGAATATATTTACAAGAAAGTAATATTTAAGTATTATTATTTTCATAATTTCCGGAGAACCCCTTTAAGTTTACTGCGGAAAACTGTACAATTGAAAAGAGGCTCTAGTACCCTGTTGGGCCACCTCTAGCAGCGGGGAGAGCACTTTTATGCCCTCTTGTGGTAACACCCAGGGTCTAATCAGACCACACCTGTAATCATTTATATCTGTCTGAGACTTAAAGGGGTTGTCCGGGTTCAGAGCTGAACCGGAGATACCCTTAATTTCACCCAGGCAGCCTGCTTGATGTTATCATTGGAGCATCTCATGCTCTGATGCCCTCCCTTGCCCTGTGCTACATTGCCCTTTAACTGTATGCCGAATTTTGGAGCAATCCGACATTTCTGTCTGGGTGCATTGTTTTTTATATATTTTTGGTAAAGGGGTGTCATTTTTGTCAATGAGTGTATATTACACAAGAACAGCATTTCCAATTTTTAAAGTATTTTCTTTTTAGTTCAGTTTTTTTAGTTACCAATATAAATTATGTTTTAAGTATTGGGTGGGCAAGTTTAGGGGCTGCATCATAACAGCTAGTCTCCACCCAGTAGCTCAGAGACCACTAAGAATTAGATGCGGAACAGAAGACATATAGGTATGTTAGTCATCATACACATACTATAGCTTATCCTGAAAAGTCAGCATTGTACGTGTAGGTACGCTTAATAATTCAGTGCGCCAAACTGACCATAAAAACTGAAGAGTTGAGCCAGATTAAGAACCTATTTTTAGCTTTTCATGGCAGATGGGTTCATCTGCCATGAAAAGCAGCTTTCAATTTTCTGTATATTTAAAATACACCACTTATGAGCCAGCCTGCTTCAGTCTGATTCCTATTAGCAGAGACTGTTATCAGAATGCATGTGATGAATAGTCTCTGGAATTCATACGAAGTGGTATTTAAGAACTTTGTGCTGTTACAGGAAGAAACATTACCAGTGCATTGTGCATATTTTCCTGCAATTCAGTCTGACTTCTCAGAGGCTCCAAGTAAACTGTATCAAATGAAGACATCAACAAGACATTTCCTAACATTACAATACAGTACTTGAAAGGCCATCATGCAAAACCATAAATTCAAAGTGGTTATTTAATAATATACTGTATTGGGTGTTTCCTTGTAAAGATGCCTCTTTAAATGCTTACATAAAACATATAATGGACCCCTCCTCACTGGAGGATCGCATGGTCCTCATGCAGAAAAACGGGTGCTTTATGTCCTATTTAACTTGACATCGCATAACCCTTTTTTTTAAAATCTCGGCAGTATGTCACACTATTTATGATCACAGTTACATGGGCACTATGTAGCATTATCTAGGCCTTATATATACTGTATTTTTGTGGACACTATCTGGTGCTCTTAAAGGGAACCTGCCACATTGTGTTTGAACTACAGGCAGCATGTTACAGAGCAGGGGCAGCAGTTTGATATATAGTTTTATGGGAAAAGAATCAGTAAATTACATTTATATCCCTGCTCTTTCTGGACTTTGAAGTCGTGGAGGCCTATCAGTCCTATCAGTCATTGACAGCCTTCCCTCTATGTCTGTGTATAAAGATAGCTGTCAGTCACTGATAGGACCGCCTCCTTGACTTCACAGCTCAAAATGAGCAGAAATTTAAATGTATTAATTAGAAGAGTTATTAAATCTTTTCCCATAACGTTATATACCATTTAGAAATTCACGGGGAAAAAAATGCACTATAACAATAGACGCAAACAACGAAGCCCTCACACTATTGATAAAATCTAAGACTCTTAGCCAATACATTTTGATCAAAATACATCTGTGCCCACCTACCCAGTGCCACGGTGGTCTCAGTTCAGGCAGGTCCTACGCTAAACCTACCTATGCGGCTGTGCATCTATGTTTAGGAGTGCAGGCCCTGCACATATAGTGTGCTGCTCCTAGTTACCTCTGTGTGCATCAGCAACCAATGAGAGGAGGAGCACGCACACCTATATGTACCACCTTAATCAAGGTCGCCTCTTAGATAGGTGGGGCAAAAGTGCACATGAATGCTACTCCCCTGATAATAGGAGCGCGTTCACGCCTGAAGGTGCCACTCCTTCAAGACATATCAAAAAAATATTTACTGAAAACAGATAAAAACATCCTGCACAACCTGCCTGAACTGAGACCACCGAGGCGCTGGGTAGGTGGGCACAGATGTATTTTGATCAAAATGTATTGGCTAAGAGTCTCAGATTTTATCAATAGAGTGAGGGCTTAGTCCATATGTTGTTTGCATCTATTGTTATAGTGCATTTTTTTTTCTGTGAATTTCTAAATGTAGCCTTGTACACCCGCACATTTTACTATCATATCCTGCTGCTTTCCGTAAATATTTTTTTGACACAAGTGCATCTCAATAAATTAGAATATCATCAAAGAGTTGTTTTTTTTTCAGTAATTCACTTCAAAAAGTGAAACACATATATTATATAGAGTCATTACAAACAGAGTGAACTGTTTCAAGTGTTTTTTTATGTTAATGTTGATGATTATGACTTACATCCAAGGAAAACCCAAAAGTCATTATCTCAAAAAATGTAAATAATTAACCCAAAACACCTGCAAAGGCTTCCTAAGCCTTTAAAAAGGTCCCTTAGTCTGGTTCAGTAGGCGACACAATCATGGGGAAGACTGCTGACTTGACAGATGTCCAGAAGGCTGTCATTGACACCAGGGGTGGATTAAGGATCCCATGGGCCCTGGGCAGTTTATAATGCATGGGCCCCTGCCCCGCCCCCCACACGCTCCACCCCTGCCCCGTCCCCACACGCTCCACCCCTGCCCCCACATGCATTTTGCCTCCTTAAAAAAAATGGTAAAAACACAGCATAAGGCCTTGCTGGGTAACCTATTTAACCCTATGCTGCATCAATAACTAATACAGCCTGAAGGCTATCTTTACATACAAGCAGGATAGGGTTAAAATGGTTACCCAGCAAGGCCTTATGCTGTGCTTTTACCATATTGAGGCAGCAAAAGGCCTTGGTGAGTAACCTTTTTAACCCTATGCTGCTTGTATCTAAAGATAGCCCTTAGGCTATATTAGTTATTGATGCAGCATAGGGTTAAATAGGTTACCCAGCAAGGCCTTATGCTGCCTCAATATGGTAAAAACACAGCATAAGGCCTTGCTGGAAACATATAACCATATGCTGCTTAAATGATGCATGCAGAACTTTTCTGTCCAGTCTTTTTAACAGAATCTGTGACCCAAACGCAAATGTGAATGGATAGTATTAGACGTATAGCATCAGATGTCTGTCTAACACACAAATACAGAGCAAGAACCAAGATCACTACATACACACAGCACCAAACCAACCCATAAGTCAAATACAGCACCAGAACCAAGTTCTCTACATAAATACAGCACCAGAACCAAGTTCTCTACAAAAATACAGCACCAGAACCAAGTTCTCTACATAAATACATCACCAGAACCAAGTTCTCTACATAAATACATCACCAGAACCAAGTTCTCTACATAAATACATCACCAGAACCAAGTTCTCTACATAAATACATCACCAGAACCAAGTTCTCTACATAAATACATCACCAGAACCAAGTTCTCTACATAAACACATCACCAGAACCAAGTTCTCTACATAAATACATCACCAGAACCAAGTTCTCTACATAAATACATCACCAGAACCAAGTTCTCTACATAAATATACTATATATATATATATATATATATATATATCATATACTATATATCTGTACACAGTGCATCTATTATACCTTGTACCTCACATATCAGTACACTGCTGTATATACTATATACATATATATATATATATATATATATATATACACACACACACTGCATCTACTATACTTTTATAATATATGAGTTATATACAGATATATAGTATATACAGCAGTGTACTGATATGTGAGGTATGAGGTATAATGTAGTGTGTACAGATATATAGTATATACAGCAGTGTACTGATATGTCAGATACGGCGTGTATTAGATGTAGTGTGTACTGATGTGTGAGGTATAATAGATGCAGTGTGTACAGATATATAGTATATACAGCAGTGTACTGACATGGGAGGTGTGATGTATAAATGACACCTCGTATCTCACATGAGTACACTGCTTTGTATACTATATACCTGTACACACTGCATGTGTTATACCTCGTACCTCACATGAGTACACTGCTGCATAAACTATATATCTATACACACTGACAGGTATAAGGTATAAATGACAGCTTTTACCTCACATATCAGTACACTGCTGTATATACTATATATCTACACACTACATCTATTATACCTCACATACCAGTACACTGCTGTATATACTATATACGTTTACCCACTGCATCTATTATACCTTGTACCTGACGTATCAGTACTCTGTATGTATACTATGTGTCAGGTGTGAGGTATAAAAGGCAGGTATGAGGCAGTGTGTACAGATATATGTGGACGGTCATATATTATGGTTACTGTGAGGTACGTGAGGTATTGGGGGTTGTAGTTAAGGTTCCAGTCAGTTTTAGGGATAGGATTAGCATTAGTGTTAGTATATTAGGGCCAGTATTGGTGTTAGGGGCCAGTATTGGGGTTAGGGGCCAGTATTGGGGTTAGGGGCTAGTATTGGGGTTAGGGGCTAGTATTGGTGTTAGGGGCCAGTATTGGTGTTAGGGGCTAGTATTAGCATAAAGCTACATTTAGACGACCGAAAGTGTTTAGCAGTCCACAAATTGTGGATCTGCAAAACATATTTTGCAGAATGCACAGTGCCAGCCCTATATAGAAATGCCTATTTTTGCGGACAAGAATACAACATATGCTTTATATTTTTTGTGGGGCCACGGAACGGAACTACGGATGTGGACAGTACATGGTGTGTGTGTCCGCATCTTTTGCGGCCCTATTGAATTGAATAGGTCTGCACTCATTCCGCAAAATTGTGGAACGGATGCAGACCCAGAAATATGGTCATCTGAATGCACCCTTAGGGCCAGTATTGGGGTTAGAGGCAACATTAGGGTACATTCATATGATCATATTTCCATTAACTTCAATGGGGCTGCAAATCCGTAGTTCCGCTCCACAGCCCTGCAAAAAAGATAGAGCATGACCTATTCTTGACCGCAATTGCAGACAAGAACAGGCATTTTTATCTCAGGGCTGGGCATGTGCGTTTCACAAAATGTGGAATGCACACGGCCAGTATCTGTGTTTTGTGGAGCCACAATTGTGGATCGCAAAACAAATATGGTCATGTAAATGAGAAAGTATTATGGGTCAGTACAGTACATTAGGGTTAGCGGTCAATATTAGGGTTAGGGACAGTATTAGAGTTCAGTATTAGGGTTAGGGGGTCCAGGGTTAGAGGTCAGTACCAGGGTAGGGTTCAGTACTAGGGTTAGGGATAGGACAGGGCCAGTATAAGGGGGGGGGGGGTGAGACAGGGCCAGTATTTGGGGGGTGAGACAGGGCCAGTATTTGGGGTCGATACTAGGGGGTCAGGGGGCAGTATCAGGGTTAGGGGTCCAAGGTTAGAGGTCAGTAACAGAGTAGGGGTCAGGGGCCAGTACTAGGGTTAGGGGTCAGGCAGGGCCAGTATTAGGTGGTCAGGGGCCTGTATTATACTGTATACTATACAGCATGGTGTACGGATTATACTGTATATTATACAGCATGGTGTACGGATTATACTGTATATTATACAGCATGGTGTACGGATTATACTGTATATTATACAGCATGGTGTACGGATTATACTGTATATTATACAGCATGGTGTACGGATTATACTGTATATTATACAGCATGGTGTACGGATTATACTGTATACTATACAGCATGGTGTACGGATTATACTGTATATTATACAGCATGGTGTACGGATTATACTGTATATAATACAGCATGGTGTACGGATTATACTGTATATTATACAGCATGGTCTAGGGATTATACTGTATATTATACAGCATGGTGTAGGGATTATACTGTATATTATACAGCATGGAGTACGGATTATACTGTATATTATACAGCATGGAGTACGGATTATACTGTATATTATACAGCATCGTGTACGGATTATACTGTATATTATACAGCATGGTGTAAGGAATATACTGTATATTATACGGATTATACTGTATATTATACAGCATGGTGTACGAATTATACTGTATATTATACAGCATGGTGTACAGATTATACAGTATATTATATAGCATGGTGTAGGGATTATACTGTATATTATACAGCATGGTGTACGGATTATACTGTATATTATACAGCATGGAGTACGGATTATACTGTATATTATACAGCATGGAGTACGGATTATACTGTATATTATACAGCATGGTGTATGGATTATACTGTATATTATACAGCATGGTGTATGGATTATACTGTATATTATACAGCATGGTGTACGGATTATACTGTGTATTATACAGCATGGCGTACAGATTATACTGTGTATTATACAGCATGGTATACGGATTATACTGTATATTATATAGCATGGTGTAGGGATTATACTGTATATTATACAGCATGGTGTAGGGATTATACTGTATATTATACAGCATGGAGTACGGATTATACTGTATATTATACAGCATGGTGTAGGGATTATACTGTATACTATACAGCATGGTGTAGGGATTATACTGTATACTATACAGCATGGTGTACAGATTATACTGTATATTATACAGCATGGAGTACGGATTATACTGTATATTATACAGCATGGTGTACGGATTCTACTGTATATTATACAGCATGGTGTACGGATTATACTGTATACTATACAGCATGGTGTACGGATTATACTGTATACTATACAGCATAGTGTACGGATTATACTGTATACTATACAACATGGTGTACGGATTATACTGTGTATTATACAGCATAGTGTATGGATTATACTGTACATTGTATAGAATGGTACAGGGATTATAATATATACTGTACAACAAATGCATGGCTGTTACACCATGCCGGACAATATAACCCCTGCGCCACACTGTACAATATACAGTATGTACAGTGTATTCATATACCCACACACATACATACACATACATACATATACCCACACACATATATACACACACATACACTCACCGGCCACTTTATTAGGTACACCATGCTAGTAACGGGTTGGACCCCCTTTTGCCTTCATAACTGCCTCAATTCTTCGTGGCATAGATTCAACAAGGTGCTGGAAGCATTCCTCAGAGATTTTGGTCCATATTGACATGATGGCATCACACAGTTGCCGCAGATTTGTCGGCTGCACATCCATGATGCGAATCTCCCGTTCCACCACATCCCAAAGATGCTCTATTGGATTGAGATCTGGTGACTGTGGAGGCCATTTGAGTACAGTGAACTCATTGTCATGTTCAAGAAACCAGTCTGAGATGATTCCAGCTTTATGACATGGCGCATTATCCTGCTGAAAGTAGCCATCAGATGTTGGGTACATTGTGGTCATAAAGGGATGGACATGGTCAGCAACAATACTCAGGTAGGCTGTGGCGTTGCAACGATGCTCAATTGGTACCAAGGGGCCCAAAGAGTGCCAAGAAAATATTCCCCACACCATGACACCACCACCACCAGCTTGAACCGTTGATACAAGGCAGGATGGATCCATGCTTTCATGTTGTTGACGCCAAATTCTGACCCTACCATCCGAATGTCGCAGCAGAAATCGAGACTCATCAGACCAGGCAACGTTTTTCCAATCTTCTACTGTCCAATTTCGATGAGCTTGTGCAAATTGTAGCCTCAGTTTCCTGTTCTTAGCTGAAAGGAGTGGCATCCGGTGTGGTCTTCTGCTGCTGTAGCCCATCTGCCTCAAAGTTCGACGTACTGTGCGTTCAGGGATGCTCTTCTGCCTACCTTGGTTGTAACGGGTGGCAATTTGAGTCACTGTTGCCTTTCTATCAGCTCGAACCAGTCTGCCCATTCTCCTCTGACCTCTGGCATCAACAAGGCATTTCCGCCCACAGAACTGCCGCTCACTGGATGTTTTTTCTTTTTCGGACCATTCTCTGTAAACCCTAGAGATGGTTGTGCGTGAAAATCCCAGTAGATCAGCAGTTTCTGAAATACTCAGACCAGCCCTTCTGGCACCAACAACCATGCCACGTTCAAAGGCACTCAAATCACCTTTCTTCCCCATACTGATTCTCGGTTTGAACTGCAGGAGATTGTCTTGACCATGTCTACATGCCTAAATGCACTGAGTTGCCGCCATGTGATTGGCTGATTAGAAATTAAGTGTTAACGAGCAGTTGGACAGGTGTACCTAATAAAGTGGCCGGTGAGTGTACATACACGCACATACATACATACATGAAACACATAAATACTTACTGTTACTTGTCCCTTGTTCTGACGCCACTATGGAGGGGGCTGGGCCTTGGTCTTCTTCTTTCCCCTCTTGCCGTGCTGCACAGGTCCTTCCCTGTCCAGGACCAGCAGCGCAGCATGAGGGAGGAGGCGGGGCCAGCTGGGAGCGCACAGGAGCGCTCTCAGTACGTTAGGGGAGCCTAAAAGGTGCAACGGTGAGCGGGCCAGGAGAGGCCCGGAGCGCAGGGACGCATCTTAATGATGTAGAGTAGGGGGCGGGGCCTCCGGTGCGCTCCGGGCCCCCCTGTGCTGCGGGCCCCATAGCAGTGGCGTGGTCTGCCTATATGGGCGGTACGCCACTGCTCCTAATGTGATTATAATGGGGGCAATCCGGCCTGTGCCCCCTCAGGAGGCTGGGCCCCGGGTGGTTGCCCAGATTGCCCTCATTATAATCCGCCTATGATTGACACACTCCACAAGGAGGGTAAGGCCCCTTTCACACGAGCGGGAGACTCGCATGTCTCCCGCAACGGATCTACAGGGCTGGACTCCGCACTGACAGGGATCGCATAGCATTATATGCGATCCCTGTCCGTGCCGAGTCCAGCCCTGTAGATGCGTTGCGGGAGACATGCGAGTCTCCCGCTCGTGTGAAAGGGGCCTAAGACACAAAAGGTCATTGCTAAAGAAGCTGGCAGTTCACAAAGTGCTGTATCAAAGCATAATAAGAGAAAGTTGAGTGGAAGGAAAAATGGTGGTAGAAAAAGGTGCACAAGCAACAGGGAGAACCGCAGCCTTGATAGGATTGTTAAGAAAAGGCCTTTCCTAAATTTGGGGGAGATTCACAAGAAGTGGACTGCTGCTGGAGTCAGTGCTTCAAGAGCCACCACACACAGATATATCCAGGACATGGGCTACAAGTGTCGCATTCCATGTGTCAAGCCTCTCATGACCAATATACGTCAGAGGCGTCTTACCTGGGCCAAGGAGAAAAAGAACTGGACTGTTGCTCAGTAGTCAAAGGTGTTCTCAGATTAAAGTAAAGGACCTGCCTGAACTGAGACCACCATGGCGCTGGGTAGGTGGGCACAGATGTATTTTGATCAAAATGTATTGGCTGAGAGTCTCAGATTACATCAATAGATTTTATCAATATCATGCAGGATGTTTGCATCTGTTTTCCGTAAACATTATATACGAATCTGCTCAGCTCCTCCTGCTCTGTAACATGCTGCCCGTAGTTTACATTGCATTTTCATGGCGACAGGTTCCCTTTAATCTTAACTATGTCCCATAAGGACATAACTAAAATTTCATTTTTCCCTCAAGTATTCCAACAGCTATAAGTTTTTTTGTTTTACCAATATAACTGTATGAGACCATTGTTTACACGCTTTTAGTTTTAACACCGGGCACCATAAATTATGTGTTCACTTTATTGTACAGTAATGTGGATACTATTTCTACATTATGTTATTTACTGTGTACTGACATTCATGTTCTCTGGAAGTAGAAAAAAAATCTGTCAGCATACATAAAGTCTGCCTTTAATTAGCAATAAGTGCTCATCTCACTGTTAGTACTGCATGAGACCTGCATGGGCTTGGAGGGGGGGGGGGCAGGGAGTAGCACTGCCGAGGAACAACCATGCTGTCAAAACGTGACTGTAGTCTTCAGTCACTAAATGCTTGGCATCAAAAGGAGCAAATTTTCCAATATAGGCAGTGATCAGTATAGTAAAGAAAGGACTGTACTTTATTATTCCAAGTCTTAAGCAGATACAACACATTTCTGGCCATAAATTACCCCCTCTTTAAGTAGCCAAGACAGTTAATGTAATGACAGTGTAATGGCTTAATGGCTGGTGATTAAAATACTTATTGTGCCAAAAAGGCACCTTGTGGTACTTGATCCTTTCCTTGGTTGGCGTTGGGAAATACTAGCAACAGAATGGACTTACTTTTTAGTAAAACACATCAATCTAAGAATAAATACACATATAAAACATACAGTGAAATAAGATGTGCAAGGCAAACAAGTCATTTTCGAGTTGACAACAGATCTCAGTCGCCTCTTGCTGCTCAAGCAGAGCAATCCGCATAAACTTACAGGTCTCCTCGGCATTTCTGATGGGTAAGGGGAAAGGCGTCCTTGGTCTCTGGATAACAGGAGGCCTGAAAGACTAAAGCAATAATGTAAATGCACACTGGGATTTCGGGGCATGAACATTGGTGAGGAAGCAAGAAACAAATACTTCAGCATTCTGATGGCATGATAACCCAGTGGCGCATGCACCGAAGGGGAAGGATTTTTTTTGCTTGGTTTTAATTACCAACAGTTAAACTGACATTCCATAAACTGTCTCTGCTATCTCAGAAGGGGTGGTTTATGTCCAGAAAACTGTTGTATGTATAGGATACTTGGAATAATTAAAGGGGTATTCCAGTATAGGGGATAAATAATTAAAGGGGTATTCAGTATAGAGGATAACTATTAGATTGGTGAGGGTTTTATGGCTGGGACTCCCATCAATCACGAGAATGGAAGCCCTAAACCTAGTAGAGCCTCCTAACTATTAACATCTAACTATTAATTTGGGTAACTTAGTAATTATGCAGTTAGATCCATTGCCACAGAGATTAAGCTTAGCTGACACCAACTTGCATGTGGTCAATTCTTTTAAATACCCAGAGGTAGAGATTTCGCCTAGATTTTCTGCTTATGTCGACACTAATTTGACTCCACTGTTCAGGGGCGGACTGGGAACTGAAAGTGGCCCTGGAAAAAATACTAAAAGTGGCCCCATTTTGTAGTCGGGTCCAAATTGATGGAAGGTAGCGTCAGCAATGCCATATTTTGGCACATTGTACCGCCCCAACAGAGCCAAATACCACAGTCCATCACAAAATACTGCCCCAGCAGCACAAAATTCATCCTCAAAAACTTCCACTGGCGGCCCCCTGGGCATCGGCCCACCGGAACATTTCCCTGTAAGGTCTATGGCCAATCCGCCCCTGCTACTGTTAGATTTACACATAAAGTAGAAACTTGGTGTCGTTTGCAGTTATTGGAGTAGGAAATACATTGATTACTCTTACCGGTAATCCGTTTTCCATGAGCCCATGACAGCACCTGTGAGAGATCCTCCCCTTCCTGACAGTAAACAGGAACTTCCCAGATCATTCAAAAGGGCCCTCCTTTCCTTCCATCTTCAGTTTGTGCCAAGATTTCCGGAGTCATAGTGGACCTGTTACTTTTTTTTTTTTTTTTTTTAATTTTTTCTTTAGGACAGAAAACACACAGAACCAGTAGTGCTGTATAAACACAAGCTTGTGATTAAATATTATACCATAACCACTTAACTATACATTCCTAAATAATTTCTTTAAGAATGAGTAATCATGGATTCCCCATGATGCTAGAATCCAAGATACATATATATATAATTATGCTGATAGAACTCAAAAACTAAGGAGTATATATAACAAAAAATTTGAACTTATCCAATAGGGAGGGATTTAGTTTAGGTGCTGTCATGGGTTCATGGAAAACGGATTACCGGTAAGAGTAATCAATGTATTTCCATTACGCCTCCTGACAGCACCTGTGAGAGACTAGACTAGATATCTTTAGGGTGGGACCACTGCCTGCAAAACCTTCCTGCCAAACGCAAGATCTTGGGCAGACAAGGAGTCCAACCTGTAATGTTTGTAAAAGGTATTAGGGGAGCTCCAGGTGGCTGCTTTGCATATTTGATCAATAGAGGCACAACCCTTTTCCGCCCACGAGGAGGCGACTGCCCTAGTGGAATGAGCCGACAACCCCGTAGGGGTTTCTGCCCCCGACAACACATATGCTAGGCTGATAGTTTTTGTAATCCATCCGGCTAAAGTACGACTGGATACTCTTTTGCCTTTGTTGACACCCTGAAACTGGACAAAGAGTTGAGAAGCTTTTCTCCATTCCCTAGAGGCCGACAGATATTGACATACACTTCTACGGACATCTAAGGTATGAAAAACCTCCTCCCCCGAATTTTTAGGGCTCTGGCAAAAAGAGGGGAGGATAATCTCCTGAGAACGATGAAAATTTGAAACCACCTTAGGTAAAAAGGCTGGGTCTGGTTTAAAGACTATTCTGTCATCAAGAATCACGGTATATGGAGGGGCCATAGAAAGAGCAGATAATTCCCCTACCCTGCAGGCCGTAGTAATCGCCACTAAAAAGACCGTTTTAAAGGTCAGATGTCTAAGGGAAATGGCGTCTATTGGTTCAAAGGGGGGCTTAGTAAGAGCAGAAAGAACCATGTTTAGATCCCAGGGGGCTATTCTTGATTTAACGGAGGGACACAGTCTAACCGAGGCACTAGAAAATCTCTTGATAAGTGGATGTGCCGCAAGCTTATAATCAAACAGAACACTCAGAGCAGATATTTGGACCTTCAGAGTACTAGGTTTTAGCTTTTGGTTAAGGCCTTCCTGCAAAAACTCCAAAATTAAGGCTATATCCGGAGGAGCCAACGGATCTAATTTAGGACCTGCAAATGTAGAAAACGCTCTCCAGATTCTTAAATAAATGTTAGAAGTAACTTCTTTCCTACTTTGAAGAAGAGTATCTATGACTTGTTCTGACAGCCCCTTAGACCTGAACCTGTGCCGTTCAAAATCCAAGCTGTAAGATGGAGTTTTGAGATCTCTGGATGATGGAGGGGCCCCTGACTCAGAAGATCCACTCTGTCTGGGAGAACCCATGGGTCTGCAATGGATAGCTTCCTCAACCAGACAAACCAGACTCTCTTTGGCCAGAAAGGGGCTATCAGTATCACTGTCGCATCCTCCTGCCTGATTTTTTGAACCACTCTGGATAGAAGACCTAGGGGGGGGAAGGCATACACTAATCCCTTGCCCCAACATTGTGTCAGGGCACCTACCCCTAACGGGTAATCTCCCGGGTTCAGAGAAAAGAATCTTCTGCATTTTCGATTTTTCCTTGATGCAAAAAGATCTAGAGATGGGGACCTCCACAGACTCACTATTTGTAGAAACACCTCCTGGTTGAGACACCACTCCCCCTGGCTGAACTTGTGTCTGCTGAGGAAGTCTGCCTGCTCGTTCTGAGCTCCCTTCAGGTGGACAGCAGAAATGGATAAAATCTTCCCCTGAAGTTTGGGAAACATGTCGAATATTATTCCTAGAAGTTGAGGCGATCTCGTCCCTCCCTGTCTGTTGACATATGCTACAGCCGTAGCACTGTCTGAGAGAATTCTGACATGCCTGTTCGTTAGAAAGGGGAGATAGGTGTCTAGGGCGCAACGAATGGCTGATAGTTCTCTGGCATTCTGTGATTGTAGACTCAGTGTTTCCGACCATATGCCCTGAGAAAACCCCAAAACTGAATGTGCACCCCAACCCGTCGGGCTGGCATCTGTTATTATTATGGGGTCTGTTTTTATCCATTCTACCCCCCGGGACAGATTTTTCTCCTTCTGCCACCATAAAAGAGAGTCTCTTACTATACTGGGAATCAGAACTTTTATGTCCAGGGAAAAACCTTCTCCATCCCAACAAGCAAGGATGTACGATTGAAGGGTTCTTGACCTGAACTGAGCCCACTTCACTGCTGGGATGCAGGAGGTCATGAGGCCCAGCAGTGACATGGATTCCCTGAGGGATGGGTATCTGGTCTGACAGAAACGAGCCACTCTTTGCATCATTAACTCTTTCTTGTAATCTGGTAGATAGGATTTCTGAGCCACCGAGTCCAGCAAAATCCCCAGGAAAACACACTGCTGAGAAGGTCTGAGGGATGATTTTTCTAGATTCACTAGCCATCCTAGCTCCTCCAAAATCTGCAACACTTCCTGAATATGAAGAGATAGGGATTCCGGGGAAGAATCTATTATTAAGAGATCGTCCAGGTAAGGTATTATTATGATGTTTGATCTTCTTATATGTGCCATGGTCTCTGCCATCAATTTGGTAAAGATTCTCGGTGCCTGGGAAATACCGAACGGAAGAGCTCGAAATTGCAGATGGATAATCTCCTTGCCTGTCCGAATTGCCACTCTGAGAAATTTTTGTGATGATGGATGAATTGGGATATGATAATAGGCGTCCCTTATATCTACGGAGGCCATTACGCAATCTGGAAACAGTTGAAGAACAGTTGAGGATATTGTTTCCATGCGGAACTTTTGATAAGTTAGATAGAGATTCAGTTCCTTGAGGTTGATTATTGTTCTCCAAGTGCCATTCGGTTTTGGGACAAGGAAGAGTGTTGAATAAAACCCTCTCCCTATCTCTGCTGGCGGTACTGGAATTAGGACAGCTTTGTGTATTAGTACCTCTATCTCTTTAACAGGATTTTTTGTTTTTCCGCAATTTTTCGTAGATCTGTAACCTTTAGTCTGTTGGGTGGAAGAGACTTGAAATCTAGGCAGTAGCCCGATTTTATAATACTTTTTACCCAGGAGCTTGAAGTTATATTTTCCCAAGCTTGAGAGTAAAAAGAAAGGCGGCCGCCCACCTGGGGACTGGCGTCATTGGGTATTGGCTTTTCCAGGCTGAGACTTGGATTTGAACAGGAAGCTTTTTGATCTATTAGATTTCCAATCGCTCCCCCTTTTTTGCTGCAGAAAACCTCCTTTCTTTTCTTTCCGAAAGGGCTTTTTCTGATTGGGAAAAGATGGTACCGGGAACCCCTTCTTCCTGTCTGAAGCTTTGTCAAGTATCTCATCTAAAGCCGTACCGAACAGGAACTTCCCCTGACATGGGAGGGCACAAAGCTTGGACTTGGATGATACGTCTCCTCCTTTCCAGCCTTTGAGCCACAAAGACCGTCTAGCTGAATTTGCTACCGCTGCAGCCCTGGCTGGCAATCTTAAGGCATGAGCTGATGCGTCTAATATAAAGTCTACAGCCTTAGCAAGAGTAGGAATGGCTTCTAACAACTGTTCCCTAGGTGTTTCCCCTGCAATATGAGAATTTAATTCTTCTATCCATAATTTAAGAGACCTGGCTACCGAGGTAGTTGCCACGTTTGGTTTGAAGGAAGACGTAGAAGCCTCCCATGCCTTTCTTAAATAAACGTCAGCCCTCTTATCTAGCGGGTCTTTTAGGGCTCCATGATCCTCAAAAGGTAACGCTGATCTCTTATTTATTTTCGCCACTGGACCGTCTACCCTCGGGACCTCTAACCAGGTTGTCAGATCGGAATCATCAAAGGGATACTTTCTTTTTACCGATCTTGGTATGAAAATTTTTTTATCAGGCTTACTCTGTTCCCTCTTGATTAAATCTTTTATACAATCCTGAATGGGGAAGACCTTGGATTTTTTAGGTTTAAGACTTTCAAACATCATTTCTTGTCTGGACTTTGGTTCTTTATCTCCTTCAACCTCCATTGTGGCCCTAACCGCTCTTAAGAGTGGGTCAATATCTTCCACTCTAAACAGCGGTCTGCCAGTATTATCGTCGGATGATGAACCTGAATCTGGAATGACACCTTCCTCTTCAGATTCGGAATCCGAGGAATCATCCAATCCCTGAACTCTCCTCCGTTTAGATGTCTCAGGCAGGGATTTTTTAAGCTGCTCTACAGAAGAGCGGACCTCCGTCTTAATCAGTTCCTGGATGTTTTGAAACAGGGATGGCGATTCCTCCGCTATGAGCCTATCCACACAGGACTGACAACATCTTTTGGGATATGAGGGATCCAGCCTTCTCTTACATAGCCCACACTCCTTCCCTCTTGACTTATGGGTGGCTTTCTTGGGGACTTCCTTAGCCTGCATAATACAAGACCACAATCAGTACCCCAATTATAAAAAATTTCTCCCAAAGGAGATGGCGGGGAAAACCCCTCTTACCCCCAGGAATACCATGCTTTCAGCGTGTTGTTCCTGTCTGTCACCGCGCTGTGGAACCTCTCCTTCTTGCATTTTGGCAGATATGGGAGGAATGGAGGGGATGAAAGCAGGAACAAGGGTGTCAGGCTCTTCCCCTGTTGCTGGTGCTGCTGATGCTGCTGCTGATGCCAATGGTGCTGGATGCCCAGGTGCCACTGGTGCCTCTGGGGCCGTTGGTACTCTGGTGCTCCGAAGCCTGCTCTTTCCTCCTCCATTTTATGGCCGGCCGGCGTTTTTGAAGGGCCGCGCGTCGCCCGCCACCCTAGGCTCCTCCCCTTCCGGCGCCCGGTGGAACGCACGCGTCACTCCGTGCGCGTCACCGGAACAGCGCCTAGCACGGAGACCGCTCCCCGCGCTCGCTCCAGAAGAAGTCAGAGCCTCTTCCGCCGGCTACGCCGGCTGACGCTGCCAGGAAGTAGCCCACAGGAATCCCCCGGGTGACTTACTGCCGGACTTGCAGCGGCTCCTAATGGAGTCTTACGCCACCAGGTAGTGCCCAATAGGATAAGTTAGAGCCCTGGGGAACCTGCAGCCTCTTGATAGACCTGGGATAGATCCTTCCCTGTCCTGGGACAGGAAACAGGAAGAAAACTGAAGATGGAAGGAAAGGAGGGCCCTTTTGAATGATCTGGGAAGTTCCTGTTTCCTGTCAGGAAGGGGAGGATCTCTCACAGGTGCTGTCAGGAGGCGTAATGGAAAACTGCCGATGTTTATGATGCCACACCTTTTGTATATTGTGCATAACTCGCCAGTGTGGATTTCCTTCCATGTTTTTTATAAAGTTCAGAGAATATTTCAGACAATACTATGGAAGAAAAAAGTTAGTAGGATTTGATATGAGACTTTACAAATAGATATCTGATGGTCTGATCTGACCACT
Organism: Rhinella marina; assembly: GCA_900303285.1. NCBI lineage: Eukaryota > Metazoa > Chordata > Amphibia > Anura > Bufonidae > Rhinella > Rhinella marina. Next base: position 1,675,397 of record ONZH01022838.1, on the reverse strand, counting down.
TACTCTATTTCCTAGCAGCTCAGCTACAACATCTTAAAGGCTGGAATGGAAATGGGGGGCGGGGTGGTCCTGGAGATCTTTGGTTGGGTGGGGTTTTCTCCATGGGAAAAGGGGTTGTGGAATCTGGCTCAGCTTTATTCATGTAACAATTTAATTTTTTTCCAACAACTACAAAATGAGTTTGATCTACCATCTCACCTTTCTATAAAAGTATTTACAATTAAGACATGCAGTGGAATCCCAGTCTAAACTTATACCCCTAGACTATTTATCTCATTACTTAATGGATTTCATAATGGCATCTGGAGCAGTCAAGGGTGCCATTTCTAAAATATAAAATGATTAACTTGCAGACTTTTTGAAAGATTTTCCCTTTGAACACAATGATTTTCCCTTTGAACACACTCTAGCTATGACCCTTGACCTATCGCTTAGTGAAGCAGCTTGATTGTCCCGATTCTTTTGATCCATAGGGCATACAAAACCATGTTCCTACACACACAGAACTGGGATTAGAGGGGCCTCGTGCAGCCATAGATGTGGGGAGGAGAAGCCTGACCTTTTACACATAATCTGGAAATGTCCTGCACATAATTCTACTTTTGCAAGCACTCCTAAATTTTGTCTGGTGGGTATCTTCGATAGTGACCATATGGATTAGTCCAGGCATGTTCAACCTGCGGCCCTCCAGCTGTTGCAAAACTACAACTCCCAGCATTCCCAGACAGCCTACAGCAGGGCATGGTGGGAGTTGTAGTTTTACAACAGCTGGAGGGCCGCAGGTTGAGCATCCCTGGATTAGACCATTGTTTTGGGGGATACAGAGAAAGCTATACTAGATGAGGAAAACGATAGTTTGATGGATACAACCTTCCACCCAACCACATCTGAATAGGTTTCTTGTTTGAACATGGCTATATGGTTGGAAATAGGAATTTACTTGAAACTTAAAGGGAACCGGTCGTCTCCGAAACACCCCCTGAACTAGAGTAAGCGGTGTATAGTGTAAGTGATGCTGAATCCGAATATGTAAGTTTTATCTTCATACTCACTTCCATTCCGACGCTGTGGTCCCACAAACCTGCAGTAAAATGCACTCAGTGGACTCCAGTGCTCACTCACATAATGGAGAGGACTCAAAGAAGAGTCCTCTCAATGCATTTTACTGCTGGTTTGTGGGAGCACAGCGTCGGAATGGAAGTGAGTATGAAGATAAAACTTACATATTCGGATTCAGTGTCACTTACACTATACAACACTTACTCTAGTTCAGGGGGTGTTTCGGAGATGACAGGTTCCCTTTAACTGTTACTCAGAGTTTGAGGCCGTTTGGGGACGGTTGATCAACACCTCAAGACTTCCAAGTTCCTGGCTGCTGCTTTTCAGAATGGGCTTTATTTAGTCTCCCATGAATCTTGTGGGAAAGATTTGATTGACTTCAATTCGGAGGAACTGGTGCTGGAGTAGTCACTGAGGAAATGACTTTATAGCAAAATCAACTTGGACAGTTGGAACTTGTGAGTGTCCGTATGTGCTATGGACATGCTTGGCATGTAATATGGTGGTATATGTTCTTGCCATGATGAAAGCTCTGAAAATTGATACCACTCAGTATAGAATCTGGACGGACTACAATCCAGTGTCTTGGATTGTGAGATAGAGTAGTCTCGCACGGTGGAGTGGGGACTGTACCATGTGTAATTTTGGACCAGTTACACGCAGATCTATACTTTATATTATTGAGTTTCCTGTACCTTATTGGTTATTGTTCGTATCTGTTTTATTATGTTCTTTATTAAAATTCTAATGATCTGAAAAAAGAATAGCAGTTTGCAGTCAAAAAAAATCTAAGAACCCTGATGGGAACTTGACTACCCCATTATCAAGTCAATGTAGTAGTTCTCTATGAAAACATTGTGAACTTTAGCACATAATACGTACAATATATAATTTGTATTGTTCAGTGCATTCTCTATCTGTACTGTATTACTCTTCATAGCCACTAGATGTCTCTAGAAACCTTTTCTAGTTTTATGAGGTAGCTATAAAATGTTAATGGTGAATGCGATGGCTTAACATGATTGCAGCAATTACTACAGGAGTGGAACTGTGTTCTGAAAAAAAAAATCCAAAGGGACAACCGCTGTTACCTTTTTGTTCTAAGAATTACTATGAGCATGAGAGGCGTCAATCTTTCACTGATCAGACATTGCAATTATCAACATTAATAATAATAATGTTAATTATAATAAATGTTACTTGCCAGAAAACCTATATAATCACCAGTAGATGGCACTATTGCCTTGTTTAACCCCTTCCAGATTCAGTGATTTTATTTTTTTTGTGATCTTAGTTAATTTTTTACTCCCGTCCTTCCTGAAGGCATAACTATTTTTTATTTTTGTGTTCACATAGCCATATGGGGGCTTGTTTTTAATGACACTATTTTTTATTGTATAAAATGTAGTGGTAAACTGGAAAAAAATTCTAAATGGGATGGAATGGAAAAAAAATGAAATTCTACCATTGTTTTGTTGGTTTTGTTTTTATATTGTTCCCCATGTGGTAAAAATAACATGTACGATTACAGTGATACCATATTTTTATAGTTTTTCTTATGACTTAATACTTGCAAAAATAAAAACTTAGAAGGTGCATTTTTTATGGGGCAATCTTAATTTTTCATTGATATCATGATGTGAAGGGACCAAAACATTGCCATTTTGAGTTTTTTTTCGTAACAGTGTTCAATGTAAGGGATAAATAAGTTTAGAATCTAATAGTTTGTTCATTTTAGTACACGCAGATCTTTATTTTTCATTTATTTTTATTTTTAAAATGGGGAAAGATTTTTGATTTTTAATTCTGCTAGGGGACTTTAACATGTGATTTTCTGATTGCTTCTCCCATAGACCGCAATGATTTACCACTATGTCCCTATCAAGCCTTGTCACTGGCTTCCAGAAGGCCTGCCCTGCCATACCAACTGGCTCCAGTGATCTTGCTACAGGGGAACCGCTTGAGTACTGGGAGTGCATCGCAACTGACCAAGGCATCTGAGGGGTCAAAAGTATGTGTTCAGCAACCACTATTTTTAAAGGTGGCGCCATTTTTAAAGACCCAACATCCGGCATATATGTAGGCCCTATGTTGGGAGGAATCAAACAAATTCTCTTCTTACAATATAGTCTTTTATTTTCATACATAGGACCTTCAAAAATTGAACATTTTATATACCTTCAGCCTCTATGATTTTGTCTAGTCTTATGAAGTGAATGAATATCAAACACACTGATGACTAAAAGGGTAACAATGTCTTGAACTTTTGACTTTCAGGCTCCATATCTCACCATCAATTACAGCTTTGAACGTGAGACTACGATCAATTTATAGACAAGCATTTTGGCTATATCATACATAAATTGGGCTTGCATATATTTAGCATATGATTAGTTATGCAGATTCTTGTCATGTAACTGCATTGTTACTGTTTTGCTCCTGGTGGTGGAACAATCTTTTTCTTCTTGTATACTACAAATTACAACCTGTTCTCACATTCCCTAATAGCTCAGTGTGTTATTAGGTTGACTCCCAAGTGAAAGGTCTACTGGTTCAAATCCAAGCATAGACATGAAGAAAGTTTCTTAAGAAAAGAGAAACAGCATCATCCAGCTCATCGATAGTGGTCAGGGGTGTAGCTAAAGGCTCATGGGCCCTGGTGCAAGAGTTCAGCTTGAGCCCCCTTCCCTCAGTGTGTTAGGGGCAGGGAAGCACATAACCGTTGTGCTATCTGAATCAAAAATTGAAATGGCATGCCCTCCACCATGCCAAATTCTTGACCTAACTCCTTCCCTCCAGCCAGAGGTATAACTTGACCAGCATGTACTTTCTATAATACTGGTATCTTCTTATGCAGCACAAGGGTCTTTGGGCCCCCTCAGTTGCCCGGTAGCAACTGCTATCTCTGCACCCCCTATAACTACACCCCTGATAGCGGTATCTCGGCCAAGAAAATTGCCAAACTGCATCATATGAGTGCAATAAGAAATTAAGTCTTTCCATCCATTCCAAAGCCAAGAAGTGGACTTCCAGGCACATCACAACGTCTATCAGTTCTGGTGCAAAAAACAAGGCAGCAGAGGTGCTTCTTAATAGTGAGATAACAGATGTCCATGCAAGCATTGTGCCATTCTAATTACACAAGTCTGGAATGGTGGTCCGAAAAAATGTGAAGAAGCCTCGACTTCAATATTGTCATAGGAAGTGTCGGCTTTACAAAAAAGCACAAACAGTGGACAGTATGAAATTGGAAACTGGTGATTTTGAGAGATGAGGCTAAAGTCAATAGACTGGGCTCTGATGTTTGCAAATAGGTCTGGAAGAAACAAGGTAAAAGGGGACTAATGGATCGAGAAATTGAAGGAAATTGGTGGGGGAAACATGATGATATGGGGTTGTTTCACAGCCAAAGGCGTTGGCTACTTGACCAGGATCGATGGTGATCTCAATGCTGAGCTATACATGAGTATTCTACAAGATGAGTTACTTTTTGATAGCCATAGTACTCTAGTGTACAAAGACATAGTGTTCCAGCAGGACAACGACCTGAAGCATATGTCGAGATTGGTCAAGAAATGGCTCAATGACAATGAAGTAGAGGTGCTAGATTAGCCCCCACAACCCCCAGACCTCAACTCAATTGAATACTTGTGGGCAGAGTTGAAGAAAAAGCTTTATTTGTACCCAAGTGAGTTGACCAGTATGCACCAACAATGAGAAAGTGTAGAAGAGACCTGGGAACAGATTTCGGTCAAAATATGCTTGAATCTGATCAAGAGCATGCCCAGAAGGATTCAGGCAGTGTTGAAAGCCAAGGTTGGATTTATAAAGTAATAACATTTAGAATTTTAGGAGCAAAACAGTAACAATGCAGTTACATGACAAGAATCTGCATGGCCAATCATATGCTAAATAGCTGCAAGTCTAATTTATGTATGAGATAGCCAAGATGATTGTCTATAAAATGATGGTAGTCTCACGTTTAAAGCTGCAGTGGATGGTGAGATATGGAGCCTGAAAGTTAAAAGTTCAAAACATTGTTACCCTTTTGCTCGTCAGTGTAATTCACTTTACAAACATGAAATCACAAAGCCATACCTGTTGGAAGGGTACTTTGTAAATAACTCCCAAATGTCCCAGATCTGGTTGGGCGGTCTGTCCGTTTCATTGGCTGTCACATGGTCCCAGCCTGGCTGAGGTATGTCCCGATTTCAATTGTATCTGCATCCTGAGGGCGCAATACAATTGAATGCAATGGTTAAGTAATTTTTCTATAATTTATATTCTTATTGTCCTGTTGTCCATTGGATACCTGGTGTCCATCAGGAGAACCCTTGCTCAAATTAAAGCCTTACTACACCAATGATCACCTTCAACTCCTTTGATCAGCTGTTATGTCAGGGGGGAAAGCTAGCAGCCACACATTCCCTTGCATTGATGATGTGGGGGAAAGTTACCTACCTATATTATTTAGCACCAATTTAAATAAATAGGGATCACTGTCCCACTGAGCTCTGACCACAAGCCATGCTTTCCAGTGCCTTTTCACTTTGGCTAATAGGACAGGATACACAGAATGCTGTTCTTTAACTGTCTCTTTACTATGTGTTAGAACTATTATGACCCCCCCCCCCAAATTCCCATATTAGCACCCAAATTCATCCCCACACAAAGCTTTATATATTTAGTCCTACAACGAATCTCGGATCTGCGCATAAAGATAGATGTAAATGCTGTGATCTGAGAGCTGCTCACTTGGTAAAGACAAGTAGTTATCAACTATCACATCTTTCTCTAATCAGGAAGAGTGCTGTCTGAGCATTACTACAAATTATGGGTGTAGTTCAGTAGAAATTATTAGGAGTTGCTCTTGGTCCATCGGCATTTTACCAACCAATCAAAAATTTAGGGGGTCATTTATTAAACAGAAATATACCTATATTAGGTGTATTTCTGGCGCAGCAATCTGTGACTTTTTCCCTGCTCACGCCAGGTCTAAAAAAAGTGGGCATGGCGTGGGCGGGAACAGGCTCATCTAATTTACCACTTTCTACTCCAGTTTCAGGCGTAGAAAATGATCTAAATGTAAGACAGCTAGGAAGCTTACATTTAGAAGCCCCGGCGCCTCTACATAACTTCAGTGGATCCACTGCCAGCGCAGATCCTTATTAAGACCAGCTTTTAAAAGGCCGGTGCGAATAAATGTGCTTAGTGTTTAGAAGGTTTATGCGTAGGAGAAGGGCTGGTGCTTCCCAGAGACTATAGCAACTTCTGTCTACCAAGGAAGCAGGGATCAGATTTTGCAATGATTCATTTAAATGAATGTACAACATAATGTAAAACTGTCTATTAGACCTAAAACAGGTCATACAAACATAACTCACATTTTGGCATGGCTATAGAGAACAAGGGATGTAAGTGAAACTTAACGGTTGTGGTACTAGCTCTGTTTGTGCCATAAACAAGGGTGTGAGAAAGGATTGTTTTTTTTTTCAATCCATAAACTGTGCCTTCTCCTCAGTGTTACCATAGGCATCTGAATGGGCAATTATTTGTGCCCATTCTGGATTCCACCTTAAAGTGAATCTCAACTCTTTACCATTTTGTTTTGAGTTGTAAATTATAAGATTAATACACATTTATAATGGTTAGTACTTCAATTTTCTGATACAGAACTGCATAGACATTGGTTTAAAAGATAACATTCACCTGCCTGCAGCCACCACTAGGAGGCATCGGTGTTCACTGCATACTGTCTTACCTTAGAAGAAACTGATATATGTGGGGTACAGTTTTCTTTTTAGCTAAATGGTGATATATAAGTACAAATATTTGGAGACATGATGCAAATATCTCATTCACACTACATGCGCATATATCTTGTTCCACTGTTCTTAAGAAAAAACAGGAATACCTAGAAACAGAAGAATCAAAAGCTCCCAAACCTTTCCTACTTATACCGAATACATCAGGCAATGTTACCACAAAATAAATGTCATGAGTGGGCTTGCGTCTGGTATCAGACGTTCTGCGCGGCTTTCAAAAGTGACATAATTTGACATGCTTTTCCCTTGGTTTGGTTGCTGTTTACCACAACCCTTCCCCTCAGCTGTTGCGGCTGTGGTAATTATCTTTCTCCTATTTACCCCTTCCACTCCCAGTCTCCCCTGCGGTTTATACTTTCTGCCTACTTAGTATTGTGTTGTGTGGATCTCAGCTGCGATCCGGTTGCTGCGTTATCTGCTTTAAGATAAGTGACTTTTTCCCTTTTGTGGTTTTCCTTCTGGAGTCTCCTGTTCGTCCTTTCTCTTGGAGGAACGGGTTTACTCTTTCTTGTGTCACTAGCTGCAGGGTTCTTTAGGGTGAATTTATTATTAGGTTCCTGTGTATGAACTCTTCTACCACCCAGGCTTGTTCATACTGGTAGTCAGTCAGGGCCTAATTTAAGGGTTCCCTGCAGGAGGTGACCGATTCCCTGGTTTTCGTCTGTTCCCTTCCCTCGTACGCTCGGTATGGCTATTCCCTCCACACCAGAGTGTGACATTATAAACCGCCAAGACAAAAATTTATGTCATTTTTGTGCTGACATGGATGCTATTGCTGCACTTGCTGAACGGCTGCAGGGACTCAGTTTGGAGGTGGCTGACATCCGCAACCAGATTCAGAGACCACAGGCTGGGGGTTCTGAGTGTCAGGCCTGTTTGGAGCCTAAGGTCCCGCTCCCCGATAGATTTTCTGGGGGACGTGATAATTTTGTTCTATTTAGGGAGGCGTGCAAATTGTATTTCAGACTGCGTCCACATTCTTCTGGTAATGAGCAGCAGAAGGTTGGTGTGGTCATCTCGCTGCCTAAAGGGGATGCGCAATCATGGGCCTTTTCTCTGCCGACCGGATCGCAGTCTCTCCAGTCAGTAGATGAATTTTTCAAGGATTTAGGGATTATCTATGATGACCCGAATCGTATCTCCCTGGCTGAGACCCAGATACGTGACCTTTGTCAGGGTGAGCGGCCGGTTGAGATTTATTGCTCTGAGTTTCGGAGGTGGGCGACCAATACTGAATGGAACGATCCGGCTTTACGTAGCCAATTCTGTCAAGGTTTATCTGAAAGGCTGAAGGACGCTTTGGCCTTTCAAGAAACCCCTGTGTCTTTGGAGGCCGCTATGTCTCTTGCTGTGCGCATGGATAGGTGCCTGAGAGAGCGATCTAGGGGCCCCCGCTCTCAGGACGTACTATCACGTAGTGTACTGTCTTCCTATGACACTTTGGGTGAATATTCCCCTAGGTTGATGTCAGGGGATGAACCTATGCAATTAGGGGGAGCCACTCCTGTTTCCACCCGTAAACATCTTGGTAATAAAAAGGGTGTGTGTTTTTTCTGTGGTCAGAAAGGACACTTTATCAATGTATGTCCATGCTTTCAATCTCTAAAAGAGAGAAAAGAAAAGGGGGCATTGAATTCTCATCTCAATTTTGGTGGGGTAGGTAGGGAGACTGAAAATGTGCATTTGTCTTCATCCTGTAGCACCCGTTTTCTCCTGACTGCCGAGGTGGCGCTAGAGTCAAAGGTTGTGAAAATTGAGGTGTTTATTGACAGCGGGCAGGGGTGAACTTGATTGATACTCAGTTTGTCCGTATGCATGGATTGTCGCCGAGTTCTTTGGATAAGAGGATTTCTGTGTTTGCCATTGATTCTGCACCTCTATCTCAGAAGTGTTTGTCTCAGATGGTGCATGATATCAAATTAAGAGTGGGTGAATTTCATCAGGAGCTTATTTCATGTTTTGTGTTGGAAGGTCTTCCTGCTCCTGTGGTTTTGGGTTTACCGTGGTTAAGCAAACATAATCCGTCCATTGACTGGCATACTAGACAAATTGTGGATTGGGGCGATTATTGTGTTGACAATTGCCTTAATACATCTTTTTCTGCTTTAACCACTAAGACTCTTCCTTCTTTTATATCGGATTTCTCTGATGTATTTTCTGAAAGTGGATGTCAGGATTTACCCCCTCACCGGGAATACTATTATCCTATCAATCTTATCCCTGGAGCAAAATTGGCCAAATCTAGGCTGTATAACCTTTCTGGACCTGAGAGAACGGCCATGAAGGAATATATTGCTGAGAGTTTGGCTAAAGGACATATTAGGCCTTCCAAATCTCCTGTGGCAGCAGGGTTCTTTTTTGTTAAGAAAAAGGACGGAACCCTTAGGCCATGTCTGGATTTCTGTGAACTCAATAGGATTACTGTCCGTGATCCGTACCCCCTTCCTTTGATTCCTGACTTGTTTAACCAGATTGCGGATGCCAAGGTGTTTGTCAGGCAGGGGATATGGGCAACCCCTATCTCACCCCAAATCCCCTGTCCCTGCCTACTTGCCTCAACTAGGCTAGGCCCTAGCGGACAACCAGATGGATTTATAAAGTAATAACATTTAGAATTTTAGGAGCAAAACAGTAACAATGCAGTTACATGACAAGAATCTGCATGGCCAATCATATGCTAAATAGCTGCAAGTCTAATTTATGTATGAGATAGCCAAGATGATTGTCTATAAAATGATGGTAGTCTCACGTTTAAAGCTGCAGTGGATGGTGAGATATGGAGCCTGAAAGTTAAAAGTTCAAAACATTGTTACCCTTTTGCTCGTCAGTGTAATTCACTTTACAAACATGAAATCACAAAGCCATACCTGTTGGAAGGGTACTTTGTAAATAACTCCCAAATGTCCCAGATCTGGTTGGGCGGTCTGTCCGTTTCATTGGCTGTCACATGGTCCCAGCCTGGCTGAGGTATGTCCCGATTTCAATTGTATCTGCATCCTGAGGGCGCAATACAATTGAATGCAATGGTTAAGTAATTTTTCTATAATTTATATTCTTATTGTCCTGTTGTCCATTGGATACCTGGTGTCCATCAGGAGAACCCTTGCTCAAATTAAAGCCTTACTACACCAATGATCACCTTCAACTCCTTTGATCAGCTGTTATGTCAGGGGGGAAAGCTAGCAGCCACACATTCCCTTGCATTGATGATGTGGGGGAAAGTTACCTACCTATATTATTTAGCACCAATTCAAATAAATAGGGATCACTGTCCCACTGAGCTCTGACCACAAGCCATGCTTTCCAGTGCCTTTTCACTTTGGCTAATAGGACAGGATACACAGAATGCTGTTCTTTAACTGTCTCTTTACTATGTGTTAGAACTATTATGACCCCCCCCCCCAAATTCCCATATTAGCACCCAAATTCATCCCCACACAAAGCTTTATATATTTAGTCCTACAACCAATCTCGGATCTGCGCATAAAGATAGATGTAAATGCTGTGATCTGAGAGCTGCTCACTTGGTAAAGACAAGTAGTTATCAACTATCACATCTTTCTCTAATCAGGAAGAGTGCTGTCTGAGCATTACTACAAATTATGGGTGTAGTTCAGTAGAAATTATTAGGAGTTGCTCTTGGTCCATCGGCATTTTACCAACCAATCAAAAATTTAGGGGGTCATTTATTAAACAGAAATATACCTATATTAGGTGTATTTCTGGCGCAGCAATCTGTGACTTTTTCCCTGCTCACGCCAGGTCTAAAAAAAGTGGGCATGGCGTGGGCGGGAACAGGCTCATCTAATTTACCACTTTCTACTCCAGTTGTGCGCATGGATAGGTGCCTGAGAGAGCGATCTAGGGGCCCCCGCTCTCAGGACGTACTATCACGTAGTGTACTGTCTTCCTATGACACTTTGGGTGAATATTCCCCTAGGTTGATGTCAGGGGATGAACCTATGCAATTAGGGGGAGCCACTCCTGTTTCCACCCGTAAACATCTTGGTAATAAAAAGGGCGTGTGTTTTTTCTGTTTTGAGATTGAATTCTCATCTCAGTTTTGGTGGGGTAGGTAGGGAGACTGAAAATGTGCATTTGTCTTCATCCTGTAGCACCCGTTTTCTCCTGACTGCCGAGGTGGCGCTAGAGTCAAAGGTTGTGAAAATTGAGATGTTTATTGACAGCGGGCAGGGGTGAACTTGATTGATACTCAGTTTGTCCGTATGCATGGATTGTCGCCGAGTTCTTTGGATAAGAGGATTTCTGTGTTTGCCATTGATTCTGCACCTCTATCTCAGAAGTGTTTGTCTCAGATGGTGCATGATATCAAATTAAGAGTGGGTGAATTTCATCAGGAGCTTATTTCATGTTTTGTGTTGGAAGGTCTTCCTGCTCCTGTGGTTTTGGGTTTACCGTGGTTAAGCAAACATAATCCGTCCATTGACTGGCATACTAGACAAATTGTGGATTGGGGCGATTATTGTGTTGACAATTGCCTTAATACATCTTTTTCTGCTTTAACCACTAAGACTCTTCCTTCTTTTATATCGGATTTCTCTGATGTATTTTCTGAAAGTGGATGTCAGGATTTACCCCCTCACCGGGAATACTATTATCCTATCAATCTTATCCCTGGAGCAAAATTGGCCAAATCTAGGCTGTATAACCTTTCTGGACCTGAGAGAACGGCCATGAAGGAATATATTGCTGAGAGTTTGGCTAAAGGACATATTAGGCCTTCCAAATCTCCTGTGGCAGCAGGGTTCTTTTTTGTTAAGAAAAAGGACGGAACCCTTAGGCCATGTCTGGATTTCCGTGAACTCAATAGGATTACTGTCCGTGATCCGTACCCCCTTCCTTTGATTCCTGACTTGTTTAACCAGATTGCGGATGCCAAGGTGTTTGTCAGGCAGGGGATATGGGCAACCCCTATCTCACCCCAAATCCCCTGTCCCTGCCTACTTGCCTCAACTAGGCTAGGCCCTAGCGGACAACCAGATGGCGGTCCCTAACCTGAATAGGGAGGAGGGGCCTAAGACAAAAACTACGACAGAGAACACAAGGAAATCAACAGTCCGAGTACACCGGGAGGAAACGTTCGGCCAACAGCAAAAGCAAGCGGAGGTTAATACTTAGCCGAGGTCAACCAGGAGGTATGCGGTACAGAGGATATATATATCAGAACGAAGTCCAGGAACGAAGCAGGGGTCAATCACAGGAGGTGATGAGATGAGACAAAGGTGAGGTCAGAACACAGCAGGATATCAACAGCAGGCAATAAATGCAGAAGTTCGTTGATGCAGGAAAAACCAAACACTGGCAACTAAAGGGTGGAAAAGTCAGACTTAAATGCTGCCAGAGCTCCCGCCCTTATACCAGATAGGTACAGGGATACTGACAGCCACACCAGGCAACAAATAGAACACAGGGTAAGAGGCAGAGCCCAGCACCTGCTTGATGACACACAAAACATAAAACAGCAAGGCAGAGGAGTCAGGCGGAAAACCAGGACCAGCTCCCCTGCACATATATCAAATAACAGAAGTGGATGGACCAGCAATGCAGGCAAGGAGACCCACAGTACTGCTGGTCCTGACAGTACCCCCCCTCTTACGGGGGGCCTCCGGACCCTTAAAATGAGGAGACGGCTTCAGAGGACAGGCTTGGTGAAATGACTTAACCAAGCGAGGTGCATGAACATCTTTAGCAGGGACCCACGACCTATCCTCCAAACCGAAGCCCTTCCAGTGCACCAAATACTGTAAGGACCCCCTGACCCACCTAGAGTTCACAATCTTCTCCACCTCATACTCAAGCTCACCCTGTACCAAGGTAGGAGAAGGTGGATCAGGGAGGGGTAGCACTGGAGCAAAATACCTTTTCAAAAGACTTTTATGAAAGGTATCATGAACCTTCCAACTCTGCGGAAGCGACAACTTGTAGGAAACTGGATTGATAAAACGGGTAACCAAAAACGGACCAACATACCGGGGAGCAAGTTTCAGAGAAGGAACCTTTAACTTAAGATTTTTCGTAGACAACAAAACTTTATCACCAACAGAGAATGGCGCAGAAATAAAACGTTTTTTGTTTGTGTTATGAAGGAGTCTGGTTTGGGAATCCCGAAGGTTCTGCTGAACTCGGGTCCAAATTGTGCACAGTTTGTTAATGGATGTGTCTGCATGAGGAGTGTCAGAAGCGGTAGGAGGAGAAAAAGAAAACCTGGGATGAAAACCATAGTTACAAAAGAAAGTTGAAGTTTGAGTGGAAGAATTAGTGCGGTTATTTACCGCAAATTCTGCAAAAGAAATAAAATTAGACCATAGATGCTGAGAATCATAAACAAACAAACGGAGATACTGTATGAGTTCCTGGTTCATTCGTTCTGTTTGACCGTTAGATTGTGGATGGAAGGCAGAGGAAAATGAGAAATTGACTTCTAATTTTTTACAAAAAATTTGCCAAAATTTTGCGACAAACTGTACACCCCTATCTGACACTATGTCCACAGGAAGACCATGTAAACGAACAATGTGTGACATAAACAAAACAGACAGTTCTTCCGCAGAGGGAAGCTTTTTGAGGGGCACAAAATGAGCCATTTTGGAGAACCGGTCTACCACCACCCAAATGACAGTATTCCCCTGAGAGGGTGGTAGATCGGTTATGAAGTCCATGGCAATGTGTGACCATGGCTTTGACGGAATTGACAGGGGAAGAAGAGGACCCTCAGGACGTTGCCTTGGGCTCTTTCCCCTGGCACAAACTTGGCAGGCATGAACAAACAACTCAACATCTTGTCCCATTCGAGGCCCCCAATAATCCCATTTCAAAAGATCAAGAGTATTCTTAATCCCAGGATGCCCAGACAACACAGAAGCATGAGTCTCCTCTAACACTTTCTGGTGGCGTTCCAAAGGAACAAATAACTTGCCTTACGGAAGGTCTTTTGGGGCTGACCCTTGCTCAGAGATAATTTGGGTCGAAAGGTGAGAGGAGACGGCAGCTATGACAATACCAGGCGGTAGGATGTTGCCTGGTTCAGCAACAAGATACTCAGGGGTCCCAAAACTTCTGGAGAGAGCATCAGCCTTTACATTCTTCGACCCAGGGCGAAAAGTGACCACAAAATCAAATCGAGCAAAAAACAATGCCCATCTGGCCTGACGAGAATTTAAACGCTTGGCGTTGTCTAGGTAAACCAGATTCTTGTGGTCTGTGATAACAGTCACCTGATGCAGAGCCCCCTCCAGAAAGTGTCTCCAAACCTCGAATGCCCACTCGATGGCTAGCAACTCACGATTACCAATATCATAATTGCGTTCAGAGGAGGAGAATTTTCTAGAAAAATAAGCACAAGGTCAGAGATTGGTGAGTGTTGGTGGTCCTTGAGATAGAACTGCACCAACCCCGACCTCAGACGCATCAACTTCAACAATAAATGGTTTAGATAAGTCTGGTTGTATCAGAACAGGGGCAGAAGTAAAAGCAGCTTTCAGAGACTCAAAAGCAGAAACGGCAGCAGGGGACCAATTACTGACTTCTGCCCCTTTCTGGGTAAGATCCGTGAGAGGTTTGGTGATAACAGAAAAGTTTTGAATGAAGTTTCTGTAATAATTAGCGAAACCTAAAAAGCGCTGTAAGGCTTTTAAGTTAGTGGGTCGCACCCAATCCATTATCGCCTAAACCTTACCCGGATCCATCTGTACCTCTGTGGGTGTAATAACATAGCCTAAAAATGATATTTTCTGGACACAAAAAATACATTTCTCTAATTTCGCAAACAAATGATGGGTACGTAAACGAGACAAAACCTGACGTACATGCTCATGATGAGAATCTAAGTCAGGGGAAAATACCAGGATGTCATCAAGATAAACCACTATGTAGGTACCAATCAAATCATGGAAAATGGTATTCATGAAACCCTGAAACACAGCGGGTGCGTTGCACAAACCAAACGGCATTACCAGATACTCAAAGTGACCTAACGGAGTGTTAAATGCCGTCTTCCACTCATCACCTTCACGAATCCTGACCAGATTGTAGGCTCCCCTGAGATCGAGCTTGGAGAACCATTTAGCCCCAGTGACCTGATTGAGAAGGTCCGGGATGAGTGGAAGAGCAAAAGAATTTCTGACAGTAATTTTATTCAGCTCCCTATAATCAATACATGGCCTGAGTCCCCCATCCTTCTTTTCAACAAAGAAAAACCCAGCTCCAGTGGGGGACTCAGAGGGTCGAATATGTCCTATTGCCAGACTTTCATCAATATAAGCCTTGAGAGACTCCCTCTCCGGCATGGACAGGTTGTAGATACGACCCTTGGGTAGTTTCGCACCTGGGAGCAGATCAATTTTAAGTCATTCTCCCGGTGTGGCGGTAGGACCTGCGACTGAGATTTAGAAAACATGTCAGCAAAATTGGAAATGAACATAGGGAGATCTGAATCTGAGACAAAAGAGGAGTTCAGAGAAAGGTGGGTCAAATGACTACCACATTGTGACCCCCATTTAACCAACTCAAGAGAACACCAATCCACTACAGGGTTGTGTTCACGCAACCATGGTAAACCAAGAATCACATTAACGGATAAATTCTTTATAACCAAAAAGGGGCATTTTTCCTCATGCATAGCACCCACTATCAATTTGACAACAGGGGTGGAAAAACGGACTAAACCTGCGACAAGAGGGGTTGAGTCTACCCCTGAGACTTGAATGGGGGGAGACAATGGAACTAAAGTAGGTAATATCTGAGAAATGAAACCAAAATCCACAAAATTAGCCGCAGCACCAGAATCCAAGAAGGCCTGCCTTCAAGTACAAGAGGACGACTTAAATTCAATGGTACAGGGCAGGAACATTTTAGATACAACAGGGAGTACCTGAGCTCCTAGACGGTCCTCCCGAAAACTGCCTAGGAGCGGAAGTTTTCCTGCTGAGGCTTCTTGAGGCAGGCGTGGAGTAGATGTTCAGGACTTCCACAATAGAAGCAGAGATGATGTCTTAACCGGTGTTCCCTTCTCTGTTCAGGGGTCATGGTACCGAGTTCCATTGGTTCGGAGCCAGAGGTAACTGCAGGTTGGCTGGAAATGGATGGACAAACACATGGCACCCGGGGTGGACGTCGTGACCTCAGCCGACGATCAGCTCTGATGGCTAGATTCATGGCCTCATCCAAAGACCTCGTTTCAGGGTGGGCTAAAAGAAGATCTTTAATATTATCAGACAAACCAGTCATAAACAAATCTTTCAGAGCCTGGTCATTCCAACCAGACTCTGTGGCATATTGTCTGAAATTGGCAGAATAGTCTTCAGCCATTTGTCTGCCCTGACGGAGGTTGAGCAGCTGCGAGACAGCGTAGGCAGGGCGGTCTGGCTCATCATAGATTTGACCAAGGGCAGAAAAAAAAGCGTTGAGGGAAAAACGAAGAGGGGAGTCAGAAGGCAAAGAAAAAGCCCAGTTCTGGGGATCACCCCGGAGTAGTGACATAACTATCCCCACCCGTTGTTCCTCAGTGCCAGAGGAACGGGGGCGCAGAGTAAAATACAGTTTACAGCCCTCCTTAAAAGCAAAAAACTTTTTATGGTCCACAGAGAACAAGTCAGGTAGTGCAGTCTTGGGTTCTGGGGTCGCCAGCTGGGTGGTAGGAGGAGAAACCGGAGCAGTAACTTGTGCGGTTTCTTGGGCTTGCAAGCGGGTAGATAGATCCTGGACCATCTTGGTCAAGGCTTGGACCTGAGTGACCACAGCGGACATGGCCTCCATGGGTAGCATAAATGTGGCAGGACGTATAAGGGACTCGGACCTTTTGTCGGCCAGTGTTTCTGTCAGGCAGGGGATATGGGCAACCCCTATCTCACCCCAAATCCCCTGTCCCTGCCTACTTGCCTCAACTAGGCTAGGCCCTAGCGGACAACCAGATGGCGGTCCCTAACCTGAATAGGGAGGAGGGGCCTAAGACAAAAACTACGAACACAAGGAAATCAACAGTCCGAGTACACCAGAGGAAACGTTCGGCCAACAGCAAAAGCAAGCGGAGGTTAATACTTAGCCGAGGTCAACCAGGAGGTATGCGGTACAGAGGATATATATCAGAACGGAGTCCAGGAACGAAGCAGGGGTCAATCACAGGAGGTGATGAGATGAGACGAAGGTGAGGTCAGAACACAGCAGGATATCAACAGCAGGCAATAAATGCAGAAGTTTGCTGGTGCAGGAAAAAAAAACACTGGCAACTAAAGGGTGGAAAAGTCAGACTTAAATGCTGCCAGAGCTCCCGCCCTAATACCAGATAGGTGCAGGGAGACTGACAGCCACACCAGGCAACAAATAGAACACAGGGTAAGAGGCAGAGCCCAGCACCTGCTTGATGACACACAAAACATAAAACAGCAAGGCAGAGGAGTCAGGCGGAAAACCAGGACCGGCTCCCCTGCACATATATCAAATAACAGAAGTGGATGGACCAGCAATGCAGGCAAGGAGACCCACAGTACTGCTGGTTCTGACAGTGTTCTCCAAGTTGGACTTAAGGGGGGCATATAATCTGGTCAGGATCAAAGAAGGGGATGAATGGAAGACGGCCTTTAACACTCCTGAGGGCCACTTTGAGAACCTGGTCATGCCTTTTGGGTTGACCAATGCTCCTGCTGTCTTCCAGCATTTTGTTAATGACATTTTTCATCATCTTGTGGGGAGGTTTGTAGTCGTGTATTTGGATGATATACTAATCTATTCTCCAGATATTGTGACACATCAGGATCACGTGAGGCAGGTGTTGCAAATCTTAAGAGATAACAAGTTGTATGCAAAATTAGAGAAATGTGTTTTTGCTGTACAAGAGGTGCAATTCTTAGGATACTTGCTTTCATCTTCAGGTTTTCGTATGGATCCAGAGAAAGTCGGTGCTGTTCTGAACTGGGACCGACCTGAAAATCTGAAGGCTCTTATGCGATTTTTGGGGTTCACCAACTATTACCAAAAATTTATTAAGAACTATTCGACAATAGTTAAACCCTTAACTGACATGACTAAGAAAGGGGCGGATGTCTCAGTGTGGTCTGATGCAGCGTTGCAAGCCTTCTCCGCTGTGAAGGAGTGCTTTTCTTCTGCCCCTATATTGGTGCAGACAGATGTGTCACAACCTTTCATTGTGGAGGTTGACGCATCCGATGTGGGGGTAGGAGCTGTTTTATCAAAGGGCCCGTCACCTGGTAAATGGCGCCCATGGCATTGGGAGAGAAATTATGATGTGGGTAACAGAGAGTTACTGGCCATTAAGTTGGCTTTTGAGGAATGGTGTCATTGGTTGGAAGGGGCGATTCACCCAATCACGGTATTCACTGATCACAAAAATCTGGCTTACCTGGAGTCGGCTAAACAACTTAATCCGAGGCATGCCAGATGGTCTTTGTTCTTCACCAGATTCAATTTCATTGTCTCATATCGTCCTGGGGTTAAGAGTGTGAAGGCGGATGCCTTGTCACGTAGTTTTCCCGGAGGTGGTGATTTTGAAGATCCGAGCCCTATACTGTCTGAAGGAGTGGTGATATCCGCTCTTTACCCTGATCTTCAGGCTAAAGTGTTTGAGGCCCAGGGAGATGCGCCGGAGTCTTGCCCTCCTGGGAAGTTGTTTGTTCCTTCTGATTTGCGTCATAAGGTGTTTGAGGAGCATCATTCTTCGGTGCTTGCGGGACACCCTGGGAGTAAATCCACTGTCGACCTCATCTCTCATAGATTCTGGTGGCCAGGGCTGCGTAAGTGTGTTGAGGACTATGTGTCAGCCTGTAGTGTCTGTGTACGCGCTAAGGGGACACCTACTCGACCTTCTGGACCTCTACTTCCATTACCCATCCCGTCCAGACCATGGACTCACCTATCCATGGACTTCATCACTGATCTGCCTGAGTCGTCTGGTAAGACAGTTATTCTGGTGGTTATAGATCGTTTTAGTAAAATGGCGCACTTTATTGCATTACCCGGACTCCCCAATGCTAAAACTCTTGCACAAGTGTTTGTTGACAACATTGTGAAACTTCATGGCATTCCCACTGACGTGGTCTCTGATCGTGGGACTCAGTTTGTGTCCAGATTCTGGAGGGCGTTCTGTACTCGGCTCGGGGTACAACTGTCTTTTTCCTCTGCCTATCATCCCCAGACGAATGGACAGACTGAGCGTACCAATCAGAGTCTGGAGACTTACTTGAGATCTTTTGTCTCTGAGAACCAGGAGGAGTGGTCCTCGTTTTTGTCTCTGGCTGAGTTTGCCATAAATAATCGCAGACAGGACTCCACTGGTAAGTCACCATTTTTTGGTGCATATGGCTTTCACCCGCAGTTTGGCACATTTTCTGGTTCTGATACTTCTGGTATTCCTGAGGAAGAACATTTTTCGTCATCATTGTCTTCTATATGGCGAAAAGTTCAAAATAACTTGATAAATATGGGTAACAAGTACAAACGTGTGGTTGACCTGAGACGCATGAATGGTCCGGACCTAAGTGTGGGTGATTCTCTGTGGCTGTCTACTAGGAACATTAAGTTGAAAGTTCCTTCTTGGAAGTTGGGTCCAAGATTTATTGACCCATATAAGATCACGGCCATTATTAATCCTGTAGCATTTCGTCTTGAACTTCCTCAGGCCCTGAAAATCCATAATGTGTTTCACAGATCTTTGTTGAAGAGATATGTTGAACCTCTGGAGCCATCTCCCTTGCCACCCACGCCTGTCTTGGTGGATGCTAATTTGGAATTCCAGATTGTCAAGATCATTGATTCTCGAGTTCTCCGTGGGACTCTTCAATATCTTGTTCATTGGAAGGGTTATGGTCCTGAGGAGAGGTCATGGATACCGGCATCTGACGTGAATGCCAGTCGTTTGGTGAAAGCCTTTCACAGGTGTCATCCTGATAAAGTTGGTCCTGGGTGCCCTGAGGTCACCCGTAAAAGGGGGGGTAATGTCACAAGTGGGCTTGCGTCTGGTATCAGACGTTCTGCGCGGCTTTCAAAAGTGACATAATTTGACATGCTTTTCCCTTGGTTTGGTTGTTGTTTACCACACCCCTTCCCCTCAGCTGTTGCCGCTGTGGTAATTATCTTTCTCCTATTTACCCCTTCCTCTCCCAGTATCCCTTGCGGTTTATACTTTTTGCCTTTAAGTAGTAGTGTGTGGTGTGGATCTCAGCTGAGATCCGGTTGCTGCGTTATCTGCTTTAAGATAAGTGACTTTTTCCGTTTTGTGTTTTTCCTTCTGGAGTCTCCTGTTCGTCCTTTCTCTTGGAGGAACAGGTTTACTCTTTCTTGTGTCACTAGCTGCAGGGTTCTTTAGGGTGAATTTATTATTAGGCTCCTGTGTATGAACTCTCCTACAACCCAGGCTTGTTCATACTGGTAGTCAGTCAGGGCCTAGTTTCAGGGTTCCCTGCAGGAGGTGACAGTTTCCCTGGTTTTTGTCTGTTCCCTTCCCTCGTACGCTCGGTGGTGGCTATTCCCTCCACACCAGAGCGTGACAATAAAGTAAGGTGGACTCTCAGGACCAGACCGTTTATGGAATCAAATTGACATTTTACCTGCCAGAACTTATAGTCTAATATATTATTAAAACACATATACTCCATCTATGCATTATATACATAATCATGAAAAGAGAGAATAACCCAAGACACAGGAGATTAATTATTTTCATTTAATAAAACATTTGTTTTAATAAACAAGTAAAAACACAATGCAGTATCTACATCAAAGGTGATATATTACATATACATATTTTAGATTTATTTTCTCAAGGCAGTAAAGACCTTTTTTTTCTAAATTTCTAGCTCTTCTTGCCAAGTTATTGTATACATGCTCTCCTACATTTTATTGCATACAGCTTGGCAGCAAAAATACATTCTGGCTTTAAACAACTTACCAAACATGGCAAAATTTAAACATACAGAACCGACTCGTATCTACATGACCCTAAATCAGATGTACAGCAAGTGAGTGACAACTATACAACACAATAACATGTAAAATCAATACCTTGCCGCTATGCCATATGAGCAGGAGTGATAGTACCAAAAATGTGAAACACTATAATACATTGATTCTATTCAAGCTATTCTGCCATACAACATGGCTGACATATGTTGCTCTCCAGCTGGAAAACCACTAAAATGCTAGTGTTTTCCATTTGGGAGGCATACAGGTAAAACAAAAAAATAAATAAAATAAAATAGAATGTGTGGACTTAAAATTATGTTTCAAGGAGAAACAAAGTTGGAGTGCTTGGCATGAAAGCTGCTGACTGTTACATGGGATTATATTATCTTCCAGGTTTTAGACTGGGATCCTTCTACAGAGGACCAGACAACAACATACCGGTAAGCATGGTCACCTACCAGCAACTGGGACAAACATGGAGGTCGAGGTCTAGCACTCAAATAGCATCTAATGTTTATAATGGGGAATAGAGGTAATTCAAGCATTACTGAAATTATAAAGTTGCATCTTAATTGGAGAGATAGAATGGTCTCTCAGTGGCCACATACAGCACTAAACAATGCTTAAAGAAGCACTCCCACAAAAAAAAATGTATTCTCTGACTTGTTAGGTAAATGATGTAAACTAGTGAAGGTAATCTTCTAACAAGCGACTGTATTTGTGAGTTATAACCTCCCTTCTGATCCTCAGCTGTGTCATCTGACCAGCACTATGACTCTCCAAATAACACAGCAACTTCTGTGTGAACAAAAGGCCAGTTTCTGTATGTATTCCTATGGGAGCCTCAATGTCAGTCTCATAGGAATGAGCAGAGAAGTAACTGACTTCCTGTACCATGTCGGTTGGAGAGGCAGCTAAGGATCAGAAGGGAGGTTATAACTCACAAATACAGTTACTGGTAAGAAGATTACCTTCATTACAGGTTTCATCATTTACCTTTCCTAATTTTTGTGGAAGTGCTATTTTAAATGTAGAAGCACCAACAATTTTATCCATGGATATGGGCTTCTTGGGATCTGTTAAATGCTACAGTAACATTGTGAATAAACCTCAGAAAAATGGCAGCTGCAAGAGAATAGAAAGAAGTTTGCAACTTTTTGAATGCCACTGCACCTAAATTTAGGCACACATGGTGTTTGTACTATGCCCTTGTAACTTTCTGAAAAAAAGAAGTGGTGGAGGCAGGTCAGAGGTGTGGTGCAGGCAGGGCCATTGGCTCCAGCATATTCACTATAATTTATGCCAGGAACTGGAGTACATATTAGTTTAAGTACAATCACTGCTGAAAAATGTGCCTAATTTATGACAAGACTGATGTCTCATCACAAATTAAGCGCATCCTCCAGTGGCACAGGGGATATCAATATGTACGCACCCAAACATTAATAATAAAATTCCATTACTGCTCTAACTTTTTGATTTACTAACATATATATATCACAAGTTTTACATTTTGGTTGAAAATATTCGATCAATATAAAAAAAAGTCATTGCTAATGCCAAATAACACTTAATACTGATAAAAGAAACATAGAAATTTCAGCTTAAGAAATGGGAAATAGTTCTCTCTCCTCGTGGCCTCTAGGCCATTAATAAAACAACACCTTCACTTCAAGTTCATTTCAATCCAAATCAATTAATTTGCTAATGTATAATTTTACCAAAGCCCCTAGTATTAATATATAACAAACTGCTCTATAGCATGTCAGTGAAACAATAACATCACATCGTGATCTAATTCTTTACCACCACAGGAATAGTTTGAGACAGTACACAGATATGAGACATCTCTAGAGCCAGAGGAAATCAAGTCTGCACAATGGAAAACTGTGTAGATTAAAACACCATAGTACAAACTATGGTTGAAGACCAAGCATAAACTATATAAGACATGATACCAGGTTCACTTAAAGGATTATTCCATGATTAAGGATCTTCTATGAAGCTCCTTCTCTAACAGGTTTTCAATGTTTCAATGGCAACAAACGTTTCTCAAGACTTTACTGTGCATGCTTTGGTCCAAGACTTATAGTGGTGGTTCTCATGAAAGTGCACATAACTGTATGTCTAGTGGTATTATACAGAATAATATGTATTCTGTGGCTCAAAAGCAGATGATCTGTGCAAGAAGATGTCAAATATGTTTTAAGTTTTATAGTTTATACATAGCAGTTGTATTGATGGACACCAGGCAATAATTCAGAAGGGACTGTACCAGGCACTTGTGTTAGGCCGATCCTGGGATATTTCAGATTGCTTTGCAGTGGCACTGTAGTAATTTTGTTTTAAAAGGAGCAAATTGGCACACACAACTAAAACTGGAGGGGAGCAGAAGCGATTGTTCTAGAAAGCGCAACTTATTAAATAATATCCACTTTGCTTTGTGTGCCATTTTCCTAATAGCAAAAACGATGACCCTGATGTCCAAAACTGTGATCTACCATACTCACTCACAGAATTTAACAGCCCAACAGTTGTATTATATACAAATCATACACCTATGCACTCGTCAAACTACAACTCCTATGTGCCTGGTCTGGTACATATCGGTGTCACATTGTGACGACCAACTGCTTTTAGTTGAGTTGTAGCTCAAGCATCAAGATCTGGCTGGGGGCAGACCTCAGGGTTGCCAGGGGCGGATTGGCCATAGACCTTACAGGGAAATTTCTTGTTGGGCTGATGCCCAGGGGGCCACTTAAGCCCTTCTCATGGCCAGCCAGTGGACGTTTTTGGGGACGTATTTTGCGCTGCTGGCAGTATTTTGTGAGAGACTGCAGTATTTAGCTCTGTTGGGGCGGTATAATGTGTCACAATATGGTATTGCTGGCTCTGCCTCCCATCAATTTGGACCCAACTACAAATCTGGGCCACTTTTAGAATTTTTTTCCAGGGCCACTTTAAGTTCTCAGTCCGCCCCCTAGGGTTGCTAAGGCATATGGGTGAGAATACTGTAAGTTTGTGCTGTTTACAGTAGGCTCACCACTTCTACTATTGGGAAAAAAAGATCAAGGAAGACAATGGGTGAAATTCACTATTCAAAAAGTGTCATAACATACATAACAAAACTGAAGTACAGGCTTTGCACCACATTTATTAACGGCTTTAGACATTTTTTCCATCTTGTCTGACGAGAGGGAGTATATTGGCAACACTGTGTGCCAAAATGTCCACTTTTTGAAGTAGACTAAGCCAACTTAGACTAAAGATGCACCAAATTTATCATTCAGCATAAGCCACTGTAACAAATCTGGCGCAGTACAAGACTGATGGTCTAAGTTTCCACCGTCTTACTTTTACACTATATTTGTAAATCTGTCCCATGAACCATAAATGTGTGGCTAGTATAAGCAATATCAAACAGCAAGCTTTGTCACGTAGCACTGTATCCTTCAGGTTTACCATCTTTAGGGAGAAATAAGAAACATAATGGAAGCCTGGCCTCCACAGACATCCAAATATACAATGAAATGATTGGTCCAGTTGGTAGGAGGTATTCTGTTCAGTTTCAAATCAATATGAAGTGAAGACCAATGCATTTGCTAACATGGCTACTGTATGTTACTCAGCGTCAGACTGGTCCACCAGAGGATACCATAGTGGGACTCAAAGGTCCAGAAGAAGAAAATCTATTTGGAGCTGTTGTTGGACCCAATCACTTGCCGTTAGGGTCTATTTCTTTGACTCAAAACCTTTAGTTAGCCTTTATTGATGATGTAGGGCCCAAAGAATAATTTCCTCTGGTGGGCCCAAGGAACCCCCGTCCTACAGTGATGTTACTGAATAAGTATACCATAGATTTCATGGCACATTTTTCATCTCTACAGCACATCTGTACTGGATCATGTCCAAAGTATACTTTCATCTGTATGTATGCCGTAAAGGTATTTCTGTGAAATAATGTGGATGTGAAGAAATGTTCTTCGATTTACTGACAAAGTCAAGTCATCTTCAAATTCATTTAATAGTCATATGTCAGTAATGCTGACCTGAGATGGAAGCAAGTGAAAGACCTGCAGTTCAGAGCCCTCTTGTGACCTAAAATGAATGCTGCCAGTGTGAGGCGCTGTCCAAGGAATGCTAGTAGTATCAGAAACACAGACAAAGGACCCATATGTGAAGCAGTTCTGGAGGAGTTATGGCATATAGTTATAAAACAAAAAAGTTCTGTCATCTGTTCACAGATGAATAAAGTGCATTGCAACTCTTGTAACAGTCCACAAAACACTCACAAAAACTCAGCACATTTTGCTTTTTCAGTTCCAAATATTGTGTTACAATGCTGGATCTCGTGAGGACGTCTTTTTCCTATTTACAGTACATCTTGAGTATGAAGGCCATTTCCTTTTTGAAGTGCATTCCATGGCAAGTCAAATGGAATGTGTGGACACCTCTGACTGCTGCCTGATGTAGGTCTGGAAACTCTTGTCTCCTATCGGATGTTCTCTTCAAAGGATAAAACGGAAAGCCATTAAACACAACTCAAGTGAACATCTCATACAGAACATAAATAAAAGGTAACCATGTATGAACACAATTATTACAGCATGTGCAAAACCGTATAGTGTCTTGCAACCTTCTGTCATTGAGAGCCTTTGATTTTAACCATCAGTAGAACAGAACACAGACATGGCATGTCACAAGCAATTAGAGAAGTTGCTTTGGATGAGAAGAAATGGCACCACATCTATCCATTGGCTGCGTCTGGTATTGCAGCTCATTCATTAATTAGGGATGAGTTGCAATACCAGATACAGCCCGTGGACACTGTGGCACTGTTTCTGGAAAGAAAACAGAGTTGTTTTCTAATGGTGTATAATCCCTTTAAGGACAAAAAAAAGCATACAATATTGACATTAGAAAAAGACCACATGGTCTACGGTATTTTGCCTGTGCTTATTTAGCTTTGAGTAAACTTAAGCTACATTTAAAATGCGCTAGACTCCTTTTGCAACCAAAGCAAACTACTGGACTATTTGGAGCCTGCAGACTGGCTGGAGTAGATCTTCAAGACTAACTCATAAATCATAACAACTGGATTTGCATCATAGTAAAACTGCCATAATAGAGTTGAAAAAAAGTCAATCAAGTTCAAACATTTCCCTATAATGTTGATCCAGAAGAGTATAAAACACCACAAGCTAGAAGAAATACCTGGATGAATGAACCATCCATCTCAACCTATCTACTACAGATAATCTGTGATGCAATTTCAAGAATTTATTATACTTTTTTTTCCTTAAAAAACTATTTTAATATGAAGGTTTTTGAGGTTCGCAGTACAATGACAATGAGGTATTGTATTGTCTACTTACTGGCTTCCATACTTTGTCTTCTTGAATTTATCCCTCTTGTACTGAGCGTGCTCCTCTTCTAAGGTCTTGACAGCTTCTATAATGCTACATAGTGTTTTGTAGGTTTCTCGGGGATCATCGATAACAAAGCTACTATATTCCTCCTGTTCAGGACCGTCATACACGGACTTACTACCACAAGCCTCTAACAAGACAGCAAAACCAGGAAAATGTATGAAAACAGGACATTCATATTTACACTATACAATTCTACTATTTCATACAGCAAGATTCAATAAGGGGTATTGCAAGGAGACACATGTATGGCATTACCCATAGGTGCCACACAGGTGCAATTTCGGCTGTTTCTATAACTCCCATGGACTATAATGGACAGTTAGCTATCCCCTGTACAGAAATTAGCCATGAATATCTCTCGGCAACAAAATCCCTTTAACTTTTCAACAAAAAATACATTCATACTATGAAAATGAGTTTGCACCGCTGTCTAAATGCAGCTTCACATTCATATGACAATATTTGATTTCTCAACAGTTTTCAGCAATCCAAGTAGATTCCCCTCAAAGGAAGAGACTAACTGGAGGGACTGGAGATCAACTTCAATCTCTACATACTGTAGACATGGTCGAGAACATGGCACAACATCCTATTTATCTCCTTATTTATTTCATTGATCACTATTCCAAGGTTTCCCCTTCTTTGCAGTGTACCTGCCATTTCATTATATATGACTTGTATATGACATTTTTCACCAGTCTACCCCTTTGCTGCCTCCATCTCTAATCAGTGAATTAGAGAACATTTATGTCTGGCCCTTTATGGGAGAAGGTCCACTGAGTATGGACTTCTGCAGTAGTGATTGCTGATTTAAAATGGTCACTGCTTGATAAAGACCAGAATTGGATTAAACGTTGCATTGTATGCTGCTGGTTGAATAAAGAACTCAGGAGTGCTGCTGATTTTTTTCCATATGATGTGGATTTTAGTTCCTACATTTGAAAGTAAATAAAAAGGGCTTTCTGGTTTAAAGAAGAACTCCCAACAAAAATTTTATTCCATGTCCTGCTAGAAATATACATGACATAATCTGTAGCGAATGTCATTTTCTTACCAGTGTCTGAATTTTTGACACAGAGTTGGTGGGTCTAATTATGTGTGGACAGGAAGTCTAATTCTCTATGTATTCCTATGAGACTGAAAGTGAGGCTCCCATAGGAATGAATAGAGCAGTTACTGGCTTTCTGTCCTGGGTCAGTTGGAGGTCAGGGAGTTGGTCACATGACCCAGCTACAATAAGAAGAGAGGTTTTTACTCACAGAAACAGTCACTGATAAGAAAATGACATTCACTGCAGATTATATCATGCACCTTTCTAACAGGTCAGAGAATAAACATTTTTGCGGGAGTTCTTCTTTAATCTAAAAATTATTCATGATTCAATTAACAGGTATGCAACCTTTTAATATATTTTATGCTTCAATGTCTAACCCTTAACTAGATCTCTTCTTGCTGTCAGTGAAAGGGAGCATTCTTGTTTGCATTCAGAGACTGAAAACATTTATAGATCACACTACAGTTAAAGAGGTCCTGTCACCACTCCTGACATGTCTGTTTTAATAGCGTCATTCATTCCCCATGTAATAACAATTCTGGAGCATCTATACTCATGACTCCATGACTTTATGTTGTACCATTCTTCTCTTATTCCTACTAGAAGTTTATGGATAAAGGTTCAGGGGGCTTGTCACTGTACAGGCTCAGGGACCACCCAACTGGTAACTCCCATCTGTACCTTTATCCAAAAACTTCTAGCAAGAATAACAAAATAATGGCACAACAAAGAGTCATAAGAAAAGATGATCCAGAATTGACATTTCACGTGGAATAGAATTATTTACTAAAACAGGCCTGTCAGGAGAGGTGAGAGGTCCTCTTTAAATAGCAGGACAGGAGAGAAAGTCTTTACGTATGTGTTTAGCTCACCGAAGATTGCCTAGATTGGATAAAACTGTAGCAAACAATGTTTAAAGCACAGAAATAAGCCTTAGGCTACATTCATGACCATATGAATGAGTCCGCATCATTTTGCAGAACGGGTGCGGACCCATTCATTTCAAATCCGAAACCGTAGTTCAGTTCTGCGGCCTGCAAAAGAAATAGAGCATGTCCTATTCTTGTCCACTATTGCTATAGGCAGTTTCTATGGTAGGGGCGGCCATGTGCAGTCCGAAATTGGGGAACGCACAAGGGCCAGTATCCGTGTTTTGTGGATCTGCAAAACACTACGGTCCTGTGAATGTAGCCTTAGGAACAATTTTTGCAGAGTGTGGAAGGAAACTGGTGTACCCAGCAGCAACTCACACCATCATGTGGCGAACATAAAAACAGCATGCAGATGGCTGGATTCAAACATTGGTCCCAGCTCTGCAGGAAGGAAGGCTAACAACTGAGCCATAGTTCTAAAGCTGCCCATACACATTCAATAGCTGGCAGTCGACCGCAATCTCTCCCAAATCCCTCCCTGCTTCCCCATTCACATTTAGCTCAGCTGAACGTGCACGTGTATTTTATAGGGAGGTGTATTTTATGGACAACAACAGGACCGGCCAAAAATATTCATGTCACCTGACCCATACTTCTGTAAGTATAAATGCACTACATCCTATGTTTGCCCTGTGTTTGCGTGGGTTTCCTCTGGGTACTCCGGTTTCCTCCCACACTCCAAAGACATAATGATAGGGACCTTAGATTGCGAGCCCCATTGGGGACAGCCAGATGCTAATGTCTGTAAAGTGCTGTGGAATATAGTAGTGCTATATAAGTGCATATAATAAATAAATACTAAGCATTTATGACTTCAACTTAAAAAAAATGCATTCCTACCTTGCATTTTCTCCATCTTGGACATATATGTGTTAAAGAGGGAGTAAATTCTTTCCGTTTCTCTATCCCCATCAATGACAAGTTGGATATTTGCTGGCAGGCCCCTGTAGTCAGTATGACAAGACATAAGAATGTGTTTGATCTAGATGCACACATACAGCATGTTACTTACTCCGTGTACTACCCAGAACACTAGTTTCATCTCTGTAAAAACAAAGTAACCCTGATTTTTCAGAACCGGGATCATTTGGTGATTGGGTCACATAAACTAAAATGATATCCATGATATCCTTGTGGCGTAAATTGAAGAATAACGGGGGAGAGTTATCATGAGAGAAACCCTCTCATGGGTTTCTGGTTTACTAGAGTTGATCATGTGTATTGGGAGGACAGCCCAGTCAGTGAGATCATCTCTTACGATTAGTTTAAGGACCTGAATAGGAGGGAAGATATTCATTTTTAAAATGTCTGGGATCAAATCAAAACCATCCTCCCATCATCATGAAATAATTCTACCAGTATCTGTCATGGGCAAAGACATTCAAGTAGAACCAACACATTTCCTTACCCTGTGCATGGACTGCAGCCAGGAGCATTTTCTGAGGTAGCCTTGCAACACAGCCAGTGCCCATTCAGGTAGGCTGAGGGGTGGTAAACAGTGAGGCGTTTCTGGTTACACTGGCTAACTTTGGTGAGGATATCTATCCAGTCCTTAGCTTCAACACAATTGTTTGCTTGGATATACAAGGTCCTTGAAGGCTGAATGACTTGAAACATCTAAAATAACATCACAAACACATCTTGTAATTACTCTGCTAACTGTATTCATCCCTCCATGTAATTTCTCTTTGTGCTTAGTCACAATGGGGGTCATTTACTATGCTGAAATAGGCCTAAATTAGATGTATTTCAGGCGCAAATGTGCCCCAATGTATTTAAAAATGACTCATGCAGTAACTATATGGAAAGGTGCACAGCAATACATTCTACCAAAAAATAACATCTGAAAAAAATACACTACCAATCCAGGAGTCTCTGATCACAGGTAGTGAAGTTGTCAACTTTTTTTCTTTTCTCTTCAATATTCAGTGGTGCTGCCCCTCTCCTCACATCCCTCACATCATATTTCTGTTTCCAGGATGCAGTTGTGATGTAGCTCTTTATGGTATGTGATTGCTGCAGCCAAGACCACTGAGATCAGTGACTGGCTGCAGAGGTCACTTGCCATACACGGCTATGTCACCACTGGACGTGAAGACCAGAACTGCAGCACTGAAAATGCCTAAGAGGACTAAGGCTACTTTTACATTAGCAGGGTCTGGCGGGCTGTTCCAACGGTAGCCCATGTGTGCCGCCACAAGTCCGCTCCGGCCCTATCACTAGAATGGGGACAGGCGTCCCCTGGCGACCCGTTAAAATATTAAAAAATATCTCCTATGCGGTGAACACTGGGGGGTGAAAAGGGAAAAAAACAAAAAAAGCATTTCTAAGTCACCTTGTCCCCCTTCTATTATGGGCCGGACGTTCCATAAAATGCGGAATGCACACTTTTTTTTGGGTTTTGTTTTTTTTCCGCTGCACAGAGAGGCCAGGGCTGACCCCCAATGTTTTATTTGGCTGAAAGGCATGTTTATGATACCAGTGTGCCCATTTTGACAATGTGCACTTATTATGGGCACACTCTGAACAACCCATTTATCAGGGTTTTCCGTCAGCATGTCCCATTTTCTACGGGAGTGCCGAAGATAGCTGATCGCTTCTATCTCCAGCACTCCCAAAGGAAATGAATGGAGCAGCAGGGTGCATTCCCGACTGGCCGCTCCATCATATTGGGGGGAACGGTGACCCTGTTCTTGGTGATGCAACTAAGAGATATTACTGTATGGGGGCAACAAGGAAACACGAGAACATATTATGAGTGTTTTTTCTTCTAAATGGGTGCAGTGGTCCCTCAAGTTACAATAAGTGTCATTTATTGGTTTAATCTGAGTCCGAGGCATTGTACGTTTGTATGTTCCGTCTAGTTTCAACTTACAATTGCCCAGAAAAGGACATTGTATGCTGAAAATATTGTATCCTGATGCCATTGTATCTTGAGGGAGCACTGTATTTATTGCGATATATATCGTTATTGTGATACATTTTTTTATATTGTTATCGTGGAAATATTTTTGATATCGCCCACCACACCAAAACTCTGTACAGCTTCATAAATGTATCTAAAAGGAAGACAAAAGCTGTCCATGTCCACATCCTGCTTTAAAACCAGCAAACGTCTAGGGGGTCAAACAAAGTCAATCTTTTTGGTGCATCTGAATTATGAATGCGTCTACAATGAGGTGCACCACAATTTTGGAACAAACAATGCCTAGAATGTAGCACAATTACCATTATACAGTGACAGCAATATTGTAAAGGTGCTGCTCTATATATGAACAGCAATTCAAAGATTTGCTTTACAGCCATCACCAGTCAGAAAATAAGTCTAGAGAATATTGTGGGTATGCATCATAGCTGCAGAACAGCACGGAGAGAAGGCAAGATGTGCTCATCACCTATTGTCTATGCTGTTATCTATATTTACATGCTTCCTTTCATTGTTATCCTGCCCTGAAACAATAACGAGATGACTGATGACTATTTAATGATTTTGTTTTCAAAATTAAAAACCTCAAAAATAAAAAGTTAATTCAAAGAGTGTTATTTTCTTATTGTACAGGGTGGGCCATTTATATGGATACACCTAAATAAAATGGGAATGGTTGGTGATATTAACTTCCTGTTTGTGGCACATTAGTATATGGGAGGGGGAAAACGTTTCAAGATGAGTGGTGACCATGGCGGCCATTTTGAAGTCGGACATTTTGGATCCAACTTTAGTTTTTTCAATGGGAAGAGGGTTATGTGACACATCAAACTTATTGAGAATTTCACAATATCACCAACCATTCCCATTTTATTTAGGTGTATCCATATAAATGGCCCACCCTGTAGATTCCAGTTAGACTGCCTATTTAATAATGAATAACTATATTTTTAGATTTGAGACCCAACAAGGTTAGTTTTTACTTACATTCTTCATTTTGAAGGACTCCTCTTCTACTCGTTCTACAGCTAAAATGTTTTCAATTGGAATACTGCAGAGTGGGTGATCACCTACAAGAAACAAGTACAGCACAGTATTAGGTTACCCCTTTGCATTTTATAATTCAATGTTCCTTTAGGAGTTAGCATTGTTTAGGGGACCTGTGCAATCTTTTATATTTATTTCATAAGTGGAAAGTAGGAACAGGTCCTGTTTAACCATTTAATGACCCATGACAGCTGTATCCATCATGAGCAGGTGCTAGATGGCATATACATTTATCAGGATCTCAGGTCCCAAGGAGATCGCGGCCTCTGAGCCAGGCCTCTGCTGCAACTGAATCCAGCTCCAATCCCAGCAGTTTAACTGCTTAAATGACGCTTCTAGCCTTCGGCTCCTGCAATGCAATCACAGTGTACCAATACATTCCTATGAAAGCTGGAGGCCTTACAAAGGCCCCAGACCTGCCACCACTGTCTGCTGATTAGGCCATGCCTCTGCCTGTTAGTGTATCACTTCCAAGCTATAATGCTTTGGAATCGTATGTATTTCAAAGGATTATACAAGCGATCAAAGGATCGTAACTTGAAATCTTGGGGGTGCTTTATAAGATGCACATTTTTCCCCTGAAAACAGTCTTATAAAGCAAATACTAATGAGCTTTGTGACATCAGGAAACAGCCCAGCGTGGAGCTGGCAGAAGGCCAGGGAGTATTGAGTGTGTGAAGAATGCTGTCCCAAGCAGGAGAGGTAAGTTCATTTATTTGTGCCTCATCTGAAGATTTGGAGTATGATCGGGGGGACTGATCTGTAGTCTAATAAGGAATGAGGGGTCTGATCTGATGTCCGATAAAGTTTTGGGGTCTGATCTGAGATCTAATAAAAATTGGGGGTCTGATGTGAGGTCTGATAAAATTGAGGGTCTGACCTGAGGTCTGATACAGATTGGAGGGTCTGATCTGAGGTTTGATAAAAATTGGGGGTCTGGTCTGAGGTTTTATAAAGTTTGGAGGTCTGATCTGTGGTCTAATAAAGATTGAGGGTCTGATTAGAGAGTCTGATCCAAGGTCTGATAAAGATTGGGGGTCTGATCTGAGGTTCTGTAAAGTTTGGGGGTCTGAACTTAGGTCTGATGGAGATTGGGGGTCTGATGAAGATTGGGGGTCTGATTTGGTGGTCTGATGAAAAATATTTTTTCTGATTTTCCTCCTCTAAAACCTGGAGGCGCAAAAATACATTATGTTGAATAAAATGTAATAAAAATACCCCCCCATAAAAAATTATTAAAATGATTTTATTATTTTTACATTGTTCATCATAAAAATATGCATATTTGGTATGAATGCAATTATAACGACTTATAGAATAAAGTAACTTACTAGTTACACTGAACTGTGTATTGCATAAAAAAATTGCAGACTAGCAATCTGTTTCTATTACTTACTTTTTTTACAATTTTTTTTTTAAATTAGTCATTAAATTATATGTATCCCAGAATGGTACCAATGAACAACTCATCTGGCTAAAAACAAGCCCTCATACAGGTACATCAATGGAAAAATAAAAGATATGGGTCTTTTTCTACAAAATAGTTTTTTTTATTGTACAAAAGTAATAAAATGTAATAAAAGTGCTATACAAATTTGATATCACTGCTTCATAGGGACCCACAGAATAAAGTTAACATCGCATGTTAAACAGTAAAAAAAAAGCAAAGAACCATGGCACAAATGCTGTCCTCATACAAGTAAAAAGTTAGCGCTGTTGGAATGCAAGGAAAATGCAAAAAAAAAAAAAAAAAATTTAGTCATTAACGGACCAAAAGGGCCCTTGCCTGACTGGTTGTTAAGCGAGTTAAAGATGGGCATTGTCAAGTAAAAGCACATGAATGGGCTGTTTTTTTTTTGCAAACAATAAACCTATTTCTGACATGTCTGGTAAGGTATTGCTTATATCTTTCGTGGTGCATTAGTGCCGGCCAGACATGAAAAATTTTGGAAGGCTGATTTCCACCATTTCGTCCAACCATCGGTGCCTTTTCATAAAATGAACAAGTATCACAGATGTGGTTGGCACATATCTCTGTAAAAATAGATTCGCACTCTTAGATTTTTTATGTTGTTTCAGGTGCTGGAGCTGTAATGTCATTTATGCCATACAACAGATTTGCATCTCATCAATAGAAGTCCAGACAAAGCATGATATTGTGGCAGAGATGACAACTTTCACAGACCAACCATCAACAAATTCCTAATGTATGACCAGCGTAAGAATAATTTCACTCAAAAGATGTGGGAGGGGGCAAACAAAAGTGAGGGTCAGGCTTCTAGATTCCTTAAAGTGTTTAAAATAAACATAATTTAAAGAATCTGGATAAAAGTGCCTAAAAGAGCTTTAATTTTAAGCAGCTATAATTTTAGCAACAACTTAATCTCCACAATTAAGATTATACTTCAAAAAATAAATCTTTGCACGAGTTACCTTTGCCTTTCTGGTATGTAAACTCATGGTTGGTTAGTCGAAACCATCTCTTCTTGAAATTTTTCATACCAAAACGCTTCCTCCCTTGAGCTCTTTTGATCATAAATCTATGTGAAGATTACAAGAATAAATCATTATTAAGTACAGCACACATTAAAAAGATAACATCAAACCGTGATACACACCATTACTACATTTTTGAAAGCATGCACATTACTAAAAATATAGGGTACTAGCAGAAAGACCCGGCTTCGCCTGGGTATATTTAATCTATTTCATTTAATGTTTCTGTGTGTCGTTGCAGAGAGAAAGTCATCCTCCCTCCCATCCCTGCAGCTGACAGATGTTGATTTTTACCTTCAATTGTTCAATCTCCATTGGCTGCGGAGTGGGAGGGGTCATGGCCTGACTGAGTCGGGGGCGTGACATTGAAAGACCTAGGGCAGGGTTTTAAGTCCTTCTTTTGATGGTGGCCAGAATTACAGGTCGATGCCATGGTAATTTATGAGGACACGCCATGGGTAACAGTGGAAGAAAACATTGCTTTGCACGGGTATATTTAATCTATTTCATTTAATGTTTCTGTATGTTGTTGCAGAAAGAAATCCAACCTCCCTCCCGCCCCTGCAGCTGACAGAAGTTGATTTTTACCTTCATTTTTTCAATCCCCGTTGGCTGCGGAGTGGGAGGGGGCGTGGCCTGACAGAGTCGGAGCGTGGTTTCGCGAGATCTGGGGCGGGGGTCAGAGTGGCATGAATTACAGGTCGATGACATGGTAATTTATGGGGACCCGCAATGGGTAGCAGTGGAAAAAAACATCTTTTATTAGTACTGAATGGTCGTAGTCTAAAATTAGTCAATTTCATCTACGATTTTTGTGTGTCATTGCAGAGAGAAATTCACCCTCCCACCCCTGCAGCTGATTTTTTTCAATCCCCGTTGCCTACGGAGTGGGAGGGGGCATGGCCTGGCAGAGTTGGGGGTGAGGATTATCAAGATGCTTCGAACGGTTGTAGTCTGAAATTAGTCTATTTCATCTAAAATTTTGTGTGTCATTGCAGAGAGAAATTCACCCTCCCACCCCTGCAGCTGACAGAAGTTTATTTTTCCCTTCATTTTTTCAATCCCTGTTGGCTGCGGAGTAGGAGGGGGCGTGGCCTGACACAGTTGGGGGCGTGGCTTAACAA
Organism: Rhinella marina; assembly: GCA_900303285.1. Taxonomy (NCBI): domain Eukaryota; kingdom Metazoa; phylum Chordata; class Amphibia; order Anura; family Bufonidae; genus Rhinella; species Rhinella marina. Next base: position 1,639,570 of record ONZH01022838.1, on the reverse strand, counting down.
AGCGCTTCGCATAGGTGATTTAATCTATTTCATTTAATGTTTCTGTGTGTCGTTGCAGAATTGCTGCAGAGTGAGAGGGGGCGTGGTCTGACAGAGTTGGGGGCGTGACTTAGCAAGAAGATTCGAACAGTTGTAGTCTATAATTAGTCTATTTTATCTAAAATTTTTGTGTGTCGTTGCAGAGAGAAATTCACCCTCCCACCCCTGCAGCAAACAGAAGTTTATTTTTACCTTTATTTTTTCAATCCCCATTGGCTGCGGAGTGGGAGGGGGCGTAACCTGACAGAGTCGGGGGCGTGGATTAGCAAGACGCTTCACATGGGTGTATTTAATCTATTTCATTTAATGTTTCTGTGTGTCGTTGCAGAAAGAAAGTCAACCTCCCACCCATCCCTGCAGCTGACAGAAGTTGATTTTTACCTTTATTTTTTCAATCCCTGTTGGCTGCGGAGTGGGAGGGGGCGTGGCCTTACAGAGTCGGGGCGTGGCTTAGCAAAGCGCTTCGCATAGGTGCATTTAATCTATTTCATTTAATATTTCTGTGTGTCGTTGCAGAATGGCTGCGGAGTGAGAGGGGGCGTGGCCTGACAGAGACGGGGCGTGGCTTAGCAAAAGGCTTCGAACGGTTGTAGTCTATAATTAGTCTATTTCATCTAAAATTTTTGTGTGTCGTTGCAGAGAGAAATTCACCCTCCCACCCCTGCAGCAAACAGAAGTTTATTTTTACCTTCATTTTTTCAATTCCCGTTGGCTGCGGAGTGGGAGGGGGCGTGACCTGACAGAGTCGGGGGCGTGGATTAGCAAGACGCTTCGCATGGGTGGATTTAATCTATTTTATTTAATGTTTGTGTGTGTTGTTGCAGAAAGAAAGTCAACCTCCCACCCATCCCTGCAGCTGACAGAAGTTGATTTTTACCTTTATTTTTTCAATCTCTGTTGGCTGCGGAGTGAAAGGGGGTGTGGCCTGACAGAGTTGGGGGTGTGGCTTAGTGAGACCTGGGGCGGGGGTTTTAAGTACTTCTTTTAGGGTGGCCTGAATTAAAGGTCAATACCATGCTTATTTATGAGCCCACGCAATAGGCAGCAGTGGAGGAAAACATCTTTTATTACTACTGAACTGTAGTAATAGAAAAAAACATAAGTTATATTTATGGTAACCGGAATACCTTTAACAGTGTCAGTAAATAGAAATGGATGAGATCCTCAGCTGCTGATAATTACCTGGTTGTTATGGAAACCTGCCCTCCCTGTGTGGCTTTGCAGAGAATGGCAGTTGGAGTTTAAAACCAAAGCTCCCAGTTGTAATGTTGGCTAATGGAGATCATATTTTGGGAATATCTCGGGAACGGTACGTCCTAGAGAGATGAGACCTGGTCTAAAACCTTCCCGGACACCTGATGTACCTGTGTGCCGAATTTGGTGAAAATCGGTCCAGTAGTTTGGTCGCGCATAGAGAACAGACAGACAGACAGAAATTCATTTTTATATTATTAAGAGACAAGAAATAGCAATGCGGAAATTTCAAAGCAAAGTGTCTTTTTTTGTAATGTGTAGGGGAAGTGATATTGACCATTTTTGTAATATACTTTAATTACTGAAATTGTACATTTCTTTTAAAAAATAGCTCTAAAGTGGCCCATTTTGTGCCTTAGCAACACTCTGTTTACATAATACTTTAGAGATGCGCTCCATGCTGACTGCTGCTGCCCTAATCTCTCTCTCTCTTTCATAGTCGAAACAAGCCCATAGTATCAAAAAATTTGATTCTTTAAGTTATGGAAAAAGAGACCTAAAGGAATTGCTTGCTATAGGGCACTGGTGGCGAACCTATGGCACCCAAGCCAGAGGGGGCAATCAGAGTCCTCTCTGTGGGCACGCAGCTCTGTTTGGGCTGTGCGTAGGTTTGCCTGCCATTGTGGAGCGCTCATTAATACAGTCTTTCCCCCCTCTTCAGCTTGTGTTAAAATAAATAAATAAATAAAACTCACCTCACGCATGACAACGTTTCGCAGCACTGACTGGAAGCAGCAGGACCTGCGAAACGTCATCACACTGGAGTTCAGGTCTTGTCCTGAGCAGCGAGTGTTCATCGAGATGCGATCAAATGGATGAGGTGAGTTTTATTTTTTTTTATTGCACAAGTAGAGTGGGGACGGGGGCATTAATAATACTGTGACCTCTAATGGGAGCATTATTAATACTGGGAACCACTAATGGATGAAAAACAATACTATGGGTGCACTAATGGGGACAATAATTTGACTGGGGACCATTAATATTGGTGGCCACTAATAGGGCATTATTAATACTAGGGGCCACTAATGGGGGAGTTATTAATACTAGGGACCACTACTGGGCATTATTAATACTGGGGGCCACTAATGGGGCATTATAAATACTGGGGGCCCCTAATGGGGGTGTTATTAATACTGGGGGCCACTACTGGGCATTATTAATACTGGGGGCCATTAATGGAGGAAAAACAATACTAGGATGGCACTAATGGGGGCCTTATTAATACTGGGGGCCACTAATGGGACATTTTAAATACTAGGGAGCATCAACGGGGGCATTAATTTCACTGTAACCTTTGTTAAGCCACGCTCCCACAGCTTAACTTGGCCGGTATTTTTCAGTATTTAGGTTAAATTGCCGTGTTGGCACTTTGCGTTAAATAAGTGGGTTTTGGGTTGCAGTTTGTGTACTGCGTCTCTAAAAGGCTCGCCATTACTGCTATAGGAAGTAAGCACAGTATCGTGTCCACAGAAGAAAAGGAACCTGGGCTTAATCTTACCCTTCCTTAAGAAGAATAGGTTGTTCTATGCTCTTGTGATCTCTTCTTCCAGAGGAGGAAATCAGGTCCAGAAACTAAACAACGCAGAATATGAATTAATGACCAATAAAACTGCTATGTGAGGTGAATTAACGCAAGCCAATTTTGGAAATGGCACTGTGTGTGGTATGTGTGTCCATCAACCCAGATCATATTGCATGAATGTATTCTGAGCAGGTCTCTTCGTCACGTACATTACATCTGACAATTTAGACACATGGCTTCTACTCGCAGCGAGTAAATCAATCCAGTAGTAAACCACTAAAGCTTACACTGCACACAATGCCATCAAGTAATACTATTAGCATAATCATTTTTAATGACAACTAAAATCAGACTGATATAAATATAATATATATTAGTGAGCCAGATATGCCAAGAGCTGGTCATGATAAATGCATATTATCACTGAGAAAAAATACCCTATTAAAACATAACTTTTACTGGGTCTATTTAAAAGGATCTCACACACACAAAAATTATATAGTACACAAGAAAATGTGAATAAACAAAAAGATAAACAGTTTCTGATGATAATCGAGACTACCAGCATTAGTGGTTAGGCAGGTAGTTGAAATAGGATTATGCCACACAGGTGGTCACTCACGATTAGATGAATTGTTCTGTAATGAGGGGGGCTCATTCACATCACATTATTCAGTCACCGGTAGCTGCAACGTCTCTTCTCCGGTACTGGTTCCAGGTTCACGCTTTTCAAGCAGGCGGGATACTGTCCCTACTTGGACTGTCCTGACCCTGCCTAAAAGCGGAGTAATCGCCCCAAAAGGGGCGGCCCCACTTATCGGTGGCTGTACCCTATATAATAAAATTCCCTACCTCCTGTAGATATCCCATATAGTGGTATGCCTTGATTAATAGGTTAAGTTCATCGTCTCAACGCGTTTCCCCTTTGAAGATAAGGTAGGTTCATCAGGAGACTCATGTTTAGGCACAATCGCCGTGTTGATGAGGCCAGTAGAAGTCAAAGTACTGCTTCAAGCATATATGGGATATCTATATGGGATATCTACAGGAGGTAGGGAATTTTTTTATATAGGGTACAGCCACCGATAAGTGGGGCCGCCCCTTTTGGGGCGATTACTCCGCTTTTAGGCAGTGTCAGGACAGTCCAAGTAGGGACAGTATCCCGCCTGCCTGAAAAGCGTGAACCTGGAACCAGTACCGGAGAAGAGACGTTGCAGCTACCGGTGACTGAATAATGTGATGTGAATGAGCCCCCCTCATTACAGAACAATTCATCTAATCGTGAGTGACCACCTGTGTGGCATAACCACTAACCACTAATGCTGGTAGTCTCGATTATCATCAGAAACTGTTTATCTTTTTGTTTATTCACAATTTTTTGTGCACTATATAATTTTTGTGTGTGTGGGATCCTTTTAAATAGACCCAGTAAAAGTTATGTTTTAATAGGGTATTTTTTCTCAGTGATAATATATTTTTTGGTATATCCGTCTAGATCTTTTTTTCAGTGATTAAAAATTCATGATAAATGCAACAAAATGGAAAGATACAGCTGGTCCTCTATTGTTTAGAATAAAATTTGTGCTCATTCATTTAACATATTTCTGATTAAAATGCTATCATTCGGATGCCCTTACTTTCCAGATCTGTGCTTTTCATTTCATGTGACCAAACCACTAGAAAGGGGGACTGGAAGGCGGATGGGCAATATCAGCTATTTAGCAATCTATGTCAAGCTGGATTTTGTATGTCAACAATTCAGGGAATCAAACAAGTGTGCGTTTAGTCCTCAATAGCTTAACATGCTTGAAAATAAAGTACTTTCCTATGGAAACTATGCAATCCAAGAAAAACTCACATTCTTAACAGCATCTGCATACTTCTGTTCATTGAAGTGATCATAAAATGCAGCCATGTAGGTCTCTTTGAAGCTTGCCTGCAAAAATGAAGAAGGTTATAAGAGTAAGGCCAGTTTCAGAAGTTCACTCCGGAAAACACGTCCCATGTGGGAGCTGTATTTCCCGTTATGGACACTGCTCATCTGTAGTCACATAATGCTGTGACTACAGTTCCGCAGACTCAGGAATTCACAACATCACTAGGATTAGGATGCTGCAAATCCACTTATCCTCAGCATTGAACAAGTAAACTAGTCTTCTGCAAATACATTTTGATCACTGTGTAACAAAAAAGTAATGCTAGTTTGTAATATACTGTGCTTTGAGTTTCAATCCCTGCTTACTGTCAGTGAATGTAAATGTGCAGGCTAAACTGTATGCCCATATTTGCTAGTTGTGGTGTTTATGCTTTACTCCCTTGTATTTTCATCATTTCCTACTCTTGCTTGCAGGTTAGCAAGAAGGATCAGACCACACACAGGATGGTTTCTATTCTTTATGCACAGAGGTCTACTAATTCAGATAAATATGCAAGCAGTCTAAGCTTACGGCTGTAAATCTACCATATATTTTGGTGTGTATATATATATATATATATATATATATATATATACACACACCAAAATCACAGCATTACATCAGAAGATATAGCTGTTAGAAATCGAGTCGAGAGAGTTTCACTTTCAGCCGGGCACTTGGGAGCTGTCTTCCTGCACAATAAAAGTGCTTTTCCTGGACATGGAATACAGACACAAAGTGCACACAGGTATGTCTGGGATGTGTCTGCAATCTTCTGTGGGGCACTGCCAGAGGCGGATTGACCATAGACCTTACAGGGAAATTTCCCAGTGGGCCAATGCCCAGGGGGCCACCTAGGCCCTCCTCACAGTCAGCCAATGGAAGTTCTTGGGGATGTATTTTGTGCTACTGGCAATATATGTGATGGACTGTGGTATTTGGCTCTGTTGGGGTGGTATAATGTGCCACAATATGGTATTGCTGGCCCTACCTTCCATCAATTTGGACCCGACTACAAAACAGGGCCATTTTTAGCATTTTTTCCAGGGCCACTTTAAGTCCCCAGTTCACCCCTGGGCACTGCTGTTAGTTATATTGATGAAAAACAGGTGAAAAACTCCCTTTAAATACTCTCCATTCAAGGGTTAAATAATGAAACATATTTCTTCCACCATTTTTAAAGGCCATTTCTTCTTCAGTGTCCCATGAATATAGCTTTAGGCCCCATTCAGACGGCTGTAATATAGCGACTACGGCTGCCGCCCGGCGGGTGTTCCGCACCGCTCGGAACACACGGCCGGGCGCCCCATTCAAAATGCCTATACTTGTCCGTGCATGTGGACAAGTATAGGACATGCTTTATATTTTTAAGCGGTGCCGCGGCTGCCCGCTCCCATAGAAGTGAATGGGGCCACATCTATTCTGCAATATTGCGGAATAGATACAGCCCCATTCATACGGTCGTGTGAATGGGGCCTTACTCTCACAGTGAAAACGGATTACTGGGAGTTAGAGGAGATGCTCCGTAAACCCTGATTTCTTGATGTTGAATTTATCTATAGTATATATTAGGGCACAAAAGGCTATTACAAAAAAGGCTTCTCAACTTTACTAATGGATATTATGATGGCTACAATATTCTATAATTACAGATCAAACCTGACAAGACTAAGCACAGATATATAAAAAATTTCGGGCTACAGGTGATAAACTAAGAAATGGTTCAGAGACTTCCCGTCCACAAAGTGCAAGAAGAATCAATCATTCATGCTTGGCTAAACACAGCACTGCTTGAAATAAATCTTTGCTGCCTCAATAAAATATTAATATGCCATTCTTACACCTAAGTTTGGGTTATCAAGGAGAGAGACTGAATCAGTGAAAGAGGGAGTAAATGTTGTTGATAATACAGAGGAAAATATGGATCCTGACTGTGACTCACTGTCTCACTCATCCATAAAGGAAGAGCAGAAAAGTGGTGCCAAAGCTTGGTTCTATGACAACTGCCAGTACTATGTCCTTGGATAACCCATGTCCTGCCCTGAGGACAATCAGATGCTCACTCTCAACATAAATAAAGGCTGTATGGGGAAAGGACCACTGAAATAAACAAATGGCGATGAGACATTCTCCACTGCATGAAATAATGCTTAGCAGGAGAGGAAGATTTATAACCTTGTTGAGGATGGTATCATAGTGAGCTAGTGATAAACAAGCTGACCACAGAGAAATGACGCACAAAACAACTTACAAATAGGCCAATAAATCAAATAAATGTTTAACACTGGCAAAACCAAATCCTCAAGTCTATATACAAACCATCTGTGCGCAGGAAGCCCAATCTTCCCAATTTACTATGGTGATCATCTACAGCTAAAACACAACTCCTAGGACATAAAATATTGATGAAATCTATAACTTCCCACCTCATTTGCTGGTTTAAGCTTCAGATTGTCGTTTCATATTTCAGATACTTACAGATTTTGATTTAGATAAGCTACCCAAAGTCTGTATAGTCTTGGAGATGAGAGTCAAGGTTCTAGAAGTCTGTGGGTCCTTGGTGAAACAGATAACAAAGTTATTGACAGTATCTTGACAACTCCACATGTACAGAAAAAAATTGAAAAGCGTAAACTATAGGATATTTTGCCATTTAGTTTTGGTACCTGTACCAGGAATTTCAAATGCAATAAACCAGCTAAATGTAGACTAGATGAATTTGATTATTTTAGTATGAATATCTACATTATATTCCCTGACAATTACCGTAATAACCCAAATGACAAGTTCAAAGAAAACAATTTGTTGAATCACATAACATTACAATGAAAGGCAAGCAAATATAACTGATTGTTTACATCTCCATGGTAACAGACTACAGATAAACTCAGTGTAGTCTGATGCCAGAGGTCATACATACCCTTTTCTTTCTCCTAGTAAAAACAGATGTAAAGGAGTATGGCTGTAGACCGACCAACATTTAAATTTCCCAAAGTAGGACATTTGGGACTGTTGGCATGTATGTTAGACTACACAGAGTTTGTCGTCTGTAAGCATGGACACACACAGGTCTGCATTAGACACAAATGTAAAAAAAAAAATTGAATCAAGACTATTTGCAAAGTTGCTTCATTTTAAGTGTTCTCTGAAAATAAAAGAAAATGCAAAGGTGGACATAAGAATAACATTATATCTTGCCATTATATGACATGAATTATGCACGTTACACTGGTTTTACTCTCTGCAGGCTATTTCTCTAACTGTCAGTTGTCCCTGAGTAAGAGGGTGAAGACTGGCTGCTGTAAGGTCTCACACCAAAGAGGAGATTCTGCTCCCTTATCACTATCTCATGTAGAGAGAAGCAGGGAAGACATTATAGAGAAGTCCTGCACAGTAGTGAATCCAGAAGCTGTGAGACATACTGTAAACACTTACTATTAAATGTAGCTTCATGTTTGTGTGTGCCTCTCTGCTTCTCTCTCACTCGACTCTTCCTCCCCCCTTCCCCCTACCAAGCATAGGATCTGATTCCTCAGTGAGCTGACAGTACATCCTACCTTCCCAAGATTGATTTACAAGTGGATTCAGAGTGAGTGAACAGTTTAAGAAGGAGGCAGAGGAGTCTGATAAGTCGAGAAAGAGGCATTTTTTCTGATAAGATATACAATAAAACCGGTATGTCGCATTCTTACATGAAGGAGAACATATCATATACTCATTTGGAAACAGTGTGCAATACTCTGCAGTCAGACATCTCCAATTACTACATTAGTTCACAGTTGTGCCCTGCTAATGTAACCCTCATGAGCAGCTGCTGCAGAATGTCTCATTCATTAGGACTGATTTATGATTTACCAGCATGAACATATGGCCACAAACAAAGCCATAAACACAAACTAATGTGTATATTAACAAGCTGATTATTGTGGCATAACAAAGCACTAAATTAGCTAACAAATGTGTCCATACACGAGGGTTTGGAATGAATAGTCTTCTACACATCCTCCACAGACTCCATAAATATCCAGCTCTGAAATAACCAGCCTATAATAACTTAAAGGGGTTGTCCCGCAAAAAATATTCAATATTTTCAAAACGCCACTTGAATTTGAATACTTTAGTAACTGGATGTATTTAAAAATTGGGTTATTGAATAAAATGTATCTTTATAGTGCCACCTGCTCTTTGTTCCCATCTTTCTTGCTGAGGTGGTCACACATGCGCAGTTACATCTTTGAACTGCCACCAGCCATATCTACGGCTAGAAGCTTTAACAGTTGGAGGAAGAGAGATGCAGCAGAAAAAACACAACCCCTGGGAGAGGACACCCCCCAAGTCGCCATCTTGAAGAGAACCTAGCAGAGAAATTGGAGCAATGAATGGTGAATTGGAGCAATGAATGGTGAGATATCTGGATCCATCCGAGGTACAGAACTGGTTCTAGCTTCGTTAGAAGGAGATTGTCATGTACTATATGATTTTCCTGTTTCACTTTAATACATAAAATATTATTCTGCACCTAATACACAACACTTAATAGCAATCCACTTTTAACATTCAATAATATACATGTATAACATCTCATATATTTAAGAACACGTTCATAAAGAACCAGACTATAGGAATGTAGAAATGAGCTAACAAAATCAATTATTCTCAAAATGAATTAGTCTCAATTAGCCCCAATGTTTTTTCCCCCCAAAACTCCTGATACAGGAAACCACTTAACCACTAAAGCAGATATTTTAAGAGAAAAGTAATATATGTCATAAATGAATGAGGATATACAAACTTTAAAAGACTGCAATGGTAAATGTAAAACTCTATGGACTTCGGGCAGTTTTCCCAAAGCCAGTTATTTGTAATGCATTCCCCACATTAAACATGAAGTCTGGCACAGCATGTGTCTTGTGCACAGCAGCAGTTTCATTCAGTCAGCTCTCAGGAACATTGCTATAGCTAACAAGGGTCTTTCAAGGCACTTACTGGGTGGTGCGGACTGAGCTGGAAAAGGTTAGGAGACAGGATGGCAGGTGCAAAGAACCGCAGGAAAATGAAGCTGCTCACAGCGGTGTATCTTACATCAGGGTCATCTGAAACAACAGAACACAAACAGTTAAAACAATTTGAGACGCTCTAAATGTATGTGAAGAAAATTTTGCGGCTATAAATGGTCTTTAAGTGACACGAATTCTTGGTTATCCTGTTGAAGTTCCTTTCACATTCATCGCTCATATTTCTAACAATTCATCGCTTCATAATTCTACAATCAGATTCTACAAAAGTAGATGATGGTGGTGAAGTCAATTTCTAAAACAATCCCTTCAATATAGTAGAAATGTTGGGTGGTTCTTCTCCATGTTCATGTTAACACCAGGGTACATCAATCACTAACTTGTCGTAACTTGGAGCACACATCATAAAACTATTTAAATGCAAAACCTACAAAACTGACATTTGGAAAGTCGAAAATTGAAAATTATTATTGGATTTTGTTGAAAAATGGAAAATCCTGTAGAACAAAAAAAGAAAATATGGAGGTCTATAAAAAAACAAAACAGTGAACATCTCAGAATACAACATGCTACACAGGATATGTGTTCATCTGTGGTCAAGGATTCAGATTATTAATAGACAGTTGTCATAAACAAGAACAAGAGCACGACTGTTAGATGTTAGATTTAAGCAAGTTTAAAGAGGCTCTGTCACCACTTTGTAACCTATGTAATTACATACATAGGCACATAGGTATATTAATCCTCTCCCCTGACATACCTTTATATCAGAGAATCCGTCAGCCATTAGACCAGAAAGTCACTTTTATAAATATGCAAATTAGTCTTCGGAGCACCGGGAGGCGTGCTCTTTTCATCCGAGCACCGCATCTGCCATGGCCTCCCGGCTCCTAAACACGCCCTTCATCAATTAAACACGCCCCTGCCTCTCGATTGACAGCGCTAGACCCTCCAGTCTAGCGCTGGAATGCTGCGCCTGCGCCCTCATCCAGGGTACAGCGCGTGCGCACTATGCTTGCAGCGCCGAACACTGCAATCGCTTTCGATGTAGTGCGCACGCACCGTCACTTCACTGAACCCGAAAGTTTGCAGTGTTCGGCGCTGCAAGCGTAGTGCACACGCGCCATACCCTGGATGAGTGTGCAGGCGTGGCATTTCAGCGCTGTCCATCAAGAGGCGGGGGGGCGTGTTTAGGAGCTGGGAGGCCGTGGCAGATGCGGTGCTCGGATGAAAAGAGCACGCCTCCCGGTGCTCCGAAGACTAATTTGCATATTTATAAAAGTGACTTTTCTGGGCTAATGGCTGATGGATTCTCTGATATAAAGGTATCATATACATATACCTATGTGCCTATGTATGTAATTACATAGGTTACAAAGTGGTGACAGAGCCTCTTTAATGGATTTCAATTAACAGGTGACCAGGAGTTTCAAAATAATACCCAACAAAATGTAATAAAAAACAAAATATTACAAAATTCTCATATATAACAGTAAACACAACATTTTCGTGTAATTGAAATTAGATTAAAAGCCTAGATTAAATCACACAAAAAGCTTATTCAACAGCAATTATCACCTTCTTCACACGTATCTTGTAAATTTAGCATTTTCAGTATAACAGACTGGCATGTTTTCTGAGCTTGTTGTCCTTTAGTTACAATACTTTGATTTTATATAGTGTGTACATATACCGTACATATAAATAAGCCCTCATGCTTGAGAGAGAGAGATAGATAGATAGATAGATAGATAGATAGATAGATAGATAGATAGATAGATAGATAGATAGATATGTTTATCTACCACACCTACCTATGTATCAACTATATCTATATCTATCTACCATATCTATGCCTATCTATCTACATCTGTAATGTGCTTTTCTCACTAAGGGAACTCGAATCAAAGGGATAGTTGTGGAACAGGGGGAGTTAGTGGCTGCGGTATACGCACTCATGTCCAACACCCACTAGGGTAAATTTCATAGAAGCCAATTTTCCTCTTACTCATATTAGGCATATTTTGTAGTGCGGGTGGAAACCAAAGTACCCACAGGAAACCCACACAAACACAGGAAGAACATACAAATTCCATGCAGATATTGCCCATGGCTGGATTGGAACCCAGAACCCCAGCGCTGCAAGACAGCAGTGCTAACCATTGAGTCACCGTGCTGACCATTAAGGGGAATGTGTTATTTGAAAATCACCTATTGTTTAAATCACCTTTGTATGTTTCTTTTTGATGGTGTTATTTTTAATTTTCCATGTCAAGATCTATATTTAAAGAGGACCTTTCATGGGTCCACACTCTGCTAACTAAGTAGCAGGTTATGGAGGGCATGTGCGGTGGAGTTGGGGGAACTTACAATTTCTTCAGGACGCAGCTCCGTTGGCCCACTGCGCCCGTGTAAAGATCCGGCGCGCGCTATGCAAATGCATAGCATCGGAACAGGGAGGAGGAGACACCAGGGATTCTCAATGGGCGTCTCCTTCTCCCTGGCTGTAGCGCTGTCCAATCGCAGTGGACAGCGCTACAGTTTTGTCCCCATTCATTGTCAATGGGGGCAAAACTGAACTGAAGACAACGGAATGCTCCTAGAAGCATTCCGTTCCGTCTTCAGACCGGAGGGCAAACCGCAGCATGCTGCAGTTTTCTCTCCGGTCCAGGCATCCGCACCAAGACAGATCCGGAATGACCCCCAATTAAAGTCAATGGGGACGGATCCGTTTGGTGTGATACAATGGTGAACGGATCCATCCTCCATTGACTTTCAATGGAATTCGTGACGGATCCATCACATACAGACACACATACAGACATACATATAAACATACACAGACATATACACATACAAATACACATACATACTTACATGCTCCTGGCAGGTCACCATAGCGCAGGAGGAGCAGGGCGGCTCACACATAGGACAATAGGACGATTCTTCCCGGCGCCCAGCAGAGGGCGCTTTGGGGAATCGTCCTATGTGCGCGCCGTCCTGCTCCTGTACTGTGTTGTGGAGACCTGCCGGGAGCATGTAAGTATGTATGTGTATTTGTATGTGTATATGTGTGTGTATGTAGGTACTGTGTGACATGTGTGGGGTCGGAGCGCGGTTTCGGCCCCACACATGTCCCTGCGGCAGCCCGGATCCGGTGGCACCCTTCACCTGCCGGATCCGGGCTGCCCCTAGTGTGAAAGTAGCCATAGTCAAAGCTTATCTATTCTTCCCTTGTACAATGACCTCTGAACAGGTAACAGAGCCTAGGAAACTGGCCCATAGAAGTCAATGAGGCCCCCCCACCCTGACCATTGTGTCTATGGCCCATGTGGTTGCCATAAAACAATTTTCTTAATGCTTTCTAAATGCTGTTAAGAACAGCTCAGGCAAGATGGCCGCCCCCATAATCATGTTCAGGAAATAGAATAAATAAATCTGCAATCAGAAAATAAAAACAGATTAGAAAAAAATGATATGTGTTGCTATCTGGTTTTATAAAATATTTGGTGACACATTTCCTTATATATGTCTTCTGTGGTACTGACAAGCAATTCTCCATTGTGAGGCTATAGAAAGAGCTCTGTGCAGTGCCTGGTAACTTAGTTTAGGATATCATCTGTCATAGGCACAAGAGAAATGGTGGTCTAACCATACTGCTCACTGCAGAGATGACTTCCCTCTATTGGACACAGTGGGAGGATTCTACGTTCACTGTTATAAAGAATTTATGTCCGTTTTTATTTACAATACACTCCACAATTTTGTGCTAAACTACAGTAAGTGCTTTGCAAAAGACCTTTGAAGAGGACCTGTCACCGCTCCTGACATGTCCGTTTTAGTAAATATTGCTTTCTGCATGTAATTTCAATTCTGGAGCATCTATTCTTATGGCTCTATGATGTGCCTTTCACTCCTTTATTACTTTATTAATGAATTGCTAGCAGTTTGCAATGAAGGTCCAGATGAATTTTACCAAGAGGAGGGGGGGTGTCAAGATTTTTTTTAATTAAAATTTTTCAATAGCTTTTCCTGCACAGCTTTAGGTTTCAGTGTATTTGCAGACTGGCAGGCTCTCCCTTCACAGTGAATCCCATCAGAGAACAGCTCTGACGGCTGGATGTGTAGCCATTATGTCTGAACTCTTAACAGCTCATAAACACTCATTATAACTCAATTGTTTCTTATCAGCCTGACAGAATTCAGTATAAACCTTGGCTGCAAGTGCACTTAAAGTGAAAGCTGTACAGGAGAAGCTGCTGAAAACCTTTAATAAAGACAACTGAAAAAAAAATGAGTAAAATGCAAAAATAAAAAAAACCTCTAATGGTGTCAATGGTTTTTTAGCCTTTAAGACTTGCATTTCCAAAAAGAAGAACTTCAAGAGTTAACCAAGCTGATGTCTACTACAAGGATATGAAATGCCTGAGCTCTTTGGTCCTATTACAAAGACAACAATGATTTTTAGTGAGTCTGCATTTTCATACAGGCATATGATGCTGAAGATTCATAAGGAGAACATTTTCCATCAGCTGGGTCGGCTGTATAAGCAACGCACATAATGATGTTTTTTTTGCCTTTCCCTTGATTTGATTTCACCACAAAGAATTTGCCTTGTAAGTTATAAACAAAGCCTGGACAGACTGAAGGACTGGATCTGAGCTGGTCCACACAGAGAACAAGTGAGAAGGATTTTTATTCTACAGCATGAGCCACTTCAGTGATTTTATTGGCATCCTGATAAGAGCACTTCGCAAATGTGCTGAAATGAACCAAAGCTCTTCTCAGAAGCCTAGCAATGCGTGAATGTGGACCTGTCGTTTAGCAGGTTCTCATGCTTACGGAGTGTGATCAAAAGTGATAATCAATGCAAATGCTTCATCATCCTTACATATTCCTAAAAATGAGAAATGTTCTTAAATATCAAAAGAAGGTTTAGAGATGATTCCAGTATCTGCTTACCTTGGAACCTCTTGGCAGCAGATTCTCTCAGAGAGAAGAAGATGTCACACATAACTGTCGGGCAACTGACCCCTGATTTTGTGATAACATTAAAAATCTGGTCTACATAATTCTTTAAGTTTTCCTATGAAAATTCCAAACAAGAAAAAAATTGTTTGTTAGTATAGGTAGAGCATTTCTGTCAACCATAGAAACACAAGCCCCAGTGTACTCTGCCACCTGCAGAGAGCTGGAAAAGGTTGGTGTCTGACATTTATTGTACAGCCTAGAATTAAGACAGCTGAATAATGTAAATCCACAAATATATAAGTATATAAATATACATATACACTAATGTAATTGTTTAAAGGAATTAACATCCATTTTTTTCCACACAAGCAGAGGAAGGACTCTTAGGTATTGACCCTTGTAGGATTTGAACCAAGGTAACAGTACTTACCACTGAGCCACCACAAGCTAACAATATAATAGTACAAAGTGAGGGAGATATACTATGCTCAATACACCAGAATTCAGGCTTAAGTTGCATAAAAAATTGGTTTTGGCCTTGCAACAAATTTTATAAGTGTTTCAGACACCTTTCACACCTCACTTGACAGTTTTGAAAAGTGTCTAAGAAAAGGCGGCATGCTTTTGAAAAGGTGCACGGCTTAAAATGCACCAATTAGTGTCAAAATTGTGCCGGGAGCCACAGTGAGAAATTTGGTGCCTCTTCTGCCAGCCTATGGAGGGGTGGATGTTAACCTCACATTTCTTCTGTTTAGAGAGAGTCATGGATCTGCAAAACTTTTAATAGGAAAAGTGTAATGATTGTGATGAGTCATGTAGATCTGACAAAGAAGTAATCTCTTGAAGTTTCCAAGTGCTAAGAGATAGGTTGGGTGTATTATCTTCTAAGAACTGCAATGCAAAATATTTCAGAAAGCAGGTAGCGCTTTTACTGGAGGTAGTTAAAAATGGTTGCAGAACTTATTTGAATACCGGATAAGTAGAATTGAGAGACTGGTATTTGCAGGAGAGGAGAACGTAATCTGGTCCTGAGAGATCGCTGATTGCTAATGGAGGGTGTACACGGGGCGAGGAGCAGGTCCCTTTACATGGGACGATGATCTAGCAGATTGTTGGGAAGCAAGCATTCCTTCCCGACAATCTGCTGATTGCAAGCGGAGGAGACCGCTGCATTTACATGCAGTGATGTCCTCCAGAGTATGGGGAGGAGCGATCACTAATGCCATCGCTCTTCCCCATAATGTCCCATTCCCTGGAAGCAGATCGTGTTTACACAGCACAATCTGCCACTGGGAAACTATGGTCTTTTGTGCTGCACAAAAGATCCAATTACCCGTTTCGCTCGTTCATCGGGTTATTGGCGATGCATTGACACCGCAAGATTATCACTAACGAGCGTTACTAGTAATGCTTGTTAGCGATAATCTGTACAATTGTCAACCCTTGTAAAGGGCCCTTTACATGCAGTAATCACTCGTCCTCATACAGCTGCATTGTTTCTAGGCAGCAAAGTGCTGTTTAGACAGTACGATCTGCTGCCCAGAAACAACACTTTCACCTGATGAACGAGCGTTTCACTTGTTCATTGGGTGATCGGCTGCACCTTTAGACAGGTAAATTGTCAGGAACAAGCATTTGCAGGAACGTTTGTCCTCGATAATATGCCCGACTACCGGGCCATGTAAACACACCATCAGAGTTTTTTCAATTTGAACCAACAGCTTACTAGAATCCCTATTCCACCAGTGGTTTGCTTGGTATAATACACGTTCAAGATTTTGATATTGATGGCCTTAAGGTCTTCAATATCAGACAGGCAAGGGTCAGACTCCTACCACTGCCACTGATCAGCTGTTTGAAGCTTCACTGCAGCCTCTTCCTAGGCCTGTGACATCACATACATCGGTCACGTGTGCAGCTTACCAAGCACGACCGCTATTAAATGGATGACGCTGTGCTTGATAAGCTGCGAGGAGGCCGCAACACTCATTGGAGCGTTGCCTTCTCCTCAAGCAGCTGACTAGTGGGATACCTGGAGTTGGACCACCATCGATATGATATTGAAGACCTAACCTGAGGATAGGTCATCAATATTAAAGAGAGTCTGTCACCTCCATATGCCCCTATAAAGCACTGACATAGCCCCACAGCACACCTAATCACAAATCTAATGGTACTTGTGGCGCTTTCTTGTGACTTGTAAAAGCTGCAAAAACGTAGTTTAAACCATATGTAAATTAGCCGTTGGAAGTGCCCGGAGGCGGCGTCCACTGCCGTGGAGTCCGGGCTCCTGTGCTTTTTTTTCATGCTTTCCCCGCCCCAGCCATTGCCTCCGCCCGCCCTCTTCTTCACTTGCGTCCTCCGTCTGTTGTGGCGAGATCCCGCCCCTGTGCAGTCTCTCACCGGGCCGGGGCATGCGCACTGCATTGCCCATTGTGGGCACGGCATCGCCGTAGCCAGTGCGCATGCGCCGGCCCAGCGAGTGACTGGAACAGAGACGGAGGACGCAAGAGAAGAGGAGGGCAGGCAGAGGCAATGGCTGGGGCGGGGAAAGCATGAAAAAAAAGCACAGGAGCCCGGGCTCCACGGCAGTGGACGCCGGGCACTTCCAACGGCTAATTTACATATGATTTAAACTACGTTTTTGCAGCTTCTACAAGTCACAAGAAAGCGCCACAGGTACGATTAGATTTGTGATTAGGTGTGCTGTGGGGCTATGTCAGTGCTTTATAGGGGCATATGGAGGTGACAGACTCCCTTTAAACACCCAGAAAACCCGTTCAAGAAACCATTACCATTCATACCTATTCAAGCTGAAATAAACTGGAGGATATGCCGAAACCCACATAAGGAATATAGCAACATTTCTACACTGCTGGGGTATTCCCTAAACAGCTATGCCATAGAGAAAAGCTCAGATGTCAGACAATTGTCATTTCAATCTATGTCTTCTGAAGCATACGAAATAAAATATATATATTCCTTACTTTGTTGGTTTCTAAGTTTTCACCGTCTTTCAACTTCACAGGATCAATCTCACAGGGTTTATGTAACTCGCAGATCTAAGGAAAAGAAAAACCATACATAATAATCACAGGGGAGACATCAGTATGTGGCAATCATTGTCCTACAGAGGGCGCAGTGAACTTGTGTTCCTACACAGTAAAGCTGAACTCCCTGTAGACTGATGGGCCTCACAGATTGTTGGGGCTGAGTCACTGTGAAAGGAAATGTGCGGTTACTTGTTGATAAGTCAGCGTCCCAGAAGATAACTGTCTCAGGTTGACCAGAGATGGTCTGAAAGGAGATATAGGCAGGGTGTAACCACCAGCTGTATGACTGGATGTGACACGTTAAGAAGACACTACCACATATGTTCCATGTCTTTTGCAGATGATTCAAAAAAACAAGCAAACAATAAACGTAATCTAAAGTTTTAAATAAGACAATGGTTCACACTGATCAGCTTTTCTATTTATATACTGTGGATTTGACAACTAAGGAGCAATACACAAGTGATGCATGAAGCATTTCTCCTAGGGATGCATCATGATTGTGTCAGACGACATCTCCTGGTACATGGAGCTGTGATCACATCATCATCAGAATGATGTGCATACAGCACTGAATGTGTTAACACAGCTTTCCACACTGCATTCTGATAAACAACTATAATTAGTAACAGTTGGGTCGGTTTAGATGCTTGGAGCGTCTCAGTAAAGAATGAACATTCATACGAGAATCCTAGTTGTCTGGATGGAACGGTACATAATCCCTGCATTTTGTCCAGCCTGCTCTTCTTGGTGTCACCACAACAAGCACCTTCCTGTGATGAAGACATTAGCATTTTTTCGTAAGAGAGAAAGCCATATGTTAATGTCAAGGGAAAATAATTCCTCTGGCTTTTTCCTCGAAATCTGTTTAAAGCAGAAGGCGGCAACTTATGGCTTTCCCCAGCTGTTGCTGGACTGTATCTTCTGTTACAAAAGCAAACATACTGCCGATTATAGTTCAGCGGCCACCACTGAGACACCGCTTAGCTTACAAACGTCTGCTGGAAATTTATGTCCAAGAAAAGCTCAGGAAGGAATTGTTGTACAGACTGCAGTAGGTCACAGCAGTTTGATAAAAAGATCCTCGTATATGGACACGGATAAGCCAATTTGTTGGGGATGGAAAACTAAGTATATACCCATGGAGTAGCACAAAATAGGCCATTCATGAAAGTAGTATACAGTATTTTTTGGACTATAAGACTCATCTTTTAGCAGAAAAAAATCTTGCTTAAAAGTGCATCTTATAGTCCAGAGTCATGGTGGGCCAGCAGTGCCAGACCTCCCTAACTACTTCCTTAATGATCTGGTATAGCACTCACAGAGTGCTTTGCTGGACCAGTGAGAGAGCTGTGCGTCTGCACACTTCTATGTCTCCCTGCCCGACACTGATCTGTGTGATCAGTACAGGCAGGGTGAGTGGTCATGGAGGGGACAGTGCGAAACACCTTCCTACCCATGCTGAAGGTCCCCCAGCAGCAAGGAAATAGATGATCGCTCTGGCTTAGCGTAACTAAAGGATCTTTGATGATGTCATCAGTGAGGAGTCAGACCAGTAAGAAGACTACACAGTGGGTACTGTATTGTACTGTACACTGTAACTTCCTATCATGTGACCACATGCACCATTGCTGTTGTGTTTCAATGGTCAGATTATCACTGACTAGGGTTAACAGGAGCTAGACTAGAAGTTAGTGACACTTACCCCTCCATTTCATTAAACCACCAGAGATGTTTTAAGTAGAACATATTTATTTTCTAATTTTCTGTTTTCTAAACCTGGGGGTAGTCTTATGGTCAGGTGCGTCTTACAGTCAAAACAATAAGAGTATATATAATGATAGTTACCTCATCTATAATAGGCTTCAGTGTAACTTGAAGATAATGCATTCCAGCTAGTTTCATGGTCTCATCAATGCACTTGGACGTCAATGAATTCCCTCTGAAAATAGTATTTGGATCTCTGAGGAATAAGTAGAAAAAAAGAAGAGAAAGGATGACTATGGTCCAAAAAATAATGGGTTATTGACATGTTAAAAATGTTTTGATGACTGGATATCACCTTGAATCTACTTAGGTAGCATTACTACTATGTTACATGGAACAGCATTTAATCATTGCTCACAAGCTGAAATTGTTTCTTCTAAACCCTTGAACTGGACTATCACATGCATACTCTGTGTGAATACTCGGTATGGTAGGGATCAGATATAGAACTGGTAGTATTTATTTAGAAAAGGATGTTCTGCAAAATCCTGAATAAAGTTCACAAACCAAATAAAGTGAATACAAGATTCTATATATATATATATATATATATATATATATATATATACAGTACAGACCAAAAGTTTGGACACACCTTCTCATTCAAGGAGTTTTCTGTATTTTCATCACTATGAAAATTGTAGATTCAGACTGAAGGCATCAAAACTATGAATTAACACATGTGGAATTATATACTTAACAAAAAAGTGTGAAACAACTGAAAATATGTCTTATATTCTAGGTTCTTCAAAGTAGCCACCTTTTGCTTTGATTACTGCTTTGCACACTCTTGGCATTCTCTTGATGAGCTTCAAGAGGTAGTCACCTGAAATGGTTTTCACTTCACAGGTGTGCCCTGTCAGGTTTAATAAGTGGAATTTCTTTCCTTATAAATTGGGTTGGGACCATGAGTTGTGTTGGGCAGAAGTCAGGTGGATACACAGCTGATAGTCCTACTGAATAGACTGTTAGAATTTGTATTATGGCAAGAAAAAAGCAGCTAAGTAAAGAAAAACGAGTGGCCATGATTACTTTATGAAATGAAGGTCAGTCAGTCCGAAAAATTGGGAAAACTTTGAAAGTGTCCCCAAGTGCAGTCGCAAAAACCATCAAGCGCTACAAAGAAACTGGCTCACATGAGGACCGCCCCAGGAAAGGAAGACCAAGAGTCACCTCTGCTGCGGAGGATAAGTTCATCCGAGTCACCAGCCTCAGAAATCGCAGGTTAACAGCAGCTCAGATTAGAGACCAGGTCAATGCCACACAGAGTTCTAGTAGCAGACACATCTCTACAACAACTGTTAAGAGGAGACTGTGTGCAGCAGGCCTTCATGGTAAAATAGCTGCTAGGAAACCACTGCTAAGGACAGGCAACAAGCAGAAGAGACTTGTTTGGGCTAAAGAACACAAGGAATGGACATTAGACCAGTGGAAATCTGTGCTTTGGTCTGATGAGTCCAAATTTGAGATCTTTGGTTCCAACCACCGTGTCTTTGTGCGACGCAGAAAAGGTGAACGGATGGACTCTATATGCCTGGTTCCCACCGTGAAGCATGGAGGAAGAGGTGTGATGGTGTGGGGGTGCTTTGCTGGTGACATTGTTGGGGATTTATTCAAAATTGAAGGCATACTGAACCAGCATGGCTACCACAGCATCTTGCAGCGGCATGCTATTCCATCCGGTTTGCGTTTAGTTGGACCATCATTTATTTATCAACAGAACAATGACCCCAAACACACCTCCAGGCTGTGTAAGGGCTATTTGACCAAGAAGGAGAGTGATGGGGTGCTACGCCAGATGACCTGGCCTCCACAGTCCCCAGACCTGAACCTAATCGAGATGGTTTGGGGTGAGCTGGACCGCAGTGAAGGCAAAAGGGCCAACAAGTGCTAAGCATCTCTAGGAACTCCTTCAAGACTGTTGGAATACCATTTCAGGTGACTACCTCTTGAAGCTCATCAACAGAATGCCAAGAGTGTGCAAAGCAGTAATCAAAGCAAAAGGTGGCTACTTTGAAGAACCTAGAATATAAGACATATTTTCAGTTGTTTCACACTCTTTTGTATATAATTCCACATGTGTTAATTCATAGTTTTGATGCCTTCAGCGTGAATCTACAATTTTCATAGTCATAAAAATACAGAAAACTCTTTGAATGAGAAGGTGTGTCCAAACTTTTGGTCTGTACTGTGTATATATATATATATATATATATATATATATATATATATATATATATATATATAAAACCATAGCGGATGATAGTTTGTGGGTTGTGGGACTGAAGTCATTTCTAAGACGTCATACTGACTCACAACCTAGCTTCCTGACCTCTGCAGATACATTCCTAATAATCACAGAACAATGAAGGCAGAATAAACTGCTCAGGCTGGTACATGTTCACATGGATATACTGACAGTGCCACAGACGTTAACAATCTGGAGATGGAACAATTAACCCTTTGCTTGCATTCCTTCAAGACCAAAACTGCTACTCACTGCGTTCTGTTCACTTCAGCATTGGCAATAGCGCTGATGAAAGGCACAATCTTGCCATAATGTAAAAAAAGACGGACCAGAGGTATTGCAGCTTCCTGTTTTTCTCTGCACACTTCACCCAACACATGTGCAGCAGATGCTGAAACGGGCTGGAAAGCAGAGACATTGGAAGTTACAATTTTCACATGGCATGAGGATAAAGCTGATGAAGGTCACAGCAGACTATTCATACACCTAGTGTGAACAATAGTGTCCCCTACACTGCCACTTTTACAACATTGACCATTAACCTCAGCATTAAGATGCACAAAGCAGGGGCGCTCACAGAGACCATAGTGCCCCCTTCCCAAGATTTCTTAAGCAGAGAGAAAAAAAAGGTCATGCTCAACCTCATTTTGAATGTACTGCATTTACAGCATACAACTGGCATACACTGCTAAATCTACTTCCCTTCATATTGTATGTTATTGTATTGTATGTAATCGGGTGCATGCAGCCACCACTAGGGGGAGCTCAGTGCCTAGGAATGTCTAAAGATATTACTGAATCCAGTGGAAGTTGTAAACTCCCTTTGCACTGAGTTCCCCTTTTGGCAGCTTCATGAAAAAGCTGTTTTATGTCAGTAACAGAAGAAAGAGATTGGTGCCAGGCCCTCCTCCCCCTGGGCCCCATAGCAGTAGGCTAGCTACGCCACTTGACTTGTACAAAGTGCAATTAGGGAAGAGTAAGGGTGGATTTAGACAAGCAGGTAATCGTTATGATTCCAACGCTAGTGATGGAAGATGAATGGTGCCTGTGATCGCTTAAGCGATTATCTGCTCATCTAAATCCACCTTAAAGGGGTTCGCCAGCCTTATAATATTGATGACCTGTCCTCATCAATACCAGTCGGCAGGGATCTGACACCCAGCAGCCCCCCCAATCAGCTGTATGAGGAGAAGGTGCGCGCAGTGTGCATGTGCGCCTCCCGTCTCTCTCCCTCACAGACATTTTTGGTCATATAGCTAGTATGCAACTTGATGTTGCGTGACCAAAAGCAGTTTTCTGTGTTTCTGTGTCGGAGCCAACAACAGAACAGCCTGGTGATTATATCAAGACCTCCTTCCTGCTGTGATATCTACCAGTAGATTACAACCTACCATTTGACCATTACTGGCAGACAATGTATTCTGGGCCCTTTACTATTAATAGGATAACTGTCACTACTTGTCTGTCCATAGGCACCTATGATCGGGCATCTCTGGTCAAAGAACCTCACTGTGCCATAAGCACCTTGCACAAAAGCTCTCGTTACTGAATAGTTTTTTCTTCGGTGGTCTGTTTGATACGAGCTAGAGAGGCTACAGTGTGCATGACCTTTTGATTTGCTGTCAATATGGCATAAACTAAGTGATTATATATATATATATATATATATTCAGCTGCTCCTCAGAGTGTGTAAACCCACTGTAAAGCTAGTTATAAATACACAGAATGGGAGAGTTTTCAATTGCATATGGTGATCAAGTTGTTTTTACCCCATTCCCTGTGTGTTAAAATGACAGCCTTATTCTGTAGGATTATGGCAATACCAAATTTAGTTTTTTTTGTTTTTCAGAGACAGCAATTTCGTTTTTTACTGCTTATTTTATATACATAATTGTGAAAGGATAAGGGTGGTTTGAATTTTGTATCGTTTTGATTTAAAACAAAACAAAAACAAAAAAAAAATTGCTTATACCAGTGGTGGTGAACCTATGGCACGGGTGCCAGAGGCAGCACTCAGAGACCTCTCTGCGGGCAACCGCAACCTGTAAAATGTCTAAGGAGTACCAATATGCCTTAAACTTTTCTTGCCATTTATCAGCACAAGGCACAGGCAGCGCATTGTATGTACGGTATGAACGGCACAGGCAGCGCATTGTATGTAGGCAGGCTATTATAGCTAAATTATAAAGTACATGGAAGATATACTACAGTATATTGGATTGTAGTATTCAGGGTAAATTGTCATGTTGGCACTTTGCTATAAATAAGTGGTTTTTGGGTTACAGTTTGGGCACTCGGTCTGTAAAAGGTTCACCATCACTGGCTTGTACCATAAACTGCAGTAGTATACTATTGCAGTCAATAGGAATTTGTTGCACTGTGTATTGCTTCAAGCAGGGCTTAACAGACAGTTTGCTATGGCAGGCCTGAGAGCCTTCATAAGGCCATAACAACTGGTCAGAGCCCCACAAGACCAGCATGTACAGTCGATAAATTAATGTGTATGGGAAGCTCCCGACTCTCCCCCAACATATGATGAATCATTTTCCTTTTGCCCAATCCTTTTGTTCTCCTGGGTGATCAGCTGTCTCCACAAGTGTTTGCAAGCAGCTTTCTCCCCCCTCCCCATTAATACACATACATGTTGGGCTGATCTGAACGTGCATGTGTATGAGGGATGCAGGAGAGGCAGTGGTGATCCTATAGAAATTAATGAGACTGCGGCACAAGTCCTAAAAAATTCAACAAGTTTGGATTATTTGCAATTCGTGCTGCAATCTCATTAAATTCTAATGGATCACCGCCACTCTGCAATCCTGGCTGCGCCAGCTGTCGTGCAAGCAGTGTTGCCATGTAGCAGTCGCCTTAAAGGTGTTGTTCCATCTCACCATTTCTATGGTGAGATGGGACAAAGTGCTGACCCCAGGTAGCTGGGCTTACAGAAACAGCTGAGAGGGCTGATGCTCTGCTGTTTCCATAAGTCCCATTGTAGTGAACGGGAGCTATTCAAACAGCGTATCAGAACAAGCTCCCATTCACCACAATGTAAGTTACAGAATCATCAGTTTCCATAAGCCCAGCCACCTATAGGCAGTGCTTAGTCCCATCTTGCCATGGAAACATGGAGCTGGAACAACCCCCTTAAGGACATGTAAAAAAGACTTTATTAAAAAAAAAAAAAATCACATAAGATTTAATAAATGAGGGATTCATTTGGGCAATTTTACAAAGGAAGGCCTGGGTGTGTCAATGTAATATGTGAACACATTAAGAAATAAGTGTTTTTCTTCTCACCACAAGAGATTCAATCACTCAGAAAACCACAAAAAGCTATTTTTTAAACTAGAGGTTACAGACAGAGCACCAACGCCTATTACTTTTACCTTAAGAAGGAAATATCTGTTATACAGAAATAATAAAATATGTGCTGGAATCTTCCATGTCATTGATACACTGCTTGTGCCAACCATAAAATATGTATTCACAGAAGGGAATACAAATTCTCTTTAGATGGAACTTATCAGAATAGGACATATTATTTAAATCCTTTTTATTTCATGTTTTGTATTTAATACCTTTAAGGGCTCATTCAGACGGCCGTAGTATTTTGCTGTCCGCAAAACACCGATAGCGGCCGTGTGCGTTCTGCATTTTGCAGACCACACATGGCCGGCACTATGATTGAAATGCAATTGCGGACAAGAATAAGACTTGTTCTATCCTTTTTGCGGGGCTGTGGAACAGAACTGAGGAGTGGACAGCACATGGGGTGTGTCCGCATCTTTTGCCGCCCCATTGAGATGAACGGGTCCGCACCCGTTCCGCAAAACTGAGGAACGGATGCGGACCCATTCATACGGTCGTCTGAATGAGCCCTTAATGGATTTTATGCTCTTGTACTGCTTGGTTTCAACATGCTCATTCGTTTGCTCTCATCGGTGGGAACAGGGATTGGGAGCAATATCTGTTGGCTGAACTAGTGTTGGACTGACAACTATCTAACTGGCCCTGTACATGGGCCGAGAATCCGCCAGGTAACCTCCAAGAAGCGTTCATAGGAATGCTCATTAGCGATTATCTGGCGGTGTAAAGGTTCCACTGTAAATATATCATTTGTGTAGGCATCTAATTCATCATTTGCCGGCAACATATCGTGCTGTGTAATCACGCTCTGCTCCCAGAAAATGTGTACGGGGACGAGCAATGGCATTAGAGATAACTTTTCCCCATACTGTGGAGGAGAAAACTGCATGTAAATGCAGTTGTCTTCACTGATGTGCAGGCGCTTGCCAGGAAGGATCACTTACTTCCCGACAATCGCCTGCAAAATTGGCCAGTGTAAAGGGGCCTTAAGGTGTTTGGCTAAGGGGTGGAGCTTAGATAGAGGAGCAGGGCTTTGCACGTCAAGCTGGATTTACTATAACTTGCGCTAGAAACGTGTTTTTTTTTTAATTTTTACATTAGTCCTCAATGGTTAACGGATGCCACTGTATGGCATCAGTCTGAGGCATCCGTTTACCGTATACTTTTTTTGTATACATTAAACAAATGGGAAAAACGTGATATGAACCCAGCCTTACAGGGGATCAGGACTGGTGTATGGGAACACCAAACTTGATAAATATCTCCGAATATTTCTTCTCTACAAATCTAAATCTAATCCTAGTGTATGAAAACAAAATTATATACTGACCTCAACATCTCCAGACTTTAATAAGAGGTCTCTGAGGCAGTTGTAGTACTCGCTTGCAAATACATGATCTTCAGTGTAAACTACATTGAGCCTTAGTGAGCCAAGATCCTCAGGCTTGCCTGATTTACCATTATCCCTGGGCTGAAGCAAGTACCTGGTAATAATGAAAGAGATATACATTATAGTGCATACGTAATAATTAATACATTTTTTTAAAGTGAACTTAGCAAATGATGGCATCTCGTTAAGACAAGCCATAACTTACTAATCACAGAGTGTATGAAAGCTTGGACCCACACAATCAATGAGAATTAAAGGGGTTGTCCGGGATTTTTCATATTGATGGCTTAGCCTCAGGATAAGTCATCAATATCAGATTGGCAGGGGTCCAACACCCGGCACCCCCGCCGATCAGCTGTTTGAGGAAACAATACGCACTGTGCACACGTGCCGTCTCCCTTCCTGTCTTCTGCTGCTGTCCCATAGACATAGCTGTCCTGTCTCCTCAAACAACTGATCGGTGGGGGTGCCGGGTGTCAGACCCCAACAATTTGATATTGATGACCTGTCCTGAGGATAGGTCATCAATATGGAAAAGCCTGGACAACTTCTTTAGGGGCCAAAGCAAGATTCACAATTCCTCTACACGTTGCAGAATAGGACTGTACTGTAATACCAGGTACGGGGCCACGGAAGAGCTTAGGAAAACTCGACTGGGACCTTAGTGATCTACAGAAAAATGCACCCTTTCCTTCTAGTTATCAGTGGGGATCCTTGTGGTCAGTCACTTGAACCTGGAATTCACCATGCTTGATCCTTTTTTCTGACATATGCAGCTCTCATTGTACTAAGTATACACATAAAACTGAGGAGTCACGTTTATGGAGGGGTCACAACCATCCCAAGTGTAAGATCAGCATACCATACCATACCCTATACCAGTGATGGCTAACCTCTGGCACGCCAGCGGTGGTGAACCTATGACTCCCAGCATCCTCCATTCATTTCTACGGAGTTCTGAGAACAGCCAAACAAGTGTACCTCTTGGGAGTCGTAGTTGTACCACAGTTGGAGTGCCGGAGATCAGCCATCACAGTCCTATACCATCAATTCTAGCACACAATAAAATGAACGCACACTGCTACCAAGAGTCATGCTTTTTTTTGTGAGCTGCAGTTTCATTTGGAGATATTCAATGCCAGTCAAATACAATTATAGTACTATTTCTGAAGCATAAGCCATCATCCATGGTTACACCCAATGTCTATGACACACAATAACATACAGTAGTCTGCAGACATTATTTACTGGCTGGTCTAGATTTAGTAAACTGCCTTATACACCATAAAGAGGTTTATTAACAGTAATATAGAGTGTCCTCCTCCCAGAGAACAGGAATGTTGGCGTCTCACACTGATCTGTCCTCTAGGACTGTGGTGGTGAGTGCACAAGCATGAACATGTGAGAAACAGCTGAGTCAATGAAAAAATCAAGATATCGGATATACTAAGCATGCCCAGGAGGTAAGGCACATAACTACTGTAAAGGTTTATTGGAAAAGATAGACAGAGAGAGCCATCACCTGGGTGTATTGTATGCTGCTTCACCCCAACAGATCCAGACATGTATACACACTATCAAATGAGATTTAAGGCCCCTTTACACTCAACAACTTAGCAGACGATTGTCCGGAACAAAGTGTTCATTCCCGGCAGACACCTGCTCGTCAGTGAAGGACACTTCCACATTTACAAGTACATGCAGCAATCTCCTCCACAGTATTGGGAGGAGTGATCTCTAATACCATCATTCTTCCCCGTACACAATCATCTGCTGACAAATGATAATTTTAGTATTTGTACAAATGATCCTATTACCAGATGATAAAGCGTTTACACCGGCAGATAATCGCTAGGAGAGTTCCTACGAATGTTTGATAGCAATTATCTGGTCATTTCTCCATGGGCCTTTTTTATAACACCTCAATACTTTTATTACGCACTATTGAAATAGGAATAGGACACTGTGGACAAAATCACTTCTATGAAAAGAACCTGTTAATAGTGCTATTAAATAAAAAAATGTACCATTTTAAGGATGAATGTACCCCTACTATACATTATGAGAATATCAGAAGTCACCAGGAACCACCATAAGGCTTGATGCTGCCGGCCTCAGAAAGTGACTTTTTTTATTCTTTTTTAATTTGGTACATTAATTCTTATAATTCAATCCTGGCTACTGCAGAACAGATTTTTGAAAAGTAAAGACAACTTTCTGTTCAACATTGATTCATATGAAACACCCCAGGAGGATAGTTATGATCTCTCTACACCTTGCTTTTAGGCTAAAAAAGTAACAATACCCAGTTTTGCTACTTTTTACTGCAACTAAATCTACAATTCTGCCATTTTTACGCTGCTCTCACTAATTTCTAAAAAAAGGGGGTGTGACAAGGATGGTGCATGGGTGGGGCTGTCAGCCCCAGACACAATTACCATCATTTACGCCAGAAAGTGGAGTAACTGATGACTGAAATCTACGCCAGCTACAAATTAGATTTCGGTCTGGTGCACGGATTGCAAGAGATATTTAATTTATGATGAAGCCTACAGCTCTTCATAAACTAAATGCCTCGTTCAGCGGTGCACGGCCCATCAAGAGCGGCGTAGCACACACCAGTCTTTGATAAGTCAGACCCCACAGTCTTTTCAAAAAGAAGGTCTACAACATCACAGGTGTGTACACTGTGTACTGCAGATTCTGAAGAACAATTTCGAAGGCCCCATTTACACGACCATAAATAAGGCCCCATTTACACATATTTTTGTCCACATCCAATCCACATTTATTGCGGTTGGGATGCAGACCCATTCATTTCAATGGGTCCGCAAAAAATGCAGACAGCACACCATGTGCTGTCCACATCTGTATGGCCGTTTTGTAGTCTCTCAAAAAAGATAGAACCTGTCCCATTCTTTTCCGTTTTACAGATAAGGATAGGCGTTATCCTGGATCCGCAAAAAACAGATGCAACATGGACATTTGCGAATTTATGTTTTGCAGACTGAAAAATACATATGGTTGTGTGAATGCACCCTAAAAGCACTAAAGCTAGTCATTGAGACACAGGACTGTATAATACACACTGCAGCTCTATCTTAGAGAGGGGTGTCTACAGGTCAGGGACATGGCAAGGAACTTCCTGCAAAACCAAACCACAACAGACTTTGTCCACTCAGAAATGAGCAGTGCCTATGTGGCACCACATATCTCTGTATACTGTCAGGTTGTGACATCAGAATATAATCTTCATACAAATATTATTTACAGACATGTAAATGCATTGCATGATGTATTTTACACTAAACAAAAGCTACAGCCTGGCATCTGTACTCAATATCAATGGAAACAACAAATCTGTTACAACACACAACCCTATCAGCTTGGCTGAGCTCATATAATACAGTGGGACAATCAGGTTTTCCAACATAACATCACATTACTTCTTTTATTTACTGAGTTTGTACACTGACAGATCATGTTATAGCTGCTGCCCATAGAATTCTATCGAGAGGTTAAGCGGAGGAGAAAGCTACAGGAGAAATGCTGCCATATATTATCCTTGATGCTGCTGAAGATTCTAAGAAGTGTTTTACATCACCCCAGTGCTGGATTAATAGCTACACAGCTCATAGGTGCCCATAATGTCCTCCACGCTGATGCATTTGTGAGAAACACACACAGACTCGCTTGTTCAGTTACATATTTCAAAATTCAGGGAATAAAGAGGACAATGTGCCTATACATTAAGCAATAAAGCATGTCATGTTCAGCAGAATCCACTGATGATCTAATATGTACTGGATGCAGCTATACCCACATGTCATGAATGAATTCGGCCCACTGGATTAGTCTTAAAAATCTTTTTAAAAAATCTTTATAAATCAAATAGTGCAATAAATTATGTACCATGCATCGTAGCAGCTGGATTGTCGTAGGACCTTGAGTGGAATTTTAAGCTCTCCAAGAAACTCATCTCCAAATTTTAGATTACTTGCATTCCATAGGTCAACCCTGCAAAGGATATCACAGGTTATATGAAGAGAGTGTAATACTGGCATAAGATCAGATACTAAATGCTAGATTTGATCCTAAGACAATAGAATACATTTCACCCCCAAAAAAGTAACAGAGAAACTGCCACTTCATGTACAGTGCATACAAATTCTGTGACTAAGAAATCTCACAGGCTGAGCCCTGGCATGATTCCAGTCATTGACATCACCTCTTACAGATAGGTTTCCTCAGCTGCTAGCTCAGTCACAGAGAGAAGGGAAGGCATTATTATCAAGGTTCAATGACTAAACGATGGTAGTTTTCAATCATTTATACGATTATGAATGTTGTAAAAATGCAGTACTGTGATTTATGACATGAGAAAATATGATACAAATGTAAGTAATATGAGTTAGAGTAGGCCAAAACAAAAAAGTCGTACCGTGTTAGTCAATAGAAAACTAGTTTAGTACTCTCATTAAGAGAAACAAAATATGTTACATAGCGAGCTTTGAAGGTGTACACCGATGAAGGGACTGGTGATGTCTCGAAAGCTCGCTATGTAACATCATTACTTCTATTTTTGTTATCCATTAAAAGGTATCAAACCTGCAGTACTCTTATTTTGTTTCTCTTAATGAGAGTACTAAACTAGTTAGAGTAGGTTCACACATGGTGAGTCCACTGTAGATATTCTGCAGAGGAATGGGATTAAAACAGTTCCCCCCCCCAAAAAAAAAAACCTGGACAAAAATGAGAATGTTTTACTGCAGCATCACTGCACTGCAAAGGTTGAAAGCTGCAGGTAAAAACACAGCATAAATTAATAAACTGGATTGAAAACCCACGGCGCAAATTTGTTTAAAGAGTTATTCTCATCACAGACAATGGAGGCATATCGCTAGGATATGCCCCCATTGTCTTATAGGTGCGGGTCCCACCTAGCGATATGCCCCCATTGTCTAAAATGAGAATACCCCTTTATGGTGTGGGTTTTCTCCACAGTACACAGATGAGATTTCTTAAAGTATCATCTATTTAGTAACCAAAAAGTAAATCTATAAAGTAAACCTGCAATGTCAAATCCACAGTCTATACATAACATGTGGACATACGCTTAGACTGAATGGAACTTGAGCTATGAAAGCTTAAAGAGTTACTGTACTTTCAAACAATTTTTTAATAGGGAATGGTGTAATTAGCAAATTTGTCAATCGTGTAAATCATTTAAAAAATATGCCTGCATCCACCTGAAAAAAAGATGTATAGTCTGGGCCACTAGGGGTCTCACTTCCACTTAATTTGCAGTCCCACTGCTGTTGTTAAGCGAGATTCTGAGCTTCAGAATTTACCCTCCTGTCTTTCTGTAAGTGTGATTTGTCCCTCCTTATCTGTTCTGTGAGCCCCAGAGCTAAAAAGTGAAAGGATGTAACAGTAGTACATTGCTTCTGAGTGAAATGCATCTAGCTGTGCAGCTGAAACAGGGAATAATGTAGCTGACTGAGACATAAGGAAAGCCCAAACATAACTGTTCCTTCACAGTTATGATTGTACAAAGAAGCACAGCCATAATGCAAACTTTGAGGATAGGTCTCCAAGCCAGACTAGTGCAACTGTGTTTTCTTGCAGATGTGTCACTTGGGGGAAGGAATGGCTCTAAGAATGCTTCCTGCTTTAGAGATGTGGCTGTCACTTTAAGAACCCACCCAGGCTTGGCCTTGAAGGGTAGAGTGAAAAAGTGTGTAAAAAATAAACCCTAGATAATGCATTTAACTCATACAACGCACCCTGATCCCATTATGCACTTAGATTTTTAGAGGTTGATGGTGGCACACTTTAAGGTCTTTTCCCACCTTATCTCCATTTTGTCTACATCATCTTCTTCTATTTCAAAATGGGATTTCTTGTTGTAACTACTGGGCTTTGTCACCTGAATGACAAAGAAGAAAGAGAAAATAAATAAAATAAAAATCACACAAAATGTTACATTTTTTCCATCTGATTTGTATTATCTATACCATATCGAATGATCAGTAATTTCTCTGTACTACAAAGCTGTGTACCACTAGATGGTTCACTATAGGACAGAACAGCACCGTAATACAGTGTCCAGTGGAGCATGGCACAATTTTTTTCTGACGCATATACATAGGGGGTCATTTATCAAACTGGGGTAAAGTAGAACTTGCTTAGTTGCCCACAGCAACCAATCAGATTCCACCTTTTATTTTTCACAGCTCCTTTGGAAAATGAAAGGTGGGCTCTGACTGGCTTCTGTGGGAAACTAAACCAGTTCTACTTTACACCAGTTTGATGATTCTCCCCCATCTGTTTGGCCAATATATCACACAAGATGATTATATGTAACCAAAATGCTTTTGCTTGAATATTGGAAATGATTGCTTTTATGTATATTGCACCACACATTTTCATAGGCGGAAATACAGCATATGACAAAACCAACACTTCATACATAACATAGATAACTGATAGTCTACAGAATGAAATAAGAGCACTAAATGAATTATCAAGATGTTACTCTACTTTGCAAAGATGCTAACCAACTTCTGACACACCTTAGAGTAGGACCGCAACAAGGTTTTCTAGTGAAGGATGTAAAAACCTAACCACAGTTGATACTCGTTTTACATGGGTGTGGTAGGTGTGCACCAAAATCCTACTCATGTTTTTGCAGAACTATCATAAAGGGTGTTAATAATACACTAAAATCCTGCACTTCAAGATTTAACAATAAAAAGAAATAGCAGGTGAATAAGACAATCAACAGGGAAAATAAAGCACTACATGACACAAAATGGCATACATCCAGTTCCAGGACAATCCTGGAAATTGGTCTGTGAGAGGGCTTATGAAAGCACCACCCCCAAGATGGGAGTTTCTGTACATCAGGCCTGTTCCTGTACAGACGAAGGTGGATCCCATGGAAACCTCATTATCAGGTTCTGTCTAAGAATGGACAACCCCTTTATAAAGGTGAACATCAGTTTATTGGCTGATATACGTATCTCTTATCTTTTTTCTTGCCAGTTACATGGTTCTATCCGACAACATTTTCCTTCTCCATCATGGCCAGTGTATTAGGCTACTTTCACACTAGCGTTTCTATTTTCCAGTATTGAGATCCGTCATAGGGTCTCAATACCGGAAAAAAACGCTTCCATTTTGTCACCATTCATTGTTAATGAGGGCAAAACGTAACTGAACAGAACAGAGTGCTCCAAAATGCATTCCATTCCGTTCCGTTCCATTTGGTTATGTTCCAATACCAGAGAGCAAACCGCAGCAAGCGGTTTTCTTTCCTTCCTGGGATGAGGAGCAAGACGGATCCGTCATGAACACCATTGAAAGTCAATGGGGGACGGATCCATTTTCTCTGACATAATCAGACACAACAGAAAACGGATCCGTCCCCCATTGACTTTTAATGGTGTTCATGAGGGATCCGTCTTGGGTATGTTAAAGATAATACAACTCGATCCGTTCATAACGGATGCAGATGGTTGTATTATCAGTAATGGAAGCGTTGTTGCTGAACCCTGCGGGATCCAGCAAAAACGCTAGTGTGAAAGTAGCCCTAGAACATACAGTAAGAAGAACTGTGTCCTGGTACAACAATATGATATGAATAATATATAAATACTCTTTTTAAGAATATTCCGGTAACATAGTAACCCTGAAAGGAGATTCAACCTGTTATCATGCAGTGCTGATTTACAGGAAAGCAAAAAATCCCCTATGAGGTAGTCCCAGTGACCTCATATTAGGGGGAAAAAATTCCCAGCACCAAATATGGAATTCAATTGACGTCTCTGAACGAACGACCCATCTCCAGGAATCTGGTACATTTAACCTTTAACTCAAATGGTAAAAAACCCCTATAAAATCAGAGAGTAAAAGTGTAATGAACGGCAAGAAAAAAAAAGGTGAATGGAGGAAGACCTTCAGGGACACTGTACAGCAGCCTATCCCAATGGATAAACATGAAGCAGCTCCAGACACCTCTGCCCATGTCTGCTGAGTTCAGCTTGGCACATTCAGAGTTTCACATTTCAAGAGCTGACAGTTGGCAGGACACATGTGTGCGCTTCCAAACATCTGAGCATATGAGATTTCATCCTATCACCACGCCCACATAAATACCAACCTCAAAATAAAACACTTCATCAAACTGCGGGTTGATCGTCTTCTTTCGGACTTTAGTTTTCTTTGACTCAGTTCTGCAAGAAGTGAGAAAATCAAAGAAAGAAATAAAAATTACTATTCATATTGACATTTGCCAGGTGGCAGCAAGCCTGTACTAATAGCGATAATTAAAGAGTAACTGTCATTTTTTTTATTTAGTTTACTAATGGTTGGGGACAGGGATAGGTAACATTATTCTAATATACTTTATTTAGGGAAAACCTTTATTAATACTATAAGACTTGAGCTGGATTAACCTCTGGGAATGAGCAGTATATCATCTGATGGAAAAATCAATCAAGCCAGCCAAGGAGGCAATATGGATAATCACAATACATTAGTAAGTGCTTTGTATTACTTTTCTCTACATGATAAATATAATTTTCTGAAGTGACACACCCGCTTTAATACATTAGAATGTGCGCAAAGCACTGGCCTCTGTTACACAAAAATTCCTGCATTGCGTTAAAGCAAAATGCAATGAGCAAACTAAAGGAACACAGGGTCGGGGCACTTTTACTAATGAAAACAGAGATGAAGAGGGACCACATTTATTAAGTGTCTTAGACACTTTTTGTGACTTGCTGTACAATTTATTGGTGGAAGTGTTAACATTTGAAACTATGCACCAAAATTCTGGCACAATTTTATTGCACAAAGCCAGCCAACCAACAGGCGGTGTTAAATTAGGCAAGTACCAAACTGATCAGTTGTCATGAGCCACTGTGATAAATCTGCCACACCATTAAGGGCGTCGACATAGGACTAGAATCCACCAGATAATCGTTAACAAGTGGTCATAGGAATGTCCATGAGTGATTATCTGCTGTTGTAAAGGTGCCATCGAGTACCCGATGAACAAGTGAAACACTCATTCGTTCGGTAATTGGACCATTTGTGTAGGCACCTAAGTCATCGTTTGCTGGCAGCAGTGCTGTGTAAACATGATCTGCCGGCAAACAACAAGTCTGTATGGGGACAAGCGATGGCATTAAGGATCACTCCTCCCCATACTGTGGAGGAGCATGTAACTGTATCTAAAAGTAAATTGGTCATAGCACCCAATCCCAGTACAGCTTTCATTCCTTAAAGGGAACATATCACCTATATCCCTTTTTGTTTTTTTATACTATTTTAAGTACACAACTATGGGGCGGCCATGTTGCCTCAGCAGGAACGAACATAAACCACAGGAACAGGGGTTATCCAAAAAAATACAAAGAAACATTTTCTAATTGCTAAGGGCTGCCATGGAGTGGTGGACATGCAAGCCCCCAGCTGCTCCATTTAAAGGGTTTGGCCGATCTCTAAAAGTATGTTCTAATAGCTTATAATCCATTTGCTGTGTGACATACATCTTTAAGTCATATCTTACCCCCAGTGACAAGCTACACCAACAACACAGCCTTCTGTGCCGTCTCTGAATGCATCCTATTCTGCACATGAGCTGAATAGTGGATGAACATCTTGTGCCCTAAGGATGCTGTGGCTGAGGTGTATAGGTGTTTACATAGCCTACTGATGAGGACCCAGGGGCCTTCTGCTGTATGGTGGCGTAATGCACAGTATTATGTGTCACACAAGAAACTGATTAGAACCTTTTGAAAAATATTTGTAAACATAGGCCAAACCCATATAATTTCTGTGAGGCTAGAAACAGTCAAGTACAGTATCACATGATATAAAAGTCACCATCAAGTTGGAAACATTGATTTATGTGTTCACACAATCTTCCATACTTGGCCTGTTGCTGTGGTGCATTACCAATCATACATATTTATCATTCCAAATATCATTGTGAGCTGCCACAATTTTTTTAAGCAAAAAAAAGTGGTTACTACAAGCAAAATAACTGCAACCTCCAGTGACACTTACCTTGTTGGCCCCAGTAAAGTTACAGTTGCATAAGGATCGCACTGTCCATTCACAATGGGTAAGCCTCTGCATTCTAACACACTGAAAAAAAGAGGCCTAAATCATATGAAAATATCTAAAGCAGGAACTTAAACCAAGAAGTAAAGAATACATCAAATATATATTCAAGGAAATGTGACATCAAAAAAGATTTTCCAGGATTCTGGCAGTTTTTACCAAGTTCCTGAAGTGTGATGTGTCTGTTAAAATACTCACCTGCTCCCCACTGCTCAGGTTGGCGCTCTACCAGACCCCAGTCTGTTTACTTTGGGTTGGGGTCTAGACTTCTCTTTCGGGTCATGTGCCACTTGCGGACACATCACTGATGAGGCCAGTTATTGGCTGATGTGGTACATATGACTCCGTCCTCACACTAGCCAGAAGTAAACAGACCTGGCCTCAGAAGATCATCGGATGGAGCCAGGGTGCCCTGCTGAATATGAGTTGGGTTTTTTTTTTAACAGGTCCCACAGACTCTGGGGGGCTAGGTAAAAACAGCTGTAACCCTAGAAAACCCCTTTAAGGTAAAAGGTATACAGTATTTGTATATAGTATTAATGATGAAAATTATTGAAATAAATGGTGTCATTTATCAAACTGGTGTAAAGTACAACTGGCTTAGTTGCCCACAGCAACCAATTAAATTCCACCTTTCATTTTTGACAGCTCCTTTGAAAAATGAAAGGTGGAATCTGATTGGTTGCCATGGGCAACTAAGCCAGTTCTACTTTACACCAGTTTGATAAATGATTCCAAAAATGATGAAAATGAGACAGAGAATGTAATATTAAGACATTTTAAGAAGGTAAGACCTGCTAGCTGAGGCAAAGAGGCAAAAGCGATTCCAATCTCTTATTTTTACCCATAGGACCCTTGTCACATATAAAATGTATATTATACATGTACATACACAGTTGTGATAATCAGGCATTGGTTGCTGTAGTTTCAATGTACAAAATTGCTATGTCAAGCCAAATCATTCATTAAAGCCTAATTTTTTTTACAGCAGTGCAGTGACTCAAAAGACGTTCTTCATGCGCACACAGCTGAATATTTGCATAAATATGTAAAATAAAATTAATCAAATTACGTTCCTGTTCCAAGCTGATCCCTTGAAAGGCACGTCACAAAGCACAGCACATACATTTGTTTTAATACTGATATAAGGATATTATTATTACACTGTTCTACGACATGCTGTTCTCCTAAAAGCATACTGAAGCTTATGTATTCTGTTCTATAAATGACAAATTCGAGGGAGAAATCGTCACAAAGCACTGAGGACAAATGGAATTGGATATTATCAATACAATAGTTACCATGGTTTTCACTCAAGGAAAGATATGCAGCAAGTCAGCAATGAAATTCACAACATATTTGAGATTTGGATGCTAATTTGACCACTGATTTTACTCTTTATAATGCCAATGGTCAAATACAATGTAAAAACACCCCAGTGGCAGCCAGCCATCAGCAGCACGCCCTACAATCTGCAGCTTGTGCACAGAAATGCTACTTTATTAAAGTAAAAATATTTAAATAAATAGAAAATATATTAAAAATGAAACTCCTTACTACACTGACAACATCATAATCATCTGAACTGAATCTGAACAACAAGTAAAAACATTCCAGGAACGCTTCAGTCATAGAATCCATCAATTAAACACTGAAATACCATATTTTTCACCCTATAAGACACACCTGCCCATAAGACGCAACTAGTTTTTAGAGGAGGAAAAGAAGAAAAATGTATTATATAAAAATATATTTATCGTTAGACCTCAGCTCAGAGCTCCAATCAGACCTCAGCTCAGACCCCAATGTTTATAAGACCCCCAATGTTAAGAAGACCCCATTCAAACCTCAGCTTAGACAACTAATGCTCATAAGACCCCAATCAGACCTCTCAAACCCCCAATGTTAATAAGACCCCAATCAAACCAATGTTTATAAAACCCCCAATCATACTTCAGATAAGACTACCAATGTTTATAAGACCCCATTCAGACCTCAGCTCAGACCCTCAGCGCTCATAAGTTCCCCAATCAGACCCCAATGTGAATGACCCCCAATCAGACCTCAAATCAGAGTCCAAATGTAAATAAGACCCCCAATTCAGACCTCAGATCAGACCCCCCAATGTAAATAACTCCCCCCCCCCCATTCAGACCTCAGATCAGACCCTCAATGTGAATGAACTCCAAATGTGGTCTACTTGATCATATGTACCAAATGTCCTACTGTGGGTCTCTATGTCGGTGAAACTTGTAAAAAGCTTAGAATAACAATGAACTCTCGTTGCTATACAATAAAAAAAATAAAATAAAATCTAGCTCTACCAAAACATTTTTTGTAGCCATGACCAAAACATCATTGCAGACATGAAAGTATTTATAATAAAAGGAAATTTCAAATCTCAGAAGAGTCTGGAAATACAAGCTCATGAAAACCTTTGATGCACCGTTTTATGTCCTACATCACTTATGGAATTTGCCCCTCAGACCTCTTGGATTTATCACATTCATGAACCAGATCTTCATTAGGGGACAATAAAACTTTCACACACCTTATACATAACTGCTACAATTGTTTGTTTACAACTGCACTCATATCGATCTGCTTTATATCACTAGTATCATCTACCTTCTATTCCTAAGTACTTTGGTGTATAAATATGTGAATGTTCAGATACTGTTATACCATGCCTGATAAAGACGCCCGAGTAGCTCTGTTAGGGCCGAATATCCATTTATATCCATCCATACTTATCCAAGCCATTCTGAGACTGTTTTCTCATCACATATTGTGCTTCACAACAGTAGTAAATTTGTGGCAAAATATTTCATTTTTATTCATTAAAAAATACCAAATTTACCAAAAATGTGGTAAAATTTCCAAATTTCAAATTTCTCTACTTTCAAAATACATAGTAATACCTCCAAAAATAGTTATTATTTTACATTCCTCATATGTCTACTTTATGTTGGCATCATTATATAAATGTCATTTTACTTAGTAGAAGTTTAGAAGCAATTTTTGAAATTTTCAACAAAATTTCCAAAACCATTTTTTTAAGCACCAATTCAGATATAGTGTGATTTTGAGGGGCTTACGTAATGGAAACCACCTATAAATGACCCCATTTTAGAAACTACACCCCTCAAATTATAAAAAACTGATGTTACAAACTTTGTTAACCCTTGAGGTGTTCCACAAGAATTAAAGGAATATGGAGGTGAAATTTTTGGTAGATTATTCATGTTAATTTTTTTGCAACACAGCAAGGGTTAACAGCAAACTAAAGAACAGAAAAGGAAGATTGTGGATAGAAAGGATATTGGAAGGATTACAATTTCTATATTTGCGAGGGAAAAAGTGCAATCCAATTTTGCAATAAAACGTAACCTTTACTAGATACAAATAAAATAAAGGGCCCTTATTGTCATATAAGAAACAAACATATATACACATAAGCAAAAATGATAGGAGGGGGTGCACGGCGGCAACCCAAAATAAACCAATAGTCCTACCACTTCAGATGATTCGGTTCGTCGAGGAAACAGGGAGGCCGAGGAAGCAGGAACGGTCAGCCCTACGTATCCCTCCTATTATAGATAGTTCCCCGGGAACCGGACGACGGGGTATTGGGCCTCTGACCCTGTTTTGCCCTGTGGGGGGTGCTAACCTGGCCCTAAATAGCCTAGCCACGGAGCACCCGCCCTGATAAGAGCGACCCCGTCCGGAACCTTTCCCAATATGTCTACCATTTTTATTTTTGGAAAGTTTACACATTAGATTTATTTTTGAACAGAATAAAATCTTTTTTTGTGTTGCCATTTTCTGAAAGCCATATTTTTTTTTATTTTTTGGGTGATTGTCTCAGGTAGGGTATCATTTTTGCGGGACAAGATGACGGTTTGGTACCATTTTGGGTTAAATACGTCTTTTTGATCGCCTGCTATTACACTTTTTGTGAGGCAAGAGGGGAAAAAATGGCTGTTTTGGCATACTTTAAAAAAAATTTTTTTTACAGCATTCACCTGGGGGGCCATCTCATGTAATACTTTTATAGAGCAGGTTGTTATGGACGCGGCAATACCCAATATGTCTAACATTTTTATTTTTGGAAAGTTTTACACATTAGATTTACAGTATTTTTGAACAGAATAAAATCTTTTTTTTGTGTTGCCATTTTCTGAGAGCCATATTTTTTTTTATTTTTCGGGCGATTGTCTCAGGTAGGGTATCATTTTTGCTGGACAAGATGACGGTTTGATTGGTACCATTTTGGGGTAAATGCGCCTTTTTGATCACCTGCTATTACACTTTTTGTGAGGGAAGGTGACCAAAAAATGGCTGTTTTGGCACATTTTTTTTTTGCTTTTTTTTTTACTGCATTCACCTGGCGGGGTGGATGATGTGATATTTTTATAGAGCCAGTCGATACGGGCACGGCGATACCTAATATGTATACTTTTCTTTTTTTTCCCTTTTTTTCTTACAATTTTTTTAACTTTATTTTTGGAAAAGTGTGCTTTTTTTTACTTGAAACTTTTATTTTTTTTTAACTATTTTTTTTACTTTTTTTTTTACTTTATTTAACTTTTGGGGGTCTGATCCCCATTACAATACTGTTGTATTGTAATGCATTGGCTGTAAGTGTATTACTCAATGTAATACACTTACAGCCTGCTTCCTGTGCGATCCAGGGGGCTGGATCGCACAGGCACGCAGGGATAGCAGCCACGATGCCTAAGGAAGGCACCGGGCTGCTATCCAAGCCATCGGGTCCCCGTCACAGCAGTGCGGGGACCCAATGGACCCTACTTACCTACGCCCGCATCGCATGTGCCATGGTCAGCGCTGACCGCGGCACATCGAGGGTTAATACGCCCGCATCGGTGTTTTCACCGATGCGGGCGTACGCAGCAGGGGTCCGGCTACAGGGAACAGCCGGTCCCCTGCAACTGATCGGGCAGGCGCAGCTCTTGCACCCGCCCGATCATCGTGCCGTAGTACTACGGCGCCTGGCGTCAAGCCCCTTCACGCAGCGCCGTACTATTACAGTTCTGGGCGTGAAGGGGTTAAATAGTAAGAACCTGTTTATATCCTTTTATTTTTATAACTGTGCACATTTATGTATGTCTCCTATTTCTTTTAATTTTTGTAACTAAGTACTGCACCCTTTTAGTATATTAAAGCACATCTTAAATGGTTTTGCCTTGTGCCCTGAATGAGCCCATTTCTAAGTATATGAGTGTGGTTTGCATTACCATGTATTTGCTATGTGTGGCTAGAGCTACTGTGAGCCTGCTTGCGAGTGGGGCATTGTGGGATATTCTATGAGCCCCTAATTCATTGGTATATTAATTTAAATCACAATATAATATACATTAGTCAAGAAGTTGATAAACCATAGACATAAGTGGGAAAAAGACAAAGTTTAAATGCAGATCATTGAAAACATATGGAGATCACATGGAAAGTTTGTTTGGGCAATTAACAGTGGGAAAAGAGTCTGAGAAAACTTCTCGTCATGCTTCAGAAAGCTGACTTGACAATTATAGGCTACGTGGGGAAGAACAAAAACTTCTGTGACAGGACGGAAATTAGAGATGCCATCTTATGACCATACAATGTACTTTTTATTTGCCTGTAGACTTTTTCCTCTTTACTCGTGCTAAGCTTGTGGGTGATAAAAAGAACAGCAGGCTTGTTGTAGTGTTTACAGAGCAGAGTAAAATATGATCTGAATATAGTGACCATGCATGGCCATGGTAGGTAACAAAAGATGGCTTGTATTTATATCAAGTGTTATCCTATCCTATAAGCAACCAATAGTGCTGAATTTCTTCTTATCCAACAAAAACTGCTCCATGCTATATTTAACGGTAGGTTGAAAACATACACACACATACTTACTGACGAGCAAAAGGGTAACAATGTTTTGAACTTTCGACTTTCAGGCTCCATATCTCACCATCCACTACAGCTTTGAACGTGAGACTACCATCATATTATAGACAATCATCTTGGCTATCTCATACATAAATTGGACTTGCAACTATTTAGCATATGATTAGTTATGCAGATTCTGGTCATGGCTGTGTGAATGTGTAAAAGCAGTCTTATACATTTCAATTGATAAATATTTTAATACATTCTTTCTACTTATCAATAATATTTTGTGGGATAACTGCAGGGGAGGACTGGCCATAGACCCTACAGGGAAATTACCCGGTAGGCCAATGCCCAGGGGCCACTCAAGCCCTCCTCACAGCCACTGGCTCAGTATATAATGATCTGATGCCCTCACCATTAATTAAAGGGGTATTATGGTTGGTTAAAGTTATCTACAGTACTCGGCTATCTCTAAAACTCGCATAAAAATGAATGGAGTGGCTACGTGGATGTTCGACTGGCCCCTTTGGTCATTTCAGGGGAACCTGGGGGTAGGGGGCCCCTGTTCTCGTGATCATTGGAGGTCCAAGTGGTAGGACTCCCACCAATCTACTAATTATCCCCTATCCTGTGGGCAACTAAGCCAGTTTTACTTCACACCAGTTTGATATATGACCCCATTAGTCTAGTAAAGATCAGATCTATTTAGAGTGGATTAATATGGAGCATGGCTGTGGTTTTAGGACCAAATGCACTGACAACACAAATGCTTGTTTTCTCAGGGCAACACGGGAGCACTGCACTGGAGAATGAAGGTTTCATATGGTTGCCATCATTCATGTTCTAAAGATTAAATAGCACATTTGGAAATAACAGTAAATGAGTCACCTGGAAGCATGTTCTGCCAATTTAATATTGTGATGAAAATAAAATACACCTGACATTATACAACGTGAACTTTGAGACTGCAAGCAGCTTAGGCGAAGCACTTGACTGGGTGTCCCTACGGTATATTGGGCATGCCCTTCTATGAATCTAAAAACGTGGTCAAAAAAGTCCCAAAGTCCAATTCAGCTACTGCAATTTCGGCGACATATAGGTTTAGAGGGGTCTTCTGTGTGTTTAATATCGATGACCTATCCTCAGTATAGGTTATCAATATCTAATTGGGGAGGGGGATGACAACCAGCACCGCCGCCAGTCAACTCTGCTTCCTTCCAGCTTACCAAGCACAGTGCCGTCCATTGTATATCGGCCATGCTGGTATTGCAGCTCAGACCCATACACTTGAATGGGACTAAGCTGTGCCTAGGCCATATGACTAACAAATGTGACGTCACAAG
Source organism: Rhinella marina (assembly GCA_900303285.1). NCBI lineage: Eukaryota > Metazoa > Chordata > Amphibia > Anura > Bufonidae > Rhinella > Rhinella marina. The sequence goes on along the minus strand of ONZH01022838.1, from coordinate 1,595,666 downwards.
CCTAGGAAGAGGCACTCCTCAAACAGGTGATCGGTGGGAGTGCTGGCTGTTGGACTATCACCCATCAGATGATAAAACCTCTGTAAAACCTCTTTAAACTTTCTGCAAAGAAAAAGGGAGTCAGTCAGCACATCCCAATATGCAGGTGCACGTTGCTATGGCTAAATACACAAAGGAACTTTATGGTGGCCACAAGGCACATAACAGGTAGCATTTAGTGTTAGGTCCCGTCTTACAGAGATCGCCTGGACGTGTGGCAGACGGGCCAAAATAATTTTGTACAAAATGTTTTCCTTTGTGTATTTAGCCATAGCAACGTGCACCTGCATATTGGGATGTGCTGACTGACCCCTTTTTTCTTTGCAGTTTGTACTGGAGGTGTGGCTACTCCATTTGGTCGTGCACTCCTGACCAGCCTGTCTGCCCCATAGGCTGATTTTAATTAGTGTAAGTATAAAGCTGTAGTCTGCTCTCCCTGCACTCACTGGAAGCCTTTTGGTACCAGGAGAGGTATAGAGTGGACTCTCATTGCATTAAGTGGTAGCCATCTGGCACCAGGTGAGGTATAGAGTGGGCTCAGCATGCATGTTGGTACCTGCATTCACTGAATTTAATGGAGGCCATTTTGGCAGCAAAAATGATAAAAAGTAGAGTGGACCCAGCATGCATGTGGAACCTGCACTCCCAGAATTTTATGGTGGCCACAAGGCACATAACAGGTAGCATTTAGTGTTAGGTCCCGTCTTACAGAGATCGCCTGGACGTGTGGCAGACTGGCCCAAATAATTTTGTACAAAATGTATTTGCCAAGAATCTCAAATTTACTAAACAAGCGTTGCATTAGCACCAGAATATTTACTATTACTATGGCGTTTTTGTACTTTATTTGGTTTGCAGAGTGCTGTTGCATTGTATGTCTTTTTTTTTTCTTTAAACTTTCTCTACCTGGTTAAGAGTATATGCACATTTTTTGTGAAATTTTTGGCACAATGGCGCCTGCAAATTTACAAAACATTGTAAATTTGCTTTATGGAAAGCGACAATCAAGCTGTACATGTAGTTTTTTTATGCTGTGTGAATATATACAATGGGAGGATTTTATAAAGACGGCGTTTCATAGACCAGTCTTGATCTAGTTTGAGCTAGCGTAAGATGTGCCAAATTTATTAAGAGTCTCTTAATAATTTTGGTGCATCTTTTTGAGAGTTCTGCCAGAAAACCAGTGGACAGCATATCTTCTGGGTGTAATTTACGTCAGTTTTCTAGTATACTGTAAGCAACGTTAAACCTCTGTTGCAAGTGTGGCAAAAGATTTCTTACACTACAGAGAACCTGTACAAAAATGTGCAACTTTTTGACACCCTGTTTCTGGCACAGGGGGCTTGATAAATAGCTTCACAAACGTCAGTATTGTGTACTTCTGGTATTCTAATCATCAGATGCATACTATGTGGTCCTGCATTATTTTCTAAGAACCCGAAGTACCCTATAAACGTAAATAATGAACGTACAATCAAATGAAGGGTTGTCTACGTTTTTGTAAATCACTGCACAGTCACAAGAAATGCAGATGAGAAAACCAAGATAAAAGAAGCAAGACAGGTCTTCAGATAAAACACGCCAGTCTGTACAGTCACGCACAATACTGTGCACAGTAATAGGTAGCGAACACGGATGACAAGTGATTCATGTCTGCTCACTCTACGTCACCTCTCCTTCACTGCCCTACTGTCAGGGCTGTTAGGCAGGAGCTGTCATTAAAGGCCCTCAGGAGAGTTCAGGAGCTGTGTGGGATCTGAACATGAAACTGCTGGAAGAATAAGTAATGTTGAAGCCGGGCAGCAGGAAGCAGCAGGTACCTCACATCAGGCTGGCAATCTTTGGATGACTCACCAGTCTAGGCAAGCTGTGCTTCATACAAACAGAAATGAAAGGAAATGGAAACCAGAACAAAAAGTGCAGAATTGGAACTGAAACCTCATGTATTGAATGTACAATTAATTACGTTAATTACAGTCATGCACTCTGCGTCACCAAACCTCACCACGTTACCTCAGCTATTCCGTCACTCTGATTTATGAATACCAAACACAGCTTTACAAGTTCCTACGAAAGGAAGCAGTAAAAAAAAAACCTTATACCAATCAAAGATGAAGACCAGGACCAAAGAAAGGTGGAGAAAAAGTATAGCAGTGAATGACCATTATGTAAGCTTTTCTTAGCTTCTTTTATGGAACTGCATTGATTAGGCTCCATGAAATGATACCCACCCATATCACAACTAGGGTGCATCTGTGTGAGAGTGCTAGGGTTTTATTCAGATACTGCTTCACCTTTTGCAGAACCCAGTAGACTACCAAAGCTTTACAAATGCAAATCTGGGTTTGGAGACTATGATGTGCTGGTGAACACTGAATACAGGTTTGGTAGGACTCAAACTAGACATACCCATGAAACTGCTGTTGTCTGAAGCCCTGCTCCCCCACCCTCCATAATGAGTAATCGTGCACAGGGAGAGGGAGAGATGTGTTGCTGCTAGACATCCATGGCAACTTCTTATCTGCTAGAGCAGTGTTCCCCAACTCCAGTTTTCAGTGCCCACCTGTTGGTCATGATTTGAGAATATCCCACAGAATGAATACCTGTGGTAAGTCATGATGCATTGACACTAATTATATCACCTTCTCAAAACTGAGAAAATCCTGAAAAGATGACCAGCAGGTGGGCCCTGAGGACCGGAGTTGTGGAAAATTATCCTAGAGCACAAAGGATCAGGTGCATTCAAACTCAACATGTCCAAGATGTCTGCCCCCATGCACAGACTGCTGACTTCTCCTACTTAAATCAATTTAATCATACAGCTAAAAGATCAATAAAAACTGTCCCCAGCCACGTAGGCGCCACGTCCTTACTTTTAATAATATATTTTACTTCTAAGAGAGAATAAATTAGCACATCACAAATAGAATCTCATTTGTTGGTATATGGGGATTACTTGACCACTAAAGTTTAAAGGAATGGATATCAAGGAAGGTTTATTGACCATTAAACCAGTGCATCACAGTAATATCTGTACTGCATTTAAAGGGTTGTCCTATTAAGACAACTTATTCCCTGGGATGTGTCTGCTCGGCATGGGTCTGGCCGATCAAGGGGGCTCATGCTGCCTGTTTGAATGGAAAGGAAAGGCAGACACACATATGACTCCCATTGTGAGAAAAATGTATAGCACATGGTATGGTTTGTGGGACCCCATTGTATTAATAAGTGGAGTCCACTATGCATTTCAGTACAGTGAAATAAAAGTACGGCAACACATACTGCTGAAATACATGCCGAAAAGTTATTTTTGTCATACATAAGACCCTTTAAAGACTAAGGGGGTCTTTTATTAAGACCAGTGCTTTAGACGCCGGTCTTAATAACCCCTGCACTGGTGGTGGATACGCCAAAGTTATGTAGAGGTGCCAGCTTCTACATAACTTCGGCATATCCACCACCCATCTAAATCTAGTCCAGCTTTCTACAGATGTGTAGAAAATGATAAATGAGACCACCTTTTTTAGACCTTGCGTGAGTGGGGAAAAGTCACAGATTGCGGAGAAAATCACCTTTGTACCACAATCTGCAACAGATATACGCCAGAAAACTAGCGTATATCAGTAAGTAAATGACCCCCTAAGGAGAGAATTTCTGGCATACGTGTACACATTTATGTTTTTGTGTTTTAGGTGTTGCTACTGGGTGCTTAAATTTCCCTTTTGAGATTAAGTATCTATCTATCTATCTAATGTATAAATGGGATGTGAACATAATAAAACAATATGAAGTAATTACAACCAAAATGCCACATCAATATTCCACCTTGTACAGTTTTAAGCTCCAGACGTCATCATTTCTAAGAGCCACTAGCAAGGTCTAGAGATCCGGCCTTCACAAAAGATAAGTAAATTTGACACATATGGCTGGATTGCATGCCGAAACGCAATAATATAATAATGTGCAAAGAGCACACTGCCGAGTAATATAATTATATATGCCACACTAATGTGAGCTACTTCTAAATGCACATAATATATTACATTTACAGCCAGGATAACAGCACAACCCAAATATAGATCTCCAGCCCTCCTTGGCACAAGGATGAATAGAAACAGTCATTTTGCTTTATGTCATAGTGTACTTTGAGACGTGATTCTCTTAAGTGAACTGATATTGAGCACTGTGATTCACTTACTGGTCTAATATTTATACACAGATGTCACAGTTACCTCCCAGTAGAGTGATATTGTATGTGTTATTACGCTGTAATGATAGTAAAAAAAAAAAACTCTTAAAGAGGACCTTTCACCTCTCCTGACATACCCGTTTTAACAGCTTTGTGCATAACAATTCTGGAACATCTATTCTTATGTATGTATGTTGTGCTATTACTTTATTATTTCTAATAGAAGTTATGAATGAATTTCTATTAGCCTTCAGTAATGGTACAGAGGAGAGGTAACAAGTTGGGGGTGTGTACGTGATGGGTCAATGGGTCCGCAAGATACAGCAAAAGATAGGACATGCACTATCTTTTGTGGAGCATAGGCAAAGACCAGGAAGCACACGGAGGGGCTTACGCATGGCGTTAATTTGTGTCTTCTGAAGAACATCAAAAGGGATAGGGGGTAGTTCTGCTTAGGAGAGTAGCAGAGGAAGTGAAGACAGGTGTCAAAAATATGCATGCCTCAAGGTGGTCTGAGGTTTCACCACAAAGACCCACTAAGGAATAGAAAGTGTCAGGTGCAGAGGACTGTCAGATCACTGCATTGTGCTTCAATATCCTCCATCCATCCATATGGCGTTCAGAGGTAGGGACTACTTAAAATGTTTCCCAAAAACTAAATACCTGCACTCTCATAAGTCAGAGGAAACACAAACAATCATATATAATAAAGGAATGTCCATGATGACAAAGAAAGGAACTCAAAATATACAATTCACCTTTCACTGTGTGCACTGATGAGGGACAGGAACCCAAAAGTATTACCGATAGTTGCATACTTTTCTTCCAATACAGTATTGCCTGAACATGAGTCTTCAACAGGGTTGCCAACCGTCCGTAAATTTACGGACAGTCCGCAAAACCCAGGTGTTTTCTTCTGCCGTCCGTAGCGTCCGGCAGAAAAAAACAACGTCCGTAAAACCTGACGGCCAAACTCTGAGGTCTGCACTGCGCATGCGCGCGCAGTGCAGCGAGACGGGACGAGACTGTGTACATACCCGGCCGGCTGCAGGGCTGAGTGGTGCAGAGAGGTCTGAGTGGTGCGGAGGAAGAACACAGGCCACAGCAGCTTAACCCCGCCCACACATGTGACTGAGCACATGGTCCTGACGTCATGAAAGGTCCTTCACTAGGAACTCCACTCCAGCATCATCTACCCTACCGTCTACTGTGGGAGGGATAAGACTTGTTTTATCAGAGATTGTGACATCACAATGGTAAGTGACATTCCTCCCTGCTGCAGCCTCAAGTTTCACTTTTGAGGTTAGGGAACATGCAGTATGTGGTGTGGAGGAGAGTGAGGACATACACTGTGCAATTGGAATTGTATGTTGTATGGACCAGGCTGAAGTGTGTTTCTTACTCGGCCAGTTTTTTATTCACATCATTTTTGTGTGTGTATATATATATGTGTATATATATATATATATATATATATACACACACATATATATATATACACACACAAAAATGATGTGAATAAAAAACTGGCCGAGTAAGAAACACACTTCAGCCTGGTCCATACAACATACAATTCCAATTGCACAGTGTATGTCCTCACTCCCCTCCACACCACATACACTATATACTGTATATATATATATATATATATATATATATATATATATATATATATACACACACACACACACATTTTGAGACCTTATCACTAGTAATAAAACATATAGTTGCAGTGATCTATCCTAAATGGAAACCAGTGGAGAGCAGCATAAAAATACATATAATGGGCAGAAATCGCTGAGTAGCGGGGATCCCATAGAAATGAATGGGACAGTCGCCAGAAATCAGACAGGACTGGGCTTCTTGCGATTGCGGCAGCAATCCCATTTATTTCTATGGGATCCCAGCTACTCAGTGATCCTGGCTGTGACCAGTGTCAGCGTTTAGCCCTAGTGTGATCTTGTGCTGCCAAAACACAGAGTGTGATGCCCCACATTAGATACAGTGGAGTTCAGCCTGGCCTGCACAGCAGGGTTGCCAAACGTCCTTAAATTTACGGACAGTCCGCAAAACCTGGGTGTTTTCTTCTGCTGTCCGTAGCGTCCGGCAGAAAAAAACACAGTTCGTGAAACTGTGGCTCGAACTATGAACTCCAGTGGGACTTGTATAGCAGCGGAGCTGGTTCTGCTGGAATTTAGGGGGCATTTAAGCTGCTGGGGGGCCACTATAGTATATAGTAAAACTATTGGGGGTACTTAAGGGGACAATATAATTACTGGGGGCACAATGGGGGCTATCAAACTTCTGGGGGCACTATGGGGACTACCTGAACTGCAGGGGATTATCTAAACTACTGTGACACTACAGGGACTATCTGAACTATAAGGGGCTATCTAAACTACTGAGGGCACTATCTGAACTAAATGGGGCTATCTAACTTCTGGGGGCACTATGGGGGCTAACTGAACTACAGGGGGCAATCTAAACTACTGGGGAACTACATAGGGCTATCTAAATTCTTGGGGAACTACATGGAGCGATCTAAACTGGGGGGTACTATAGGAGGCTACCAGAACTACTGGAGGCACTAGAGGGAACCATTTGAGCTACTGGAGGGTATTATAATTACTGGGACCATTACAGTGGGTCCTTATTATTTCTGGGAGCACTACTGGAGGCACTATGGGAAAAATGATTTTTATTATGGGGAATTATTATTACTACCAGGGGTACTATTGGGGGTGTTACTATTATTAGTACAATATGGAGGGCACTACTGCTAATAGGGCTACTCGTGGAGCATTATCACTATTGGGGCACTATTACTAATGAGGGCACTCAGGGAGAGAATTATTAGTATCAGTGGGACTTTGGGGAGCAATGTAACTATATGGGGTCCTACCTATGTGGCACTGTTATATCTACAGTATAGTATTGGGGAGCGCAGTAGGCACAGTATTTTAGGTAGCAGCAGGAGGATAACAGAAAAAGTGGGTAATCTAAGGTGTCTTTGTGGCAAACTCTGCAGAGAGAAGATGGAGCTGAAAGAACTCGTCATGGCGGTCTGGGCCAAATAGAGAAGATGAGAAAAGAGAAGATCTACATCAGGGAGACGTCACTGGATTTAAGAGGTATGTGGTGATGTGTCATCTTGTATGTTTGGTAGTGGTGAATGTAATGTCCATCCAAATATGTCCTATGTCCTCAGAGCCATTTTATGCAGCTCTGGTCTGTTAAATTGCAGCAAGGACTTGCCGGTATATGGTATGTTACTGCTGCAGCCAATCACCAATCAGTGATCTAATGCTGAGGACTGGCTGCAGTGGACACATGCCATACACCTGCACATCAGTGTGCACATCACCAACATTGTGACAGATGTGCACACTTGCCCATTACATCCCTGTCAGTCTTTGTTTACATGGCAGCAGCAATGATGCAAGAAAGTCCAGTGTGTCACAGGCGTCACCACTGCAGCCATATAAACAAAGCACTCAGACTAGAATGGCAGGGATGTAACAGCTGAAAATTGTTGATTTCGTTTCCATATGCCATATTTTATTTTTAACTACTAAACAATCCTCTTTATTCTGGGGCGTGGAAGGGGCGTGTCCTCTAAAAGGGGGTGTGGCCTATGTCCGTAAAAATTTTGGGCCGTCCGTAAATTTTGGTTCAGGTGTCCAGAAAAATTTTAAAGGAAGGTTGGCAACCCTGGTCTCCAAGCACTGTTAAGACTCTTCATTGAGAGCCAGAACCTCCGCCCAAGCTAGCGGCTCTCCAGCTGTTGTAAAACTACAACTCCCACCATGCCCTGCTGTAGGCTGATAGCTGTAGGCAGTCTAGATATACTAGGAGTTGTAGTTTTGCAACAGCTGGAGAGCCTCAGGTTGGTCATCCCTGATCTAAGGCATCTCATTCAACTGGTCAGTGCCCTGCTTCATACTGATGAAGGCCAAAAACTCTGAAACAGTGCTGCCTACAAAAGGGGTCTCTGGTCTGACTGATACAAGCTAATTTGCTTTTTTCCCCATGGAGCACTGTCTGAAAATAAGTTTCCGCACACCTGAATCTCTTCAATGAGAGCTAGTACCACCCCACAATGAGTGTTTAGAAGCCTTTTACTCCCAGTTTTATTGCCCCAAGTTCCCTCATAAACTGCAGTAACACTCATGAATTGTGACAGCCATTCTACTGTCAATTAAGATGATGTATTTGACACAGATACCTACTGTATGTTTCTCCAAATATCACAGTAGAATGGGATAGAGATGTGATTTTTCTTACCGGACTGCAAGCTTGTGACAGATGACCCCAGTGTCTGTAATCACTTCACTCAGCCTGAGCTCCAAGTGAACCTTCCCCTGAAATACAGAGTAACAATGAGATAAGAGGAAACCCAACCAAGAGGTTGGGCACACAATCTATATGTCACTTGTAAAACATCTCTCACTCCCATGTCTGTGAAGGGTTACCAATCAAGCATCTAAGAAGTCTGGGTGATCACCTCTGTTATACTGATTGTCACCCAGCTTTCAGAAATACAGTGATAACTAAGAAACAGCTTAAGAAACTGTACAATAGCTTGGCATTAGAAGATGACTCAAGGGCATATCTTATTAGGGCAAACCCTAGGTTGATGAAGTGTGAAGACACAAGGCCAATTGCTGGCTGCATTGTGTACACTATTGTGCAACGCCAGCAAATAAGCCCTGCATGAATAAGAGCATATATTATATCAGAATCATGGCTAGAATTGCTTGTCAAACAAATGATACAATGGAGCAGCTTCAAGTAGGTATATGATACTACTATATAATCATGTAATACATGTTCCACATAGAAGACAAGACAAGACATGGATGGGCACATCAAAAATAGAGGATAAAAGTGTCCTCAGAGACTGGTGAGGTTACATTACTCATTTCCTCAGGCCTCATATACCTCGTAACCTCAGAGGTACGGTATAACAAAAGGAGCTCACTTTGTGCCAACAGTACCACCTCCTTCTCATTCATCCAGGTCATGGTATATCAGTTGTAATAAGTCAGAGCAACTGGCATTGTATTTTCTCTTGAAGACATTTCGCTAGAATGGCTTGTACAACAAATCTCAGGCATTAAATACTGGTGACTCATGGTTCAGTCAGCATAATCCGTTTACCATAACACAAGGTTAAGGACCTCATGGAGGTAAGATTCTGAATGCAATTTGCAATTAATACAAGTCATTCTAATTGAGAAAGCCAGATGATTAGCAAAACATCTTGAAGAGAAACTACAACTAATGGGGGGAATTTATCATAACCCCATGCCAGTTTTCTGGCATAAAGTTGCAAACACTATGTTTGTGACTTTTTTTTATAGCGTCAATTTTTTTTCTAGCATAAAAGTAGACTGAAATCTACGCCTGCTAGATGTTGACTTTGTAGATTTTAATTTAGGTGCACGGACTGCCAGCACACGAATATCATAGACAAGTGTAAAATTGTAGTTTATAAGAAATTCCCCCCAATAAGTCTAGTTGCTGTGACCTCTTTCTACTGATGTGCCCTACTGATTCACACAGGTACAGTAAATTGAAATGAAATATCTATTTAATAACGATTTCTCTGAAATATACACATTTTCACAGGCCAGAACTGTATCTGTGCTGGGAAATAGACAAATCCTCTGAGCAGAATGATTCCCACTACTAAATTTAGCCGGCTGGTCATCCAGACAATATAGGGTCTGTGAGGACAGTGACTACCAAGGATGTGATTTCACAAATGAAGGGTGTAACTCGCACACAGAACTAAACATTCTCTTCTTGCTGGCCACATTTAAGAAAAATTACAGTTGATTACATCATAACTGTTTATCCACATTTTCCTATCTTCATTATAGGGCAAACTAGAATACGTGTTGTACTACGGCAAAGACACAGTTGTGACAACATGCATTTTTAACCCTCGCCCAAACGCAATTACATTTCACCAGTTGACAAATAGTTCAGTTCTTGGCTTATTAATTAAATTATTTACCAGTACTGGGATCACGATTCCGTTTTCTTTCAAACAGTGCTCGAAATCATTTGCCTACTTTTACACATCTAAAAGAATTCTAGTCACTGACTTCCACTAGGGGGAGCTATGAAGCTTAGTGAAGACAGAATTATTATTTCAACGGGAGCTGTAGAAATAAGTCACTAGCTTTTTATTATGTAATGGCATAATTATATGAAGGAAAGCAGGAGATCTGTATGAAGACTAGTTAGCACAAACAGATAGTGTCATCCTTTGCAACTGGTTTCCTTTTATTTTCAAAACGACACTTAAAAGAGAACCTTTCACCATGAAGGTGCAATGCAATCTTCAGGCAGAATGTAATAGATCAGGAGGAGCTGAGTAAATTGATATGTAGTTTTATGGGAAAAGATTCAGTAAAGCCTGTAATTTACCCATTTAAATCTCTGTTCTTTCTATACACAAGAGTCATGTGGGCGGTCCTACTTAGTAACAGCAGAGTTAGCTGTCAATCACTGATTAGGACCGGCCATATGACTCCTAAGTATAGAGAGCGCAGAGAGTTAAATGAATAAATTATGCAATTTAGTGAATCCTTTCCCATATTGATATTGATATATATCAATCTGCTCAGCTCCTCCTGCTCTATAAACATGCCACCTGCAGATTACATTTCATTTTCATAGCGAAAGGTTTCTTTTAAAGCTGCAATCTGCTGTTATGGGCAACACTGGCACTTTTGTTTGCATTAGTCTCTATGGCGAGGCCCAGTCATCACCGATATCATGTCATCAATGTAGGATTACACAGTATAATCACTTGCACAGATAGGCAAAAATTTCCTAATCTGTGCCGATTCTGCAACCAACCCAGGTCACATGACAATTTATTAAGGCTTGAAAAAGACCATATCAGGAATGGCCAACCTGAGGCTCTCCAGCTGTTGCAAAACTCCCAGCATGCCCAGACTGCCTACAGCTATCAGCCTACAGCAGGGCATGGTGGGAATTGTAGTTTTACAACAGCTGGAGAGCCGCAGGTTGGTCATCCCTGGTCTATATAGTTAGAGCCAAAACCTATGTGATTGGATGGATACAGACTCCTTTTCGATCCATAATTGACACGGCAAATATTACCAAAGAGTCCTAATGATTTTCCAGTGGCAAGCTTTCCTTACTAATCACTTCCTTTAAGCCAGTTTAGGAAATGGATTCATGAACATATGCTGGAAGTCATTTATGCGACAGACAATCCAGTTATAGCAGCACAGTACCTGATTAGATTCACTTATAGGCTCAAGTGCACCTTGTACATGGTAATGTGCTTGAAGCATAATTCAGTTCCTGTGTAAACAGCCTTCTTCACTGTGTCAAGTACCGCCCGCAGCTGAACCGCACAAGTCAACATCAATTCATTTCCCTCTTCTTGATTAGGGAATCCATTACTCATCAAGGACAGCTAAATTGCACTAAAACCATGCCAGCACTTTTTCTCTGCATTTACCATAACCTGGATGGGCACAGCATGAACATGGTATTCTTGTGTAAGGGTGACCTTCACTGTATATGTATAATATATACTTAAAGCACATCAGCAGAAATTTACTCCAAATATATTGTAAAAAAATGACCTCAAAGAAAACTATTCAAATATGTTTACAGATAAACTAATGACCTATGATGTATGGTAAAATGTAAGCGCAAATGCCACCATTGATCATTTCTAGAAAACAGCACTACTCCCAGCCTTGCTCTATACCGGAGTAGAAACATGTTCCGTTGACTTGCTGCAGCCCCTGTCGCCAGGACATTCACTGGTAAGGCTTCTTTCACACTCGTCGCTTAGTTCCAGCCTGCTGCAGCTCTCTGTATCTGGCATTGCCGGATGCTACCACAATGCCTGCTGGCCCCATTGACTACAATGGGGTCCTGTAGAGATCTGCTGCTTCCTGTCCTCTGCCGGAACTATGCCGCGAGTGTGAAACTAGCCTTAAATATATGGTATGGTAACAAGGTAATGATACCTGTCACTTAGTGAACCACTGCTTGACTCTGGAGAAAAAGTACTTTTCAATTAATATGCAAATTAGAAGTTAAGTGCACCAAGGGCAGACCCAAGCCACTCTGTGCATTCTATTTCCAGATTCCTCTGCCAGACCCTCCCACTTTTTCAGGTTTCTGCAAAGTCATCTTGCCTAGCTCTGCCAATCAAGAAGGAAAGGGAGGGACTGGCAAAGGAAACAGGAGGAGCAAGGGTGCACAGAGTGGCTAGGGCACGTCCTTGGTGCTCTTAAAGTGGTTGTCTCATCTCATTATAGACAATGGGGGCATATCGCTAGGAGAATGGAGACCGGCAAGTTGGTGGCTGGCGGACTCTGGTCTGGCCACCACCAAGCCGTTTCCCCATAGAACTGAACAGGAGCACACCGCGCATGACCGGCCACCGCTCCCATTCACTTCGATGGGCTCAACAGAAATAGCTAAGCCAGTGCTTCACTTTCGGGGCTTCGTTCTTGATATAGGTGCGGGTCCTATAAGTCAATGTTTGACCCTTTAAATAGGCCTTGAGACATGACTCGGATAGTAAATATGCCAGCATCTCTTCTGCTGTTTCGGGGTGATTGCTCCTAATCAGTGCAGAGTTATTGCACTGTTATGTTATAGCCTTAACCTTTTCTTTTCAGCCAGGCGCTCTGTCAATGTGCATTGTGTGTTGTATTTTACAATGTATATATTGTTATATTGATTATTTAATTATTTATTAATGATTAATCCTCAAATATTATACAAGTTATGTCTCATGGCCTGTTTAAAAGGTAAACCATTGACTCATAGGATAGCTTCCTTTGATCTGGTGGCATTAGAGGCAGAACTTGCTAAGAGTGTTATATGAAGGTTGGCAGGCTCATTGTGGCTTCCCTTGGTTGGCGATTGGAAACAATGGCCCTGATGCCTTTACCATGGGAAGGCAGACTCACGGCCTTCACCATAAGGGGACCCAGTGGCTTTATGCGGAATGCAAAAGTGTGGGGATGACGTGCTCTACAATTCTAGGAGGCAGAGTCAAAGAGGATAAAGAGCAGTGTACATACTGCCTAAAGTGCTTGGGCGTATACCTGTGGTGTGGTGCGATCTCCTGTGAGATAAGTGGATCAGGACCGGCAGTAGGTGAGACAGGAGTTGCCTCACTTAGAGATTGCGGGACTCCAATAACACTGTAGTAGACAGAGCGTCAAGGCAGGTGGCCACAGTGAAAAGTGGGCATAAGAGACGCAAGAGTCATTTAAAGAAAAAGACACAGCAATTCACTCACAATGTTTTGTGAGACTGTTCTTGTTGTAGAGCAATGTTCACGTATAGTTCCTCTCTAAGAAAACATTTCAGTGTGTGTAGTTGATTGGCAAGACCACAAAATTTGACTTTTTAGGCATGGCCGCCAAACGTTCGAGTGTATTACACATGTATCATTTGGGCAGAGATAGGCTTTAAAGGGGTATTCCGGTAACGTAACTTCATTTTTGTTAAACTGCATTAAGGCTGCAAGCTGTGACCCAACCAGAACCCATATAATAGATACAGTGCCTTGCGAAAGTATTCGGGACCCTGGAACTTTTCAACCTTTTGCCACAGTTCAGGCTTCAAACAAAAAGATATAACATTTTAAATTTTTGGTGAAGAATCAACAACAAGTGGGTCACAATTGTGAAATGGAATGAAATTTATTGGATCATTTAAACTTTTTTTGTAATAATAAAACTGAAAAGTGGGGAGTGCAAAATTATTCGGCCCCCTTGCATTAATACTTTGTTGCGCCACCTTTTGCTGCGATTACAGCTGCAAGTCGCTTGGGGTATGTCTCTATCAGTTTTGCACATCTAGACACTGAAATTCTTGCCCATTCTTAATTGCAATACAGCTCGAGCTCTTTGAGGTTGGATGGAGAGCGTTTGTGAACAGCAGTTTTCAGCTCTTTCCACATATTCTCAATTGGATTCAGGTCTGGACTTTGACTTGGCCATTCTAAGACCTGGATACATTTATTTTTGAACCATTCCATTGTAAATTTTGCTTTATGTTTGGGATCATTGTCTTGTTGGAAGATAAATCTCCGTCCTAGTCTCAGGTCTTTTGCAGACTCCAACAGGTTTTCATCCAGAATGGTCCTGTATTTGGCTCCATCCATCTTCCCATCAATTTTAACCATCTTCCCTGTCCCTGCTGATGAAAAGCAGGCCCAAACCATGATGCTGCCACCACCATGTTTGACAGTGGGGATGGTGTGTTCAGGGTGATGAGCTGTGTTGCTTTTACGCCAAACATATTGTTTTGCATTGTTTCCAAAAAGTTGGATTTTGGTTTCATCTGACCAGAGCACCTTCTTCCACATGTTTGGTGTGTCTCCCAGGTGGCTTGTGGCAAACTGTAAACGAGACTTTTTATGGATATCTTTGAGAAATGGCTTTCTTCTTGCTAATCTTCCATAAAGGCCAGATTTGTGAAGTGTTCGACCGATTGTTGTCCTATGGACAGACTCTCCCACCTCAGCTGTAGATCTCTGCAGTTCATCCAGAGTGATCATGGGCCTCTTGGCTGCATCTCTGATCAGTCTTCTCCTTGTTTGAGATGAAAGTGTAGAGGGACAGCCGGGTCTTGGTAGATTTGCAGTGGTCTGATACTCCTTCCATTTCAATATGATCGCTTGCACAGTGCTCCTTGGGATGTTTAAAGCTTGGGAAATCTTTTGGTATCCAAATCCGGCTTTAAACTTCTCCACAACAGTATCACGGACCTGCCTGGTGTGTTCCTTGGTCTTCATGATGCAGAACCCTGAGTCTATCACAGAGCAGGTGCATTTATACGGAGACTTGATGACACAGGTGGATTCTATTTATCTTCATCAGTCATTTAGGACAACATTGGATCATTCAGAGATCCTCAATGAACTTCTGGAGTGGGTTTTCTGAACTGAATGTAAATGGGCCGAATAATTTTGCACACCCCACTTTTCAGTTTTATTATTACAAAAAAAGTTTAAATGATCCAATAAATTTCGTTCCACTTCACAATTGTGACCCACTTGTTGTTGATTCGTCACCAAAATTTTAAAATGTTATATCTTTTTGTTTGAAGCTTGAAATGTGGCAAAAGGTTGAAAAGTTCCAGGGAGCCGAATACTTTCGCAAGGCACTGTATAACCAGAGCTTCATTTTACCTTGCAATCCATTTGTCTAGCTCCTGTGTGAGCCTGCAACACACTTACAGTACCATGGCTCCTGATCCTCCCTCACAAAAATACAATTCCCACAATGCCTAGCTTTCCTGCTGTGAGTTTCTGCTTGTTCATGAGTGTTGATGATTACTGATTGGCTGCCTGATATTCCAGTCCAGACACGTCCCCTCTACTCAGTAAGCTGCAGCACACTGACATTAGCTAGAGAACTGATAGCAACACACTGAGCATGCCTGACCTGACAAAGGCTCAGAATTACAGGTCGGTGCCATGGTAACTTATGAGGAACACAGTAGGTAGCAGGGGAAGAAAAGTACTTTACAACTACTGAATGGTAAATATGTGAAATAGACATATTAGGTAATTATTGATGATGAATTAGTCTAAAACATAAGTTATATTTATGGTAACCGGAATACCCCTTTAACTTGAATTCTGGAAGAAATAAAGCTCTACATCCATAAAGACTGCTTACATCAAGACTTACTGAGGAATACTGAACTAGGTAGTCTAGGCTGGCTTTTATGATGAAAAAAGTTAACGCTGCTAAATTATGTTCTCCTATATGTATTGAACTATTCATAGAAACCACATATAACATGAAGGCACATTCTCATAAGGGTTTCAGATACGATAGGCACCAGTTTAAAAAGTTTCTTAAACCAAAGGAAATGCCTTGTTCCATTCCAGATTCTTTGTTACATGAAGAAGAATGTAACTTCTATAAAGCAGTTTTTCTTAATGTAAGTTCAGTCTGGCAAGGAATATACTGTAGGGTTGGAAAAAAAAGCCTCAATTATGAAGTGAAAGCTGGCAAATGTCCATGTTCTAACGGCCATGCAGTAACAAAGTCTGGTGCGGAGAGCAGACACCACGAGGCCTCCATTACTCAGCTCTTATCTATATTGGCTGCAACATTAAAGAGGAATGAACACAGGAAAGAAAGGAGTTCCCACAAACAAAACAAAAACCATAAAGAAGCATTATCAAGAGGTCACCAATTCTCTGTGCAAAGATGCATACCATATAAATGATAATATAGACAAGCACATATCTTCAGCACTGTGCATGTCTATTACAACTCGTTTCAGACTTTGTTAGTTATCTGATTAGTGACAGTAATAATATGTTGTAATAGTAATAATATGTTTTTCCTTAGAACTGTCCAATTATTCAGACTCCTACAAGATTATCCCTACCTTAAAGGGGAAACAACATAATAGTGATTGTTTACCTGTAAGGCCCGTTTTCCCATACTACATCGTGGTCATATGACATGATATGCCCTGCTGACATTATGTCGACATCCACGGCATGGAAAGGCTTGTAAGGCTCTGCTCTGTCTACACAACATTATCAATGACTGTGCCTCTGAGGGCAGTGTTCTGTTCATTCTCCTGGACCCTGCCCTGTAGACATAATGTCAGCAACAATGTTTTAGGTCGGGGTTTTTTTCCCCAACAGGGCTTCAAGCAGGCTTGAATCTGTGATGTACAAGCTGGGAGGGGAAGGAGAGGCAGGAACCTGATGCTAAAGACAAACCATTGAGTCTTGCTCTGGGATGTAAGCACAGGGTGCGGGTCACAGATCCCTGGAGGAGTCAAAATGCACTCTAAACGTCAGGTTGAATGCTGGTGTTATTTATTTTTGAGTAACAAGAAAACCCATTTAATTGATGACCTATCCTTATGAGCAGACCTATGGAGGTTCAACATCTGTGGCTGATCAGCTGTTTCGGCGTAGCTCTGGCGCCTAATATAGGAGCCAGAACTACATAGCTCCACCCATTGTGTAGCGGATGGAGCTGGTTATTGCAGTGCTGCTCCCGTTGAAGTGAATGGGAGCAGCACTGCAGTTACCAGCCATGTACTTTCGGCACTAACGTCTGGCACTAGAGGAAACAACTGATGGCCTATCCTGAAGATAGGCCATTAATATTAAAATCCTGGACAACCGCTGTAAAAGAGAATGTGACCACAGTAACTCCCCACTGGATAACTGAAGAATGTCTCTTGCAGCTAAGATCCTGGATGTCCCTTGCATTTAATAACCGGTAAGGTCGAAATCCGCTGCTAATCCTCAGTATGTCCTGTCCTAAAATCTGCACTGTTTTTATCTACTACATATGAATGGGGTATTGACTCTATTCACAAGCATTGTAATGTAATTTGAGGAACCTGCACTAAAATCTGCAAGAAATCAGCCACTTCTACACTTGGCTTTAAAGACCCAAAGCCTTTAACATTGAGACAGCTGATCAGCATAAGACTTTTCCCCCAAAAGCCGATGACAAATTGCTCACACAGTTGTCATAGTACATTAGCCACGATGCCCAGACAGTCGCTGAAAAGAGCAACAGCTGACTTAAGGAACACCGCCCGCCAATGTAATCCACTATATTTAAAGTATAAATATAGAAAGCAAATCTTCCACCTTGGAATATGGTCAGGACATCTGTAAAATCAAAGCCTTCTTATCCCGTGGAGATACACTAACCGAATCACCACACAATTATGGTCTATGGTAGATTAATGTTTCTGTGTGGACGTCCTACTATTTATACACAAAGAACATTACAAAAAAGAACATGGCTTTCTAAAAGGCTGAAATTACATTTTGGCATAACACAATACGGTACAATATGGCTATTTCAGTACATTGTGGAGAGTAAATTTGATGTTTCTACACCATAGTCATATTATGAAGGTGCCTAAGGGTGAAGTAAGTGAAACACAACACATTAACGTCCGCTTACAAGACAACGGCATTTCACAGATGGCCTTGTGTCTTCCTATATCTAGTGTAATCACATTCTAATTTAACAGATGTATGGAAAAATGGGGTAGATAACATTAAGTACCATTTGCCCCACAATATACCTCCAATTTCATGGTAAAGGCACTAATATAAAAGAGAATTGCATTATTTGAAGTTCCCGTATCTGCTGCACAATTGAAACCAAGACCAAAGAAGCCATAAGGATATCTAATTTCTTCTTCTTTCTTGGCTCACCAGCTATCCATCAGTAGGACAGTCTGTAGTATGTACCCTGAAGGCTGTTGGTCTATAGTTTGTCAAAAGCAAATACAAGGAATTTAAAGGGGAATTAAATATAGTGTTTATACTGATGACCTATCCTTAGGACAGGTCATCAGTATCTGATATGTGGAGGTCAGACTACCGGCACATGGGCAATCAGTTGTTTGAAGAGGCCTCCTCGCATGTTACATTGGATTGCATCTGTGCTTGGTATTGCAACTGAGCCGCATTCACTTAAATGGAACTGAGCTGCACCTGGCCATGTGATGGATGAATATGACATTACTGGCCTAGGAAGAGACTGCATCCATCAATGGAGCGCCACAGCCTCTTCAAACAGTCAATTGGTGGGGGTGCTGGATGTTGGATAGGTCATCAGTATAAAACACTCAAAAACCCTTTAATTCCTGTCTGCCTGGATTCCTCCAGTGTTTTAAAGGGGTTATCCAACTCATCTGATAACCCCCAATGCCTGGGCCCCTCAGATAGGTTATACTTACTCCGCTCGCCGGTAGTCGAGCCACTCCTGAAGCCCGCGCGGCCAGCGCTGCATCTCCCTGTTGCGCAAATCAAAACATCTGGTGACAGGGGGAGCAGCCAATAGCAGGCTGTAACGGGGACAAGCCTCCCTAGCATTGTGGGTGAAGCTAGGGAGGCTAGTCCCCGTTGCAGCCTGCTATTGGCTACCCCACCCCCGCCGCCGGATGTTTTGATCCACGCGTCGGGGAGATGCAGAAGTGGCCGTGGAAGGGATCCTGAGCAACACAGGTGTCGGGGAGCAGGGTAAGTATAAACTATCTGAGGGGACAGGGCCTTAAGGGGGTTATTATAGGGGTTGAATAATCCATTTAAGCATTTGTGAGTAGAAAATTGGACATAACATATTAGAATGTGTACCCTTTAACCACTGTGCACTTTATCTTGCCAGGAAATAAATAATTGAATACAGTAAATTCAGTAAGTTGTTATAGCATGCTAACCTGTACTTCTGAATTTGCATCTACATGCTGGACTTGAAACCAGGTTTCTCTGTTGTTATATTTTTGCAGATCTTCCTTTAGTATTGCTACTTTACCTAGAAGAGAAAAAAAGGGATGATTGTAGTCATGTGTAGAAATGTAAAGCATTCCTCTACAAGGCCGACATGTCCACAGGGCAGAGGGGACTTCTAATGAGCAGTTCCACCATGATATAAACATGACATTGTGTTACCTTTTCCCACAGACAAAGGGACACTGACAAAGCAGCAGAGGAGAATGGAGTTCATCTTCTGTTAGGATATGGCCACGCATAGTAGATTTTCCAGTGGGAAATTGTGCAATGAAATCTGCCTGTGTGGACGCACCCTTAGGCTACCTGCACACGAGGGAGAGTTTACGAGCAGAGTTTCCAGAGATATTCATGCAGATTTCTCTGCTTTTCCATGCGACATCCACACCAAAAACAGCATGGGTTACTTGCTGATTTTGTTGCAGATTTTCCCGAGATCTCATTCTTTGCATTGCACCGCAATAAAAATCCACACAAAAAATTGACATGCTGAGGACTTCAAAATCCGCACAAAGTCTACATGAGATCTGGCAAATCTCATTCAATTTGATAGCCCTAAAATACACAATGTTTGTGCCCAAGTTGTTCAACTTGGAGACAGGGGACCAGCACATGGTATTGAATGAAGCTAAATCGTGAGAGGACGCCCACTGTGGTTCCAAGCAGCAGCTATCTACTAACCGCACCGAGAAGGAATATGTCACTTCTTGGCGTAGTTGCAGCTGTAAACTGCAGTGTTGCCACCCATTGAAAACAATGGAAAGCAGACAACACAGGGCCGCCGGCAGAATGCCCAAAATTCAGCAGGCAGCAAATTCGACCATGTAAACAGGGGTTTACAGAGCAGTAGCCTGCACATAATCAGGATGAAGCGGCACAGACTGCTACTGGGGACTACTTCAAGCATGTCTCAGTGATGATGTAAAACGGAGCCTAAATCAGCCAGTGTTCACATTAATGTGCTTTGATGCCAGATTAGAAAAAAAAACTCAAAATGGCAAAAAAAATAAAAATGTAGGTAACTTTAAGAAATATAAGATTTCCATTGAGATTACAGAAAATCAGTGGTGAAAAAAGAAATGTTAGTCACTTCATGTTTGTAAGGAAAAAAAAATCCAATTTCCAGTCAGTTAAAAATGAGGAAAAATGAGCCACTAGACCTGGAGGAGTTAAAAATGGCCCTTGGATCCTTCCCGAATGAGAAGGCTCCAGGGTTCTATAAGAGGTACCAGGACATATTGCTCCCCCATTTACTACATACATTCCAGGAGGCTAGAGAATCTGGTAGGCTGCCCTCCTCTATGAGGGAGGTGGTGATAGTGGTCCTGCAGAAGCCGGGTAAAGACCCCTACCTGGTTGGTTCTTATAGACCCATATTCCTGTTATCTACTGACAATAAAATATTGGCTAAGGTATTGGCTAACAGCTTGAATACAGTGATTTCCTCTATAGTACATGAGGACCAGTCTGGATTTAAAAGCACTGGTAAAAGCACTTCCATGAACCTTAGGAGACTTTTTTTGAATATGCAGAGGTCATTGGACACAGGTGGTTGTAAAGCGATAATTTCCCTAGATGCTGCCAAAGCCTTTGACAGTGTGGAATGGGACTACTTGTGGGAGGTGATAAGAGCTATGGGGTTTGGGACGGGCTTTCTTGAATGGGCTCAAACTATTATATTGTATGCCTACAGCCAGGATTAGAGCTAATTGACTATTGTCTATGCCATTCTGCTTAGACAGGGATGCCCTCTGTCACCTTTGCTATTCGCCGTGGCAATTGAACCGTTGGCGTGTCTCCTGCGTTCCTCTCCGGATTGGAAGGGATTTCCTTTAGGGCAGCGGGAAGAAAGAGTCTCGCAGTATGCTGACGACATGCTTTTGTATACTGGAGATCTAGGGAATTCTATAGTTCCTATCATGCAAATTATCACTGAATTTGGTGGGTACGCCGGTTTGAGCATAAATTGGGACAAATCAGTAATTCTACCTCTCTATCCCGTGCCTGCGGGGCTTGAAGATCTCTGTCTTCCACTTCAGGTGCAGCAGAGTTTTAAATATCTGGGCATTGTGGTTACGCCTGAGATGCCGGACTATTTGAAAAATAATGTCTTCCCACTATTGCAAAGGTTTACTGACAAAACAAATACCTGGTGCAAATTACCTCTGTCAATCATTGGCAGGAGTAATCTCCTTAAAATGATTTTTATGCCCCAACTATTATATATTTTGCATAACTCGCCCATATGGTTGCCACGGTGAATATTCGATAGAATAAAAGGTATATTTAGGTCCCTAATCTGGAAGAAGAAACAGCCAACAATACGCTTAGAGACGTTGCAGATGTGCAAGGGAGATGGTGGCTTAGCTATTCCAAACCCTTGGTTGTATTTTTTGGCCGCGCAATTACAGCATTTAAAGGGTTGGGGTCAGTTTACTGGGGTGAACCACTCGGCGCAAATAGTATCTTGTATCATAAAGCATAGGGCACCCATAGCAATAGCTGAATTGGGGGGGCTCCAGCAAAAGTTTAAGTCTTCTCCCACGCTATCTTTAATAGCGTGGGAGAAATATAAAGAAGGTCTAAATATAAAGAACTGAATGAGATTCAGGGAATCTATGAGAACACACCACTATGGCATAACCCGGACCTGCCTGAAATATTTCGCTTGGAAGGATTTACTCCATGGGAACGGAAGAGTATCTACTTCCTTTACCAGGTCCATTCCAAAGGGGTGTTTAAGTCGTTCGACCAATTACAGACGGAGTTTCAACTCCCTCATAGTTGGTTTTATCAATTTTTACAACTCAGACATGCCTTTCAGACCCAGTTCCCGGGGTCACCACAAATTGCTGACTTGCCCTATTTATGTCAACAATTACTAAAGCCGGGGGATTCCAAGGGCCCGATTTCTGTACTATATAGACACTTACTGAATAAATCTATACCTCAAGGGTGCTTGCCGGTAAAGTGGGAACAAGAGGTTGGCACTATTTCAAAAGAGCAATGGGAGGGAATATTAGCCTTGACCCCCATTATAACACTCAGTGAGGCGCAAAGGACCTCACAAATATATCTGATACATAGGGTGTATAGAACTCCAGAGTTTCTACACAAAATAGGTCTTAGAGCAGACTCTTGTTGTCCTAGGTGTGGAAGGGATGGGGCCTCATTAAAGCGTATGTTCTGGGAATGTCCTGAACTCACTAGATTCTGGTCCGATATTATTTCCATGATAGCGCAAGTGACAAAAATTAGGCTGGCGCTGGACCCCAGGATCTGTATATTGGGAATATTAGATTCGTTGGATGTCAACAATAAACTTTTGATATGTATTCAGAGGCTTTTATTTCAGGCAAGGGTGTTAATAGGGAGATATTGGATAGATAGATGTGCGCCCACTAAAAGAGAATATATCAACAGGATTAATATGATTCTGAGGCACGAAAATGGTATCTACATGAAAACACTGTGTGCTTCCAAGTTCCTAGCTATTTGGAGTGGGTGGTTTGAGGTTCCTCGATTGGCCTCTAGACTTTTGGTGAGGGAGTGCATGAGGGGACAGTTGGGCGGTCGCTGGACCCCAGGATCTGTATATTGGGAATATTAGATTCGTTGGATGTCAACAATAAACTTTTGATATGTATTCAGAGGCTTTTATTTCAGGCAAGGGTGTTAATAGGGAAATATTGGATAGATAGATGTGTGCGCCCACTAAAAGAGAATATATCAACAGGATTCCAAGTTCCTAGCTATTTGGAGTGGGTGGTTTGAGGTTCCTCGATTGGCCTCTAGACTTTTGGTGAGGGAGTGTATGAGGGGACAGTTGGGCGGTCTTGCGTAATAGTGAAAATATGGAGGGGATGCGTATAGGCAGACCCCAAGAACAACGGTAACAGTCTATACAGTGTCCTACTCAGCTTCTTCCCATTGATACCTATGTCTGTGTATTTACTGCATTGGGTGATTCCAAACAATGTGCATACAGCCCTGCTAGGGCTGTTGTGGAGGTTTTCTCCTCGTGGCACTGAGAGGGTGGGAATGTGGGTAGGGAGGGTTGGGGGGGTGGTTGGCATGGGGGGGTATTTTGCAAAAAATTGTTAAGCCAATTGCTTAGTAGTACAATTGTCAATTTTATTGGAGTTATGCTCTTGCTTCACTTGTTCTCCTGTATTCTGGACAACAACAACCTATGTACTGTATTGTATATTGTACTTTGTTCCCCTTTCAATAAAAAATTTACTTGAGTTTAAAAAAAAAAAAAAAAAAATGAGGGAAAAAAATACATAATTTAACATGTTGTAATCTGGAATGAAAAAAAAAAAACTAGGTCAGAGAGTGTAGGAAGAATCCCACTGGGGCCGGTCTAATCTCATCCAGCAAAAGCTGTGTAACATGCAGGAGAAGACCGGAGAGTACATCATATGGATAAGGCTTCATTCACACGTCAGTATTTTTCTTTTCCAGATTTTCGTTCCGTTTTTTGCCGATGCCGATCCGTGTTTCCGCAAAAACCTTCCGTCTTTAGCAATTGTACATCCGCATCCGTTCCGTTTTTCCACAAAAAAAAACGGAAGGAGGAATATATGTTGGTAGGGTATTTCTTTCTATTTCCTGGAAACGGATCCGCAATTGCGGTTGACATATTGATGCATTCCGCATATCATCCGCTTTTTTTCGAACCCATTGACTACAATGGGACCACGGACTGCAAATGCGGGCAAAAGTAGGACAAGCTCTATCTTATATGCGGATCCGCATAACGGAATGGAACAATGAATGTGGACAGCACACGGCCATTGAAGTGAATGGATCCGCATTCTGGATTCTGCATTTGCGGAATGGATGCGGATTAAAACATACGGACGTGTGAACGGACCCTAAGAGGAACGGCTTGCTTATTGTCTGCAGACTGTTGATGTCGCTGGCTGGGAACAAGGCGACTTTGTCTAACAATACTACATTTGTGTTCACCTCTGACAACCCTGGGAAATTATTATTAATGGAGAGAAGTACGCTGTTAAACACTCTTCTTCACATTTACTGGCCACTTTAAGATCATGTTCTGATAGAAGTTTAGCACAATGGATTAACCCATAATTTCTTAAATACATTTTAATTAAAGTTACAATTAAAACACACTTATTAAACAATTATTTTTCTCAGCTGTAACAGATGGACAAAGGATTTACACAGTAACTGAATAGACACTGGGATCCATTTATTAAAGGGGTTGTGTCACAAAAACACATTTTTCAAACCAGCACCAGGATTTGTATACTTTTGTAATTGCATGTAATTAAAAATTTAGTACAGTCACTGAACTATTCAATAAAATGTATCCATAAAGCGCCACCTGCTGTTTGTTTCCTTATCTCTTGTCCACCTCACTGAGATGGCCGCACGTGCTCAGTTTAAATCTGCAACTGTCACCAGCCACATCTTCTATTAGAAGCTATGGCAGTTACAGGAAAAGTGCTGAAGCAGAAAGAACATGCACCCTGAGCTATGATAGGGAGAGCAGTATCAGAGGGGGCATCATTTCAATTTTCTCCTCAGGAACCAGAAAGGCTAGATGCACCAATGCCAGAAGCCTGCCATTTTGAATTCATTATTCAAAGCAGATTTATGATGTCCTGCACATGTTCATGAGGGGTAGGCACACTTCTTAATTAGAATGTGCGCTGGAAAGACAGACCTCAAAAAGCCACAATGATGAAAAGTCAATTTTAATTTATGATAGTAATCCTTAAAGCCCATCCATACACCAGACTCTGCGTGAAATATTGTTTTCAATAGGACGCCATTGCAGCGGTGGTCCATTCATGGTTTAGCTACATTCAGTGGGTCTAAAGGTGTGGGTCAGTGGCTTTGAAACTGAAAAACGAGGATGTCTTTTAAAGAGTCCACTGTGTAAATATGGCCTTAAATTACCGTTCACTGAAATGTTTTACAACTTCAATTCTTCACCATTTCAAAGATCCATACTTGTTATGTAATAAAAACAAACATTCTAGTAATAAACTTCTCAAGCAATACTGTTTAGCTCAAAGAGGACGGTCTATGCTAACACAGTTTAACAATACTTCCAGCAGTACTTCTAGGGGTATGCCAGTCACAAATACTTACCACTTATCTACCAGGTCAGTGGTAGACTGATGGGGGCTGAGAAACCTACCCCTTTAAAAATAGATTTTCGGCCTCTTAAAGGGAGTCTGTCATCTAATTTTCACCTATATAACTAAGAGCACTGCCCCACAGAAGATTGCAGACACATTCCAGACATACCTGTGTGCACTTTGTGCCTTTATTCCATGTTCAGGAAAAGTACTTTTATTCTGCAGGAAACCAGCTCCTAAGTGCCCAGCTGAAAGTGAAAGTTTCACTTTCACTTCAAGAACAGCTTTCACTCCTGACTCCATTTTTAACAGCTATATTTTCTGATATAGTGGATATAATGCTATGATTCTGGTATTGTTTGAAAGTAGAGCTGGGCGATATGGCCAAAAAAAAAAATCTCGATTTTTTTTTCAATTTTGGACAATTCACGATTTAAATCTCGATTTTCTTATGTTATTAAAAATATAAAAAATAAATAAAAAAAGCCTACTGTGCCCCCATCAGACCTCACATCAGCCCACTATACCCCCATCAGACCTCAGATCAGCCCACTATGCCCTCATCAGACCTCAGATCAGCCCATTGTGCCCATCAGACCCCACATCAGCCCATTGTGCCCCATCAGACCCCACATCAGCCCATTGTGCCCCCATCAGACCCCACATCAGCCCATTGTGCCCCATCAGATCCCACATCAGCCCATTGTGCCCCATCAGACCCCACATGAGCCCAGTGTGCCCCCAGCAGACCTCAGATCAGCCCACAGTGCCCCCATCAGACCTCAGATCAGCCCACAGTAGTGCCCACTTCAGACCTCAGATCAGCCCACAGTAGTGCCCCTTCAGACCTCAGATCAGCCCACAGTAGTGCCCCCTTGAGACCTCAGATTAGCCCACAGTAGTGCCCCCTTGAGACCTCAGATTAGCCCACAGTAGTGCCCCCTTGAAATCCTCAGATTAGCCCACAGTAGTGCCCCCTTCAGCCCTCAGAACAGCCCACTAGGCCACCATAAGAATAAAATAAAAAATCCCTTACCTGTCCTGCGCCGCGGCTCCGCTCCAGGTCCGGCGCTCCTCAGTCTTCTTCTCCCGACACTGCACTGTCACCTGACTGCGTGCAGCATCAGGTCAGAGTGCGCGCACTACGTCCTGACGCTGTATGCGGTCTGGACAGTGCAGCGCGGCCCCAGAGAAGAAGAGGAGCGCCGGACACTGGAGCGGAGCCGCGGCGCAGGACAGGTGAGATTTTTTTTTATTTTATCCAGCGGGCGCAATTTTAGGAAAATCGAGTTCACGATTTTCCTAAAAAATAAAATTGTGAGGCTTTCAATTGGCGAATTAATCAAATTAATTTGATTAATCGCCCAGCCCTATTTGAAAGGTTGGAATGCCAGCTTTCAAACAAGGTCAGGTTCATATTTCTAGTGACTACCAATCCCAAGATAAGAACAACTAAAACAGCCCTCCCCTCTTCAGTCTGGTTTGCTTTCGGCACTTGCAGCAGCAGAGCTGGGCACTTAGGAGCTGTTTTCCAGCAGAATAAAAGTGCTTTTCCTGGACATGGAATAAAGAGACAAAGTGCACACAGGTATGTCTGGAATGTGTCTGCAATCTTCTGTGGGGCAGTGCTCTTAGATATATTGGTGAAAAACAGGTGACAGACTCCCTTTAATGTTAATGTGTTAAAAGATACAATTGTCCCACATTTACTAATGTGAGTGCATCTAGATTTTGACACAAATTATGTAAAAATGTTGCACAATTTAGTGCATCTAGGTTTAGAAAAATAGTCTAAGGTTAGTTTCACACTAGGTTTTAAAGCTCTCCAGCAGGCGTATAGTCTATATAGGTCATTATAGTCAATGGGGCTGGTGGGCATGCGGTAACGTCCAGCAGTACAGCTTGCCGGAGAGCTCTAACGCAGAGGTGAAAGAGACCTAACCCAATGAGAGGGCGGGGCCTAACAGAAAACAGGTATGGAGGATTTGCTGGAAAGGTGGTGTGGCCTAATAAGCAACACTGCACCAGAATTCTGGTGTAAAGTTCTATTTCAAGCTAATAATACTAGTACATTACATTTTTTTGCACTTCTTTTGGATGTAATAGGTAGAGAAAAAGTACACTTTGTTCATACAGTCTAATGTGGATTCTGCAGAGAACAGGGCATTGAGAGGACCTAATTTAACAACGTGACAGAGAAATTGGGTTCTTATAGAGACTCCAAATTGTTCATTTTGTGCTTCACTGCTCTAACTAAATTGTGGAACACATTCTCCTGAAAATGATAAACTAGACGGAGAGTTTAACAAGCCTGAGCTGTGAAGGTGTGAAAGAGAACGGCATTTCTTATACTGTAAATCTCTGTGCTATCCAGCAATAATGCAAACTTCAAATATGAAAAAAGGGTGCCCGATAGCGGCAGGTGAAATGGTGGTGTCGGGACCTACCGAACCTAACTGATAATCTGTACGGTGAGGATGAAACATTATTAGGAATGCAGATGATTGTGTATTCTTGTGGGCACTTCTTCAATTAACGGCATCAGCGATCCCCACTGGATACCAGTCTAATTACAGCTATCAATCTCTCACTTACCACTTACGCAGTGTCATCTGATGTTTGGCTGTCACACCTCACTAGATCTCCAATATCGGAGAAAGAAAAAATAGACAGCTTGCATTTTTCCAGAACCATGCTATGATTTCTCCCATGGTTGAAACGGTTTTTGGCAGCTGCTCATCTCTTCTTTACTTCCGTACATTTAGCTTTGCTGGGACTAGGGAATGTCGACTCTCAATATAGCTTTGTCTATGGAGAAACCCACTGTCAGGGTGTTTTCTTTTAAAATGTGACAACCCCTTTAACTGCACAGAGCACATTACTACAGAGGTGAACTGAAGCATCACACAGATCAGTGAGTACGGTGCAATCAGCGTACCACCAAAGTGCAATACTGTGCCTGGGAAATTTGCCAACTCATTTGGCAGTCGAGGAGGTCTCCCCTTTTTCCAGCAGCCTTCTAGTTGGGTTAGGAGAGTAGATTACAGGTATATGAAGAGCACTGCTACATGTACTGTAGAATTGTCCAACAGATTAATACAGAGGGATGCTAATTGGAAAAATATCCACAGTGCCGGGGATTGTTATGGAAAATCTCATGATAGCGTGGTTAGAGCTTGTCTGGCACAAGTTTATATTAATTACTGCACTGTGATCCTAATCAGCTTTGATGACATTGGGTGGAGGAGTATTTCCATATAATAAAGGCAACTGTTCGACTTTTCTTAATTTTAGAGGTTAGTGGAAATTAGTCAACAAAAGCAAAGAACTGCTTACGGTTAATATTCACTTATTTCATTTCGAAAAATAAGAATAATCTACATATTCCTGGTCAAGAACATGGGTCAGAAACCATAGAACTTATGCCCATGGCAGAACTCTCTGGACCGAGCCATACAACCTCTCTCTGCTGCATACAGGCTCTGTCAGTCACTGAGTGAATGTAGATGTTCTCCTCTACTATAAAAAGAAGGCTGTATGCCTCTATTTAAAAATTGGTGATATACAAAGGTGCAGTAATCAGGCTGGATCCACATATGCAGTTTTGATGCAGATTTTTGGCCAAAGCTAAGAATGGATTAAAGAATAGGGAAATAAATTAAAGGGGTAGTCCCACGAAAATATTCTACAGTTTTCAAAACCAGGATCTGAATAATTTTGTAATTCATGTAATTCAAAATTTTGTATAGCCACTGAGTTATTCAATAATATGTATCTGTATAGCACCACCTGCTGTTTGTTTTCATTCTTCGTTCTTTGACCTGCTCACTGAGAAGGCCGCACATGCTCAGTTTCATCCTTCAACTGCCTCCTGAGCTGTGATGGGGAGAGAGCTGCAGCAGAATGGACACACCCCCTGAGCTGCAGCAGAAAAGACACACCCCCTGAGCTGCAGCAGAAAAGACACACCCCCTGAGCTGCAGCAGAAACCCCCCTGAGCTGCAGCAGAAAAGACACACCCCCTGAGCTGCAGCAGAAAAGACACACCCCCTGAGCTGCAGCAGAAAAGACACACCCCCTGAGCTGCAGCAGAAAAGACACACCCCCTGAGCTGCAGCAGAAAAGACACACCCCCTGAGCTGCAGCAGAAAAGACACACCCCCTGAGCTGCAGCAGAAAAGACACACCCCCTGAGCTGCAGCAGAAAAGACACACCCCCTGAGCTGCAGCAGAAAAGACACACCCCTGAGCTGCAGCAGAAAAGACACACCCCCTGAGCTGCAGCAGAAAAGACACACCCCCTGAGCTGCAGCAGAAAAGACACACCCCTCTGAGCTGCAGCAGAAAAGACACTCCCCTCTGAGCTGCAGCAGAAAAGACACTCCCCTCTGAGCTGCAGCAGAAAAGACACTCCCCTCTGAGCTGCAGCAGAAAAGACACTCCCCTCTGAGCTGCAGCAGAAAAGACACTCCCCTCTGAGCTGCAGCAGAAAAGACACTCCCCTCTGAGCTGCAGCAGAAAAGACACTCCCCTCTGAGCTGCAGCAGAAAAGACACTCCCCTCTGAGCTGCAGCAGAAAAGACACTCCCCTCTGAGCTGCAGCAGAAAAGACACTCCCCTCTGAGCTGCAGCAGAAAAGACACTCCCCTCTGAGCTGCAGCAGAAAAGACACTCCCCTCTGAGCTGCAGCAGAAAAGACACTCCCCTCTGAGCTGCAGCAGAAAAGACACTCCCCTCTGAGCTGCAGCAGAAAAGACACTCCCCCTGAGCTGCAGCAGAAAAGACACTCCCCCTGAGCTGCAGCAGAAAAGACACTCCCCCTGAGCTGCAGCAGAAAAGACACTCCCCCTGACCTGCAACAGAAAAGACACCCCCCCGAGCTGCAGCAGAAAAGACAACCCCCCCCCCCCCGAGCTGCAGCAGAAAAGACATGCCTTCCTGAGCTGTAGCAGAAGATACACTCCCTTTGAGATGCCAGCTTGATATAAATCTAGCAGAGCAATGAATGGGGAGATCTCTGGATCCATGTGAGGTACAGGGCTGGTTCTGGATTTGTTAGAAAGAGGTTGTCATGTACTATATGATGTCTAATTTTCATTTTTTACATTACTCATTGGATAACCCCTTTAAGAATGGACTAATACTTTCCTGTTTTGTATCTACTCCTGTGTTTGTCTGAAGGAACTTCCCAAGCAATTCATAACTTGCAACAAGGAAATGTTTCCTTACCGCATAACTAAAGACACATTGCATAATTAAAGTGAATCTATCCCAGCAAACTCTCTATCAAACTGTTTTCATAGACAAATAGCTGTGGTTGACGTGATTAAAACACTGTTTTTGTTTTGTTGATCCAAGGTTCCTTTCCTGAGTTATGATACTTTTTCTTAATATGAAAATTAAGCCTTTGGTGCAATGAGGGTCTCACCACTGCTCTTGTTACATATAAGCTCCATTCATTTCTGTGGCCTGCCCCTCCCTCGCTGCTTTGCCATTTCAATCTCTCACTTACCACTTACTTGACTGGCGCTGTCAGTCAAATCCGACAGGGAGAGGATAGCCGCATAAAGAAGCAGAGCTTCAATGCAATAAAAGCGATGGTGACACCCTGATTGCACCCTAAGTTGCATATTAATAAAAAGTATCATAACTCAGGAGCAGATTTTCGAATCAACAAAAGAAAAACAGTGTTTTAATTGAGTGAACCAAAGCTATGTGTCTATGCAAACAGTTGGATAGGGAGGTCGATGGTGTCAGATTCCTTTTAAAGTCGATGTGTCACAAAACATATTTTACACTTTCAAACCAGCACCTGGATCTGAATACTTGTAATTGCATGTAATTAAAAATGTATTATAGCCAGTGAGTTATTCAATAAAACGTATCTGTATAGCGCCACCTGCTGTTTGTCTTTTTCCTTATTTTTTGTCCACCTCACTGAGGTGGTTGCATACGCTCATTTTGAATCTTTCATTTTTTTACATCAGTCATGGCATAACCCCCCCTTTATGCGTTCAAGCATTACTAATCATCCTGTAAATGGAGTAAAATGGAAAGATATCCCCAATATTTTTATGTAAAAATCTAAAATCTAGCAGGAGGCTTACTGCAGAAAAGAGTTGATGCCGGTGTTTCCTAGACGTACAGGGGGCGTATTATTTTTTTAATACCTATATTTACATTGCCTCGGATTTTCAGGCCATAATAAAAAGTCATGTGTGTTCAAGAAACATGAGCATTGGTAATAAATAACCAGGCAGAATACATTCAGAGTGGAGGGATTACCAAGACCTGTCCCACAGAGAAACCTGAACTAACTTGTGCATTCCAACAGCCAGCCTGGGCTCTCCTCACTTCCGCCGGCTGCACTAAAAAAAGCCCGGCCTTAAATAAAGATGCTGGACTTTTATTTTGGTTGTACATTAATGAAGCATGTGATTACTAGGAGAAAAATGCTTTTCCTTTCTCCTTCAGCAGAGAAAGGTGACAGGCAGCAGACATTTCTATGTATGTCAGCCGCTAGGTGTAAACATTCAAGTTCAGGCTCCACCACCGCTTCGGCACTGGAGTCAGCTGATTAAATGCAAAAATCATATTAACAAATCCGGTGATAGAACAGAACTACGGCCAAGCAAGGGCAGATTTGTGAGCCACCTAAACCTCACTGAGCAATAAGCCATCTACTGATGTCCTGCATAAACATTCACAGGAAATCTGTGTATCAGATTCACTTTAAAAATTGTTGCACCCTTGTAAACCAAAATTCTTAATGGAAGGTGTTGGCCTGGTCCTCCTTGATGCTACATTCTGGAGAGTGGGCAAGAGAATATGAAGACCTAGACAAAGCTTATGATATGTAGGAGTTCTTTCTTTCTTCTCCATCACTCCCATAAGTACTGTAGTCCTACGTATGGACTCTATGAAAGCAACATTGCATATACAGACCAAAAACTATTGAGTGTGGTTTTCATTGTAGTTCTATTTACCCCTTTTAAGCCAATCGGTGAAGAACACAACACAACAAAGTTGTGTCAGACAGGGCAGGGACAAACAGGTGTGTGGGGGGGGGGGCAGGATTATTTTAAGGATTCATTTCTAGTTTAGTGTCGTTTTCATCTTCATTGTAAGGTTATGTCCACACAAGCGTTTACAATTCTGGTATTCATATCTGGGGAAGGAACAGAACACTGGAATTGCCGGAACCAGCATATGCAAGACACCACCGGATCTCATTCACTTTAAAAGGAACCGTTGGGTTTCTGGCATGAATACCGGCAATCTGCCAGACAGAATATCGCTGCGTGCCTTTGCTGGAAATGTAAATGTTAGTGTGGTCCTGGCATTACATGGGATAAACACTAACTGTGAGGGTATGTGAAAAATTCTAAATTGCCAGTACATGGTCAACCTATGGCTAGCAATATTCGACTAAGGCCAAGTTCACACTTCATTTGCTCAGTTATTTCCATCAGTTATTGTGAGCCAAAACCAGTAGTGATTATGAAGCATTCACAGAAATAAGGTATAATGGACAGATTTGCACCTGTTCTGTGTTTTTTTGACCCAAACCTGGTTTTGGCTCACAATAACTGCTGGAAATAACTGAAGTGTAAACTTGGCCTTATTCTACAATAATATATAATATCATAATAAACCTCACTGAATAAGTCTCTCAATTTGTACGTGTAACACTCAAAAGCGATTTCATTAAGAGCAGCTCAAACCATCTCAACAAAATACTGTTCTACTAGATAAGTCCAACAAAATGAAGGGTGATTTTCACTCTTCACTTTTATTCATGTCCCACAAGCTACCGCTATTGAAGAATTACACTGAAACGGATGTGCGGTTCCCTAAAATTACTTTCATCCAAAAGCTCTTTAAAGGGTAGATAAACCGGGATTAAATCAGATTGCATTTCCAATGTAAATGCCATTATACACAGCAAAGCTTTTGGGCAGAGTTTTGAAGTCTGTAAACCTTCTTAATCCATAAAACAAAGCAGTGAAATTGGAATCTGCGAGACAGGACTACAATGGAGAACTTCCATATTTGCTTCTTGCTGTACACATTCTGGTAAGAATAAATCGGCTTTTTGAAGAGGACAGCTTATTTATCGGCATGGAATCTATGAAATCCCATGACAAGTATTAGGGTCAGTGTTAAAATTTGAAATTATTGAACAAAACTACACTCAAGGTAGTCAAGGTACTTGCCTACAATTCAATGAGTCAGCTGGCACTACATTGGCTTTACAACTCTCGTATCCATTCCCACAGAAATATAATATGAAGGCTCAATTGCATACCGATTCACAGTGGTGCTCTACGGAGAGAAATCCAGAAAAAAACATCCAACAAAGAAAACCGTGGCACTCACCAAACAGTATAAAACAAGACTTTATTGTGGAAGCAGGTACATAAGATGTGGATAAACTTGTGATATTGAGCATGAAATGGTCATCACTTGATTATCCACATGCTACTGTATGTGCCTGCTTCCACAATAAAGTCTCGTTTTATACAATATGTTGAGTGCCACGATTTTTCTTTTTTGGAAGGTACATGTCTACACAGAACAGTTTTGAAGCCAGCAAAGGATTGTGACTGACTTATGTCATTAGGGAAGATTATCCTGCCAAAGTACTGAATCCCGTATTTTTTTTGCACAGTATATTTGCTTTAGGCTGGGGCAACTCTGCGACGTGTTGCACTGCGACATCACAACTAATGACTGTCAATGGGATCACAATGTGACACTCAATGTACCGTGGCAGTGGCATAACAGCTACAAACCCAACACTGTTGGAGATTTGGTATCTTATATATTATATAGTTATGTGTGTTTGTTCTCCACAACACAGCATTAAAAATGTATTTGGTGCTGCCTTGGATCCTGTTTGCATAGAAGACTTCTATGATGAACCCACATCCAGCTGACACACTTCAAGATACCTGGTGCACATTATACCTACTGGATATACCATAAGAAGCATTAGCCAAAAGAGAAGGAGAAGGAACTGAAATGGGTAAGTAGTATTGGGTGTAACCCTCACACTGGTGGTATTGGAGAACCCAAGACAAAATACTGGGCCAAGAGGATATACCATAAATGTCCACTAGGAGAAGGTCTTAGGGTTGAACCTAGAACCAAGCCTCATCTGGTGCCGTTGGCCGTGGAGCGGTGGCTGCACACGCTGTGGGTAAATGTCCAGATGGGACAACCCCTTAGGGTCCATTCACACATCCGCATGTCTTTTGCGGATCCGCAAAACACGGACATCGGCCATTTGCCGGCACTATAGAAATGCCTTATCTTGTCTGTGGCTGCGGATAAGAATAGGACATGTTCTATTTTTTTTGCAGGGCTGCGGAACGGAAGTGCAGATGCTGGAAAACACACTGTGCTGTCTGCATCTTTTGCGGCCCCATTGAAAATGAATGGGTCCGCACTCGTTCTGCAAAATTGCGAAATGGATGCGGAACCATTCATACCGACGTGTGAATGGACCCTTAAAGGTGTTGTCTCAGTTCAGCAAATAGCATTTATTATTTAGAGGAAGTTAATACAAGGCACTTACTAATGTATTGTGATTGTCCATATTGCCTCCTTTGCTGGCTGGATAATCTATTAGTGGTGGTCGTGCTTGTACGTTACAGGAAAAAGCACCGGCCTATGTGTGCACCCATGATCCTGCCCATAAAAGAGGTCTGTGCCTTTTCCTATAGTGTGCAAGAACGACCTCCACTGATGGACTGCAGGGTGGTCATAACCATGGAAACCAGCATTGTATAATGTGCTAAAAATCCAGCCAGCAAAGGAAGCAATATGGACAATCACAATACATTAGTAAGTGTCTTGTATTGAGTTTCTCTACATAATAAATGCTATTTGCTGAACTGAGACAACCCCTTTAAGGTACACTAAAGGCATGGGTTATAGGAGAGTATGAGGCACCATTGAAGGAGATCTTGAAGAACCATATGGAGAGGTAGTAGGAAAACCAGGAGGATGCTGAATGTATAGCAGTCGTTAGTGGTTGACATAATTAATTATATATATATATATATATATATATATATATATATATATATATAAATAAATTATTATATATTTTATATATAACAACCAGTGATATTCACCTACATTTACCAGAACTGTAAATAGACTCACACATCCCGAAAAGCTCTCTGCTCTCCATATTTATATCACTCATCCTTGTGCATAACATTTTCTTCAATTACAAATATCATGGCACTTACCCATGATGGAATCCCTGCGAAACACATCTCTGTCAAATATGTAAAAGGAGAGGTGGCGAAAGTTTCGTGGAATCTCACAATAAAAATCTTCTCCATAAAAAGGGCTGAACCGGGAAGAGAAAAAGCTCAAATGAGTGTGGTAAATACATATCCCACATAATTCATTATGTTTTATACTAAAGACCACCCGTCAGCAGGATCAATGCAATTAATCCTGGGTTGATCATGTTTCGGTATTCCTAAGAAAAAAAAAAAGCCAGGTATCATTTTAATTAGGATCAACCCTACCAATCACTAAGCCTGGTTTAATGGGGTCGCTCCTGCTGACTGATGCTCTTTAATATTCACTTATTTAATGCAGAATTTATCCGTACAATATTGATACAACAGCTATAAAATGACACCAGGGACACATTACCAATATCACTGGACAATAATATGACTATGCTTTTAATGGAGTTAATGGAGGAATAATTGTGCAATAACAGTGTAAAACTTAAAGGGGTATTCCAGATTTTTTATACTGGTAGTAGGTGTCGGACCCCACCGATCTGATATCAATGACTTATGTAGAGGACAGGCCATCAATATCAAATGGCTGGATTATCCCATTAAAGGGGTTGCCCAGGATTATAAAAAACATGGATGCCTTCTTCCAGAAACCGCACCGCACTTATCCACAAGTTGGTACTGCAGCTCAGCACTACTGACTTCAATGGAAACGAGGTGCAATAAGCAGACACAACCCACTGACTGATGTGGCACTGTTCTAGCTAGAATGCAGGCATCTGTTTCTAATCCTGGGCAACCCCTTTAAATATTACCATTACTATTAATAAGACAAAATCGGGAAGGCACTGTTTCTGTAAAAAAGGAACAAACAGTCGACCTTCATATTCCAATCTCAGACAACTCCTTTACGTTGTCTCCACAAACAGACAAAGTGAACAGGGCTGAACTGCATAACAAGTGGAACCTGCTGTGCTGTGAAGAAGTGTGTTCACGAAGACTG
This sequence comes from Rhinella marina, assembly GCA_900303285.1. NCBI lineage: Eukaryota > Metazoa > Chordata > Amphibia > Anura > Bufonidae > Rhinella > Rhinella marina. Next base: position 1,558,723 of record ONZH01022838.1, on the reverse strand, counting down.
GACTAAACCTTAAACCGCGTGTATCCGGCGGAATGGCGAAAACATTGAACATGTCATGTAAAGCACTTTAGGAAATTTTGACCTCTCAACTCCTAAACAGGTAAAGATAAATCGGAAAGGACACTTCCAGTGTGTTTCAGAGAAAACTCCAGCCAAGGATAATATATCACACAACTCCCTTCCTACTGGAAAAACCTGAGTTCATTTCAATATGGAATTTCAAAATGGCGTCCGTATATACACACACACACACACCACAGACATATACAGGTCTTTACATACCACTGATTAATTGCATGTTTTTTCCCACTACAGTTTTTTTTAATTACCCGGTTTACAAGGCCATAAATCTGGAGGTCTAAAGCAACAAACATGACATAGCATTCTTTATCTAAATCATGAAGGTCACGTATCAGAACGTAGAAGAATTTACAGGTCAAAGCCTAGTCAAACCTGTCCAACAACTAAATGAATCTGAATCATTCACCCACAGCTCCGACACAACCAAAGTCCAAGCTAGACCCTGTACTAGTTCTGCATCCATAACATACAATTCAACTGGACAAGTATAAACAATACTAACCATCAAACCTAGCCTAGATTTATCATCATAAATCATATTCATTAAATTGATCACCAGCTGACTAAACATTAAAGGGCTGACCTGTTACATGTGGACTTGGCAGCTGAAGACATCTGTGTTGGTCCCATGGTCATATGTGCCTGCAGGAGCAACGGGGGCATTGCCGATACACCTAGAGGCTCCGCTCTCTCTGCAAATGCTGCACCTTCTCTTCTTTGATGGGGCCACGTGATAAAGTTTTCACTGCACAGTCCTGTCAATCAAAGTGTAAAGGGTTGCAGAGAGAGCAGAGCCTCTAGGTGTAATGACAACTCCCCGTTGCTCCTAGAGGCTCATTTGCATATATTAACACATCATTTCTCTCAGCAATGTGGACAAATATGAACATGGGACCAACAGAGATGTCTTCAGCTGCCAAGTGCACATGTAACAGGTCAGCCAGTGTCATAGGTACAAATCTACTGACAGATGCCGTTTAAAAGGACTTCTAAACTATGCCTGATAAGCGAGCTGAGACTAATCCACTTCTGATCATATGTAGAGTAGTAGAGTGTTTTGTGCATTATGGTCACTAAAGCACATTTCATGCAAACAGAAGAAATATAATGAGGTCAAACAAACCTTTGTCTCTAAACCATATGCTTGTGAACATTTAATAAAACACCCTAAGGTGTAGTGTATTCTAGTGTAGCCTTACAGCTCGACAAACATTACTTAGTGACAATTATAGGGGCTGTCCCAGGATAAATATTCAACATTTATTCCATTTGTTTATACATTTATTCCATTTGTTTATACATTTTATGCCGAACAGTGTGTTGTCTCCCGGGTGCTCGGGTTCGGCATATCGCGGATCGGATTGACAGATTGCTGGGTGGGGCTGGGGAAGACCCGGCGGTCATGGTACACATTGGCACCAATGACAAAGTCAGGGGGAGATGGAAGGTCCTTAAAAATGATTTTAGGGAACTAGGAGAGAAGCTCAAGTCCAGGACCTCCAAGGTAGTGTTTTCAGAAATACTACCAGTGCCACGAGCGTCACCAGAGAGACAACGGGAGATTAGGGAGTTAAATAAGTGGCTCAGAGGCTGGTGCAGGAAGGAAGGGTTTGGGTTCATGGAGAACTGGGCCGACTTCTCTGTCGGCTATAGACTCTACAGTAGGGATGGGCTGCACCTTAATGGGGAGGGTGCAACTGCCCTGGGGGAAAAAATGGTTAGACGGCTGGAGGAGCTTTTAAACTAGGATCTGGGGGGAGGGTGGGGGGTAATACTAATAAGGGGGTAGATAGTGTAGATAGAGAGTGGGTCATAGTCGGGGAGAGTGGGGGGTTAGTGGGGGTTGGGATTAGTGAGGAATGTAGGGAGAATATTGGGCAAAACATCAACCAAAGTAACCCAAAAACCCCGGATATTCACTTCACAGGTAATAGTAATTTAAAAAGGGGGGTAAAAAATATACATAGACCTCTTAAGTGTATGTACACTAATGCCAGAAGCCTGACTAATAAAATTGGTGAACTGGAATTAGTGATGTGTGAGGAGGACTATGACATAGTGGGAATAACTGAGACATGGCTGGATGATACCTATGACTGGGCAGTTAACGTACAGGGTTACAGTCTTTTTAGAAAGGATCGCCAAAACCGGAGAGGGGGAGGGGTCTGCCTTTATGTAAAGTCCTGTCTAAAGCCCACACTGCGGGAAAATATAAGTGAGGGACATGAAGATGTGGAGTCACTGTGGGTAGAAATAAATGGAGCCAAAAACAATAATAAAATACTAATAGGAGTTTATTATAAACCCCCTAGTATACCAGAGCCCATAGAAAATCTACTTCTAAACGAAATAGACGAGGTGGCAAATCATAATGAGGTCGTTATTATGGGGGATTTCAACTACCCAGATTATAGACTGGAAAACTGAAACCTGTATATCTCATAAAGGAAACAGGTTCTTGGAAATAACCAAAGACAATTACCTTTCCCAACTGGTTCAGGACCCGACTAGAGGGACGGCCATACTGGACTTAGTATTAACCAATAGACCTGACAGAACAACAGATGTGCAGGTCGGGGGGACTCCTAGGAAATAGTGACCATAATATAATAACCTTCCAATTGTCATTTAAAAGAGCGTTTCTTCAGGGAGGAACAAAAATACCTAACTTCAAAAAAGCTAAATTTAGCCAACTAAGAGAGGCCATAGGCCTAACTAACTGGGACAAAGTCCTCAAAAATAAAAATACAGCGACAAAATGGGATATTTTTAAAAGCATCCTAATATCTAATTGTGAGAGGTACATACCTTATGGGAATAAAAGGTTAAGGAACAAGAAAAAACCAATGTGGATAAACAGAACTGTAAAGAAAGCAATAAATGACAAACAGAAAGCATTTAAATCACTAAAACAGGAGGAGAGCGAGGAAGCATTGAAAAACTACAAGGAAAAAAATAGAATATGTAAAAGACAAATAAAAACAGCCAAACTAGAGACCGAGAGATTAATCGCCAAAGAAAGTAAAACTAACCCTAAAATGTTCTTTAATTACATAAATGGTAAAAAGTATAAACCTGAAGGTGTCGGCCCCTTACAGAGTAATGAGGGGGGAGTTGCAGAGAGCGATGAGGAGAAAGCAAAGCTACTAAATATCTTTTTCTCCACTGTATTCACTGAGGAAAATAAACTGTCAGATGAAATGCAGAATATAAAAGTAAATTCCCCATTAAAAGTGCCCTGTCTGACCCAGGAAGAAGTAGAGCTGCGTCTTAAAAAGATTAAAACAGACAAATCGCCAGGACCGGATGGTATACACCCCCGTATCCTAAGAGAATTAAGTAATGTCATCGCCAGACCCTTATTTCTGATATTTAAGGACTCTATACTGACAGGGAGTGTTCCACAGGATTGGCGCATAGCAAATGTGGTGCCAATATTCAAAAAGGGTCCAAAAACAGAGCCCGGGAACTATAGGCCGGTAAGTTTAACATCTGTCGTGGGTAAACTGTTTGAGGGTTTTCTAAGAGATGCTATCTTGGAGTACCTCAATGAAAATAAGCAAATTACTCCATATCAGCATGGCTTCATGAGGGATCGGTCATGTCAAACCAATTTAATCAGTTTCTATGAGGAGGTAAGTTCTAGACTAGACCGCAGCGAATCAATGGATGTCGTATATCTGGACTTCTCCAAAGCATTTGACACGGTACCACATAAAAGGTTAATATATAAAATGAGAATGCTTGGCCTGGGAGAAAATGTCTGTATGTGGGTAAGTAACTGGCTCAGGGATAGAAAACAGAGGGTGGTTATTAATGGTACATACTCAGATTGGGTCACTGTAACTAGTGGGGTACCACAGGGGTCAGTATTGGGCCCTATTCTCTTCAATATATTTATTAATGATCTTGTAGAAGGCTTGCACAGTAAAATATCAATTTTTGCAGATGACACTAAACTGTGTAAAGTAATTAACACAGAAGAGGACAGTACACTGCTACAGATGGATCTGGATAGACTGGAGGCTTGGGCAGAGAAGTGGCAGATGAGGTTTAACACTGACAAATGTAAAGTTATGCATATGGGAAGGAATAATGCAAGTCACCAGTACATACTAAATGGTAAAATATTGGGTAACTCTGACATAGAAAAGGACCTAGGAATGTTAGTGAACAGAAATCTAAGCTGCAGAAACCAGTGTCAGACAGCTGCTGCCAAGGCCAATAAGATAATGGGCTGCATCAAAAGAGGCATAGATGCCCGTGATGAGAACATAGTCCTGCCACTTTACAAATCACTAGTCAGACCACATATGGAGTACTGTGTACAGTTCTGGGCTCCTGTGAACAAGGCAGACATAGCAGAGCTGGAGAGGGTTCAGAGGAGGGCAACTAAAGTAATAACTGGAATGGGTGGACTACAGTACCCAGAAAGATTATCAAAATTAGGCTTATTCACTTTAGAAAAAAGACGACTGAGGGGAGATCTAATAACTATGTATAAATATATGTATAAATATATCAGAGGTCAGTACAGAGATCTCTGCGTCTGGAGGAAAGAAGGTTTGTACACAAACATAGAAGAGGATTCTTTACGGTAAGAGCAGTGAGACTATGGAACTCTCTGCCTGAGGAGGTGGTGATGGTAAGCTCACTAAAAGAGTTCAAGAGGGGCCTGGATGTATTTTTGGAGGGTAATAATATTACAGGTTATAGTTACTAGAGAGGGGTCGTTGATCCAGGGAGTAATTCTGATTGCCTGATTGGAGTCGGGAAGGAATTTTTTTCCCTAAAGTGGGGAAAACTGGCTTCTACCTCACAGGGTTTTTTTGCCTTCCTCTGGATCAACTTGTAGGAAAACAGGCCGAACTGGATGGACAGATGTCTTTTTTCGGCCTTATAAACTATGTTACTATGTTAAAAAATAAATCCTGAAGCAATATGCAAATTACATGACACAAGTGTGGCACGTGCCCAGGCACTCATTAAACCCTGTCCCAGTTTTCCCTCTAGCTCATGATTTCAGTGCAGGGAGGTGAAAGAGATTTCAATAATGAGCCAGTGAGAGGAGCAGGGCTGGGTTTACCGAGCATCGCATGGGCACTTGCCGCACTCAGACCCCCCTACTGGACACTTAAATATCACTTTTTTGTGGCCCTGAACCTACATGGAACAGTTATCTTCTAGCAACTATTCCAGCTATTTGCTGACAGACTACCTTTAACTAAAGAAGACTCTTCATGAGCGCATGTAACTTTTCCAATATGGGTGGAGAGGTCATTTAAAAGACTTTTATGTTACCCAAAGTGGGCATAAATGGTTTGTTAAATACGAATATATATTTATATTGCTTCTAGCAAAAGTGCACAATTCTGTGGCTAAGGGTCCCTTTACATGGGCCAATTTTGGAGGCGACTGTCAGGAAGGAAAAGTTCCTTCCCGGCAATTGCCTGCTCGGCAGCAGAGAAGACCACCGCATTTATATGCACTGATATCAGACTTAGATAGATCCATGTTCTTTAAATAAAACAGGTTACCCACTGACACCTGATTGGAAATTACTGACCCTAATTTCACCAGCAATCTGTGGGATGACAAAGTATCTGCTACTTCCAAAGGTTCACATACTTTTGACACTCACAGACATGTGATATTGGAGCATTTTCTTCAATAAATAACTGATTATGCCTAATATTTTGACCCATTTGTTTGATCTGGTTATCTTTATCTACTTTAAGGACTTGTGTGAAATTCTGTTGTCATCTTAGGCAAAATTGATGCAGAATATAGAAAACTGTTGAGGGTTCACACACTTTGAACCACCATTGTAACTATTAAAAGTTAGGTTTCAATTAGTGGCATGGTTGACTAGTCAATTAATATACTGCTTTGTACAAACTGTTCATGAAATGTCACAACTAAAAATGAAAAATAGCAAGAGCGGTACAATTTACATCACAACTACCCATTAAACCACACTTGTGCAATTCACATTGAGAAACAATGATGTAACCACGATCTTGAGTGTCCACATGTAAAACATCTGGTCCTCTATCCGCTTTTAGGGCAGCTATCATTGTGAAAACAGTTTGTTATTGGGGATCATTTACTGCATTGTAGCTAAAAAAAAGTATTAAAGGGGTTGTGTCACTTCAGCAAATTACATTTATCATGTAGAGAAAGTTAATACAAGGCACTTACTAATGTATTGTGATTGGCCATATTGCCTCCTTTGCTGGCTAGACTCATTTTTCCATCACATTATACTCTGCTCATTTCCATGGTTACGACCACCCTGCAATCCATGAGTGGTGGTCGTGCTTGCATACTAATACAGGAAAAAGTGCTGGACTGTGTGCACTCTCATAGTCCTGGCCACCAGAGAGGCTGGAGCTTTTTCCTATACTGTACAAGCACGGCCACCGCTGCTGGGTTTCCATCCAAGATGGCCGCACCACTTCCCAGACTGCCTGATGAACACTGTACATTGGTAGCCCAAGATTCTTCCTTCTTGTCCAGCCTTGCTCTTGGATTGGCCAGCACTGTTCACATGAGCAGTGATGGCCAATCCAATGGCAGAAGGAAGTGTTTTGGGCTATCAAACGCACAGTATGCATCAGGAAGTCTGAGAAAAAGTGCAGCCATCATGGATGGCAGAAGAGCAGCCCGGTAACTGATGGATCTGCAGCTTAAAAGTTGAAAAGGAGGTTACCGTGTAAATGTTCTGTTAATTAATGTGCTTTTTTTTTTTTTCTTGAACTGGAAAAATGTTAAAAACCATAGCAATCCTGGAAAATCCCTTTAGAGGGAGTCTGTCAACTCATTTTCACCTTTATAACTAACAGCAGTGCCCCACAGAAGATTGCAGACATATCCCAGACATACGGTACCTGTGTGCACTGTTTGTCTGTATTCTATGTCCAGAAAAAACACGTTAATTCTGCTGGAAAACAGCTCCCAAGGGCCCGGCTGAAAGTGAAACTAAAAACAGCTTTCTCTCCTGACTCGATTTCTAACAGCTATATCTTCTGATATACTGGATATAATGATGTGATTTTGGTATCAGTTTGAATGCCAGCTTTCAAAGAAGGTCAGAACCATTTTTCTATCTGCTACAAATCCCAAGATATGAGCAGCTAAAGCAGCCCTCCCCTCTTCAGTCTGGTTTGATTTGAGCACTTGCAGCAGCAGAGCTGAGCACTTAGGAGCTGTTTTCCTGCAGAATAAAAGTGCGTTTCCTGGACATGTAATACAGACACACAGTGCACACAGGTATGTCTGGGATGTGTCTGCAATCTTCTGTGGGGCAGTGAGCTTAGTTATATAGGTGAAAATGAGGTGACAGACTCCCTTTAAGGCCATATTTACACATGCAATTTTTGTCCTATACGAAAGGGATCTCAAAATAAGGAAAAGTATAAGCTGTAAACTTCAATAAATAAAACACTTCATGAGCTGCCCAAGTGCACAGTAGATATAGAATATTTCCTGTGGAACAGCCGCATTATATTTTGGCTTTTCTGCTATGTCAGATAAGCAAATGTTTGCATCATGTGCAACTCATTGTGGTAAGTGAAGTTTAAGACTGCTGACCACAGAAGTATATGTGTAGCGTCACATACAAGTAAAAACAGACCATGGCAGCACCCACCAGTATAACAATAATATAGCTTAAAGGGAACCTGTCATCTCTGAAACACCCCCTGAACCAGAGTAAGAGATGTATAGTGTAAGTGATGCTGAATCCGAATATGTAAGTTTTATCTTCATACTCACTTCCATTCTGACGCTGTGCTCCCACAAACCTGCAGTAAAATGCACTCAGTGGACTCTTGTTTGAGTCCTCTCCATTATGTGAGTGAGCACCGGAGTCCAGTGAGTGCATTTTACTGCAGGTTTGTGGGAGCACAGCGTCAGAATGGAAGTGAGTATGAAGATAAAACTTACATATTCGGATTCAGCATCACTTACACTATACAACACTTACTCTAGTTCAGGGGGTGTTTCGGAGATGACAGGTTCCCTTTAAAGGTGTTCTCTGGGACTGATTCAAAATGGCTGCCGGCAACATGCATTAGAATGTGAGAAGGACTGGTTGCCTCCACTTACAGAGCTGCCTAGGGGGGTTAGCAGACAAGGCCTCTACTATACTGCTCTACAATAGATGGTAATGATGCGATCCTGCCTATGAAATGCCATAATGGCTGAGCAGCCTGAAAGGAAAACTCACCAATATGTAATATAAGTGCCAGAGAATAGTGTGTAGTGAGGCACCATCCCCTAATCCCTCTACGCAGCTCAGCAAGTGGGAGCAACCAGTCTTGAGTGATGCTAATGCTAATGTCTGTAAAGCGCTGCGGAATATAGTAGCACTATATAAGTGCATAACATAAATAAATAAAATAAAAGTGATTGGTTGCTCCTAAACACAATTTTATTACTTTGTTCTCCTGTAACTTTTCCCCTAGCGATGGCTGTGGACTACTAGAATTTTATAACAGAAGTTTACGTGGAGGACCTGACACTATGAAGCGGAAACCTCTGACCATTATGAAGATATATTGAAAAATGAATGGTCCGACTCTGGATGGATGACTTAAAGAGCATCTGTCAGCAGTTTTGTAACTATGAAACTGGCTGACCTGTTACATGTGCATTGGCAGCTGAAGGCATCTGTGTTGGTCCCATGTTCATATGTGCCCACATTGCTGAGAAAAATGAAATTTTAATATATGCAAATGAGCCTCTAGGAGCAACAGGGGCGTTGTTGTTACATCTAGAGGCTCTGCTCTCTGCAACTGCCACGCCCTCTGCACTTTGATTGACAGGGCTAGGCATGGTGCCGTTTTCACTGCCTGGCCCTGTCAATCACAGTACAGAGTGTGCAGAAGTTGCAGAGAGATCAGAGCCTCTAGGTGTAATGGTAACGCCCCCATTGCTCCTAGAGGCTCATTTGCATATATTCAAACATGATTTTTTTTTTCAGCAATGGGGCACATATGAACATGGGACCAACACAGATGCCTTGAGCTGTCAAGTGCACATGCAGCAAGTCCACCAGTTTCATAGGTACAAATCTACTGGCAAATGCCGTTTAAAAGCAACTTGGTATTAAAACGTGGACAGTGCTCTTTCAATCTTTAGGGGTATAAGCAGCATCAGACAAAGGTTTCTTCGACCATCAGAGGAAATGACTGATTGTATACTATATCTATGCATTAGACTTTTTACACAAACCAATCGTCCAGATTAACAGGAAAAAACCTTCATACAAATGATCATTCCGATAATCTGCCCATCCAAATCTGACGCCGATCACCCGATGAACAAGCGTTGATCCTGTCATTCGCACAGACACCACCAATCATCATTTCTGGGCAGCAGATCGTGTGGTCTAAACAGTGATCTGCTGCCCAGTAACAATGATTCTGCAGGGGGACAAGGGATCGCAATAACAATCCCTTTTCCTCATACTGTGAAGGAGATCACTGCATGTAAATGCAGCCTTCTCCATCATTGAGCGAGCATATCAGCAACAATATATCAAAGTTTGCACATTTCCACCAGATACACACAAAATACCTGAGGTAGAAAAATTTAAAAGCAGCATTTTCTTTGCATTCCAGTTATTACTGGCTCTAAAATGACCCCCGACCAGACAAACTTTACACGCATCCACCCACATATAGAAATTAGATTTGCTACAGATAAATGAACAAAAGGAACACTCAACATCAAAAGACTAGTCTGGAATGCTGTATTCATGCGTTTCCAAAGCTAAATTTACCACACAACCACATGGGTGACAGCAGTCACAAGTTGTAAAACAGCCTACATACAATCTACTGTACATTAAAAGAACATCTAGAATACTGAGCTGCCTTTTTTATATCCCAAAGTGAAATAAATCCTTTTACTGCAATTTGCTGAAGGCAAATGACCACATTTACAGCAGATAGCCATATGCTTCAACTTAAAAAGATCATCATTTGCCTAGGGTTACTACTGGACGCAGCATGTGCATATTACCATCTGATGATCTAAAGAAGCCTGGAGTGAACCCCAAAGAAGTCCCTAGAGACAAAAAAGAAATTAGTGTCAGCTTCCAGTGCCTGCCCTTTTCAAAGGTAGCCCTGCTACTCACCACTGATAGGGACAACTTTTTTGTTCATAAAAAGTCCTGTCACCTGTTTTTCTAAACTTAATACCTTTTGTTTGTCAATCCTAAGGAGATTCAAGGGCTTTTCTTTTTTTCAAATTGGCCCCTCCGTTCACCTGCTCTGTTTTGGCTTATAAAGGTACCGGAGGAAACCTCCTCAGCGGGCGTCTTTTTCTCCCTCGCTGTGATACTGTCCAATCACTGGTGGACCACTTCACAGCCAGGAAGATGATATGTTGTTATCATGCCATATCTTCGGTTCCTTTTCACTTCTTGTCGCGTCTTTGATCTCAATGGCTTTGGTCGGGAATTACTTGCTTTCATAGACTGTTCTCACCAGATCTCGCAAGAACAGCATGTCTTCTTCCTGGCTGTGAAGTGGCCCAGTGTGATCGGACAGCACCACAGCCAGGGAGAAGATGACACCCACTGAGGACAGCAGAGGTTTCATCCTCCCAGTACCTTTACTGGCCATTTGCATAATTGGTGCCAAAACACGGCCACTGCTGGATTGCAGGGTGGCCGTAACCATGGAAACGAGCCGTGTATAATGTTATGGAAAAATAAATCCAGCCAGAAAAGGAAGCAATATTGATAATCACAATACATTAGTAAGTGCTTTGTATTAACTTTCTCTAGATGATAAATGCTACTTGTTGAAGTGACACAACCCCTTTAATGCCTGACTGATGTGGATTGCTATCATTTTCACTATTGGCCATATACAAAACACATTAGGGCAGATAGTTTGTCATATGCATGCATTTACAAGTCACTGAAAATGGTGCAAATTGTGCCACATTTATCTAAATAATTCAAGTGGCATGACAGGCGCAACTCGCAAGTCACGCTATGCACATTTCTTTTCCAAACACCACCTTATGAATGCCACATGTGCCCAAATATTTGGCAAAATATGTGCACTTCTTAAATAAATTTAAGAGAATCTTGTCCATAGTTTATCATTTAATGAACTGTTCTGACATAATGCCATCAGCATTATGGCCTTAGTCTGGCCTTACTAAGTCATGACCTTTCCTCAGGATAGGCCATCACTTAGTAAAGCCTGGACAGTCCAGTCCAAGGGCATCAGTCACCAGATTTGCACCTATGAAACTGGCTGACCCATTTCATGCGCTCAGCTGAAGGCACCCGTATTGGTCCTATGTTCAGTTTCATAGGTAAAGATCTGCTAACAGATGTCCTTTAATTGGGACCTATTTTGTCATTTAGTGAGATCTGCATATGACTTTCTGTAAGGGTACGTATACTGAAAAGTGGCAGACTGTTTTGTAGAAATTTCAGCAACTGTCTGAATTGGGCTTGCCGAAGAAGCACATGGATTTCTGCAAATCCAATGCAGATGAATGAATGAATGAAATCTTCCATTTTTCAATTTACAGTACCCTTATGGAAAATTGTATGTAGATCTCACTACCCCAATAAATAATTTCAATAGCAGAAATTTATTTTTTGACTATATAGTGCAGGATAGGCCATTATTAACAAATAAGACAGAGGCTTTTGTGTATGCCTTGTGTATACCTGTTATATTTGATGTGTAATTTGTCAGCCATCCTGATTCCTTCTCCCTTCAGATATGGCTTTCCTGATGAATTCTACATTTCCCATCATGCCTGGCTTTGCAGAGACAGAGGGGGTGGAGTCTCACCACATTGCACTGTTCTGTGTAACGGCAGCCATAACAGATTAGTGACACAGCTGCAGTCCCCTCACACTGCAGGGTCTCCATGTTCTCCTATGTGATGCAGCTTGAGCCTGTCTCTCCTCTCTGCCCTGTCATCTCTCTCTCTCTCTCTCTCTCTCCTGTCATCTCTTACATGCAGGAGGCAGGGAGACCACTGTGAAGCTATATCCTGTAGAATTACACTGGAGAGTCATCACACACAGATAGTACAGGCAGGCAGTGTGAGTCAGGAGGTTTATATAGCTAGAGGTAATCTATATATTATATATATATATACACACACACACACACTCATACACAGGGGTGGATTGGGAACTTAAAATGGCCCTGGTAAAAAAAAAATAAAAGTAGCGGATTCAAATTGACTGAAGGTGTGGCAACACAAGTAGGCGGGGCCAGCAATGCCACATCACAAAATCCCATCAGAACCATATACCACAGTGCAGCACAATATACTGCTCCAGAAGCTGTCCCTTTGTAATGGCCACCGATAGCTACCATCTCCTGTCCTCTTCCTCCAGTTGTCTCTGATTAGGATATGGAGCAGGTGGCATGGTCATAAGAGGTGAGATGTGGGTCACAGTTGAATTCAGGAAGGCGTGTGTGATCGTTCTCCGGGTACATGAGTACCTGATTCTCAAAGCTTTAATTACCCCTGAGAGCTCATTATGTACCCAGCCAGTGGCAGCAAGAAGGGCTTGGGGGGCCCCATGGACATCGGCCCACCGGGACATTTCCCTGTAAGGTCTATGGCCAATCTGCCCCTGCACATACATACACTCTTGGTGCGTTAGATAGGGGAGACGTTATATCATCAACACAGAAGGAGAGAAGGGGCCTGAGAGCTGTCAGGAGGGATCTGATTGGTGACAATTTCATCTTGTAGTTCATAGGAAGTCATCCTGATAGGAGATAGGCGAGCAAGGAGTCAGATGAGCCCATATGACCAGGTTCCCATAAAGGGTTCAAAATGTATAGCTGCAACTGACCTAGCAGTGTAATTTCTTACCCCCTAAAATACTGGTGGGGAGTTAAAAAAACAGTGCTTCTTTAATGGTGCCTATAATCAAACAGCAACTTAACCATACAAGAGGGTTTAGAGCAATAACAAAAAAAAAAAAAAAAGCTTCTGGAGCCCTTATACCGCGCACTCGGGTCACTGGCTGACCCATTCTAAAAATATCTGCTCTGCTTTACTACTGGCAGCTGAGGCTAATGTAACAATATAGTTTATTGGATCAGTCAGGAAGTCTGGAAAATGCAGGTGAGAAGCGATAAAAATGATTTTTGCAACCTATTCACAACAGTCCACTGTAAGGACCCAAGAAAAGGACTTTACAGTGAAGGAAATGAGATGTAGATGTGATCTGTTCTGTGTTGATGAAGCATATGAGGCTCTCTTATAGTTCTCAATTACACCCTGTAGAAGAAATTGCCATTCCAATTACAGCTCAGTAATTGAACATTTCTTCTCTTTAACTGTTCCTTGCAAAATCATGAAGGGTGGGGGCTGCAAATGGGTCTCCTATTTGGAACTGCCTTCACAATATTTTCTCTCCACTTAAAGGGGATCTGCCTACTATACGTATGGATATATTCCGTATACAGGAGCAAGCAGCTAATATTTATTACAAACATTAAAAAATATCTATAACATTCAATAATGGTCACCTTCACAAAAAAAACAAAAGGGGCTAATTTATGATGTGAAATACACCTATTCAGGAGCAGATTCTGCCGCAATCTACGACTTCTCCCTGCTCATGACCGGTCTAAAATTGCGGACCCGGCGTGGGTAGGAACGGGCCGGCAGGCCAGCCTCATTTACCATCTTCCAAGTCTGTTTCAGGTGTAGAAAAAGGTCTAAATGTAAAGCTTCATTCAGACGTCCGTAAGTGTTTTGCGGTCTGCAAATTGCGGATCTGCAAAACACGGACACCGGCCATTTGCCGGCACTATAGAAATGCCTGTTCTTGTCTGTGGCTGCGGACAAGAATAGGACATGTTCTATTTTTTTGCGGGGCCGCAGACTGGAAGTGCGGATGCAGACGGCACACTGTGTGCCGTCCACATCTTTTGCAACCCCATTGAAAATTAATGGGTCCGAACCCGTTCCGCAAAATTGCAGAATGGATGTAGACACAATTCCAGGACGTGTGAATGGACCCTAAGATAGCTCGGAAGCGGTCTTACATTTAGAACTGGCGGAGGACCCACCAAAGTTATGGAGAGGCCGGCGCCTGTTCATAACTCCGGTGGATCCACTGCCAGCTTAGGGGTTTATTAATTCCCCCCCCCATGTGCCGTGCCCCTCACAAGTAATATACTTACCCTGCTCCCAGAGCCGCTCCTGGTCCCCGCACCACTGCTGCTGCTTCTCCCTGTACAGCAGGAGTGCAGGAGCGGAATATTAGGGGGGGTGTTTTCAGAAATCGGATAACCCCTTTAAGACCGGCATCAAGAACACCAGACTTCATAAAAGTAGTGTTTTTTTTCATTCATATATATCTGAATTACATCCCTTATGCTCCTTATCAGCCTATGCATGTAAAGGAAGCTCAGGGAGTGAAGTGCTAACCAGACAGAAGTAGATCTGTTACATCTCCATGTCTGCTTTAGTAACTACTTGCATTCCCTAAGTTTTAACAATTCTAGAGCTTCTCTTTGTATGACTATGTTGCGCTATTGCTTTATTATACCTACTATAAGTTATAAATTAATTGCTAGCAGTTTACAGTGAAGGTAAAGATGAGTGTTACCAGTTGGGCGGGTTGTCCCTGCACAATCTTCCACTAACCAATCAGTGTTTCCAGGGTCAGTCAGGGGGGACACCCCCTCAACAGGTAACATGTATCTGAACCTTCACGGCAAAGTGCTAGAAATTCATTCATAACTGCTAGTAGGAAGAAAAAAGGAATGCCACATCATAATGTCATAAGAATACATGCTCCAGAACTATTATTACAAGGGAGATGCAAGTAGTTTCTATTCTTATGGCTCAGTGTTGTGCCATTCCTTTATTATTTGCACTATAAGTTATGAATGAATTGTTATTAGCCTTCAGTAAGGGAACAGAGGGGAGGTAACCAGTTGGGGGGGGGTGTATCTGCACAGTCTGAAAATGGCAGCACTGATTGGATAGAGTCAGTCTGTGCAGGTACACCCCCCCCCAACTGGTTACCTCCCCTCTGTACCCTTACTGAAGGCTAATAGCAATTCAATCTTAACTTCTAGAAGAAATAATAGAGGAATGACACAACATAGAGACATAAGAATAGATGTTCCAGAATTGTTGTTACATGGGGAATGCACGTAGCTATTAAAACAGGCATGTCAGGAGCGGTGAAAGATCCTCTTCAAGGAAGTGGTATACATAATCCGTAGTGCAGTGCTGTATGTTTGGCTGCAGCCTAACACAAGGAGCACTCTTACCTTCAGAATACAATGAATCCTACTTAAATGGGGTTTTAAGGGCTGATTCACGCGACTGCATTCATGAGTCCACATCCGTTCTCCAGATGTAGACCCATTCATTGAAATGGGGCCACAAAAGATGCGGCAGCCCACTGTGTACTGTTTGCATCCAGACTTCTATCCTGCGGCCCCGCAAAAAAGAATGTTAAATTCTTGTCCGCACACAGCTGGAATCCGTGTTTTGTGGATCCGCAGTTTGCAGACCGCAAAACACATTCGGTTGTCTGAATGAGCCGTAAAGAGCATCTTTACTTCTTTATATTGCAGAAGACCAACAAAACTACAAAGAGCAAAATATACCACACGTAAAAAAACTCCAGTATCTAAAGCAACAAGTTATACCACGTTACTGTGAACTGGTAAGATGCTTCTAAGGCTTTACCTGTGGCAATTCAACAGTTCTGCAATATGACAAGCAGCCAGTGCATGCATTAACCCCACTTGTATATTCGGATCATAAGCCCTGTAACCTGCCCTCCCCTCTCTGTACTCAGGACCCTGCAGTGCATTCAAGCTCCTCTTTAGAAGACACCACTGAGCTTTGTCTGTACAGGGACTCGCATGAGGAATAATAATGAGTTCGTTCTTGAAAAAAAAAAAGTCTGTGTTAATAGATTTTATTTTAAGCTAGTGCTGCAGAGTAAGACCTATTAATATGCTAGCCATATTATACATCACTTACTTGCCTAAAAGATACGAATCATGCAAATTAAACATAATAAAGCAAAGTGAATAAAACAAACAAACACATACTGTTGTATGTATGTATGTATATATTGCTCCGTAAGACGTACTTTTTTACCCCCTAAAAGTGAGGGGAAAAAGGCAGTGCGTCTTATGGAGCGAATAGTAGTGAGCGCTTTCTTGATAAAAGACAGTACGAACAGGGAACAGTGAATAGAGTGCTCCTGGTGCTGGCTGTACTCCCTGGTCTTCTTCAGGCACTGTGCGATGTCAGGTCACAGTGCAGCGCCATGCGCAAAGAAGACCGGGGAGCGGTGAGTGCAGGAAGTGAGTGCCGCTGGATTTGCAGAGTGGCAGCCCAGTCCGGAGCTGAAGAGGTAAGTTAAGTTAATTTATTTTATGTCTGATGGGAGTCTGAGGTCTAATAATCTATGGTGGTCTGATCTGAGGTCTGATGAGGAATAGGGGTCTAATTTGAGGTCTGATCTAGAGCACAACCCCTTTAAATACAAATGCTATACTGCCACCACCAAATAGCAGTGCCTCAACTATTAATACCACAATACAGTGTTCAAATGATACCAACATAAGGTGACCAAAAACACTCCATCCAATTAAATTCATAATAAGGTTGGTAGTGGTCACAAGCCTGGAGTTCCAAGCCTTCAGCATGTCCCTGTGTAATCGCACACACCCCTAAGGCAGGTGTGTGCACAGGCTGTATGTGTGTATACATGAGAGTATATATATGTACAGTCTGCATTACATAGGGCACATTAGCCAATTATTTATTGGACTATTATCATAAAACAGGAGAGAACATATTAGTCCCTTACAGGGTCTAAGGACGTCGAACACAACAGTGAAGTCATGAGAGTGGCGAGTACATAAACACATCCACATGATTTACAGCAACATTTGGGAAATGGGGAATGTAGACTTCACAGTTCTTCTACATCCTGGACCGTAATCCTAATGTTGAAATCTTCCCAGTTGGAAGGATGTTGCAATATTCACCATTATGAAATTGTAGAAAAAAAAAAAAAAAAAAAGGAAATGGCATCAAATACACACAGACCCAGATAGCTAGGAACATTCATACAATGACTATGAGGAGGCGTTTGATCTCCTCTACAAAATTATTTCGCAAGAAAATGCAATTTACTTGTTACTATTTGGAAGGTTCCCTTGTAAAGTGAAATTCACTTTATTAGTTCTTGCTCCACTAGACCTATGAACTCAATAAAGCATCCTTTTAAGTTGGTCATTGGCTCACAAGTTACCATTTGATGGGGCGCAGTACAAATGAGTAAAAGCAGGAAATAGTTACCAGAGCGACTTCTCCACTATCTTGGTCCTGAACACTTCTTCTTGGTCTAGGTTCACAGTACAGTAACAATCTCGCATCTTGTTTGGCCCCGGATAAGAAGGAAGATTTTTGGCCTCACCTGAAAAACAAATGACATCCTTAGCAGAGCAATTGGAGCAGTGAATGGGGAGATCTCTGGATCCATGTGAGGTACAGGGCTGGTTCTAGCTTTGTTAGAAGGAGATTGTCCTGTAGTATATGATGTCTAGAACAACCCATCAACGTCTATTTTCCTTTCATTAAAGGGGTATTCCAAGATTTTACTATTGATGGCCTATCCTCAGGATAGGCCATCAATAACGGATTAGTGGAGGTCCAACACTCCTCCCAGCTGTACCTCTGGCGCCAGAACTATACAGCTCCATCACCTGTGTAGTGGATGAAGCTGGTTACTGCAACGCTGCTCCAAATCACGTCAATGTGAGCTCCACTGCAGAAACCAGCTCCATTCACTACACAGTAGTCAGAGTTGTAGTTCTCATGCTGGAGCTACTCATGAACTTCTGATGTCAGAGGTGTGGGGTGTCAGATTGAGGTTAAAACCTGGAATACTCCTTTAAAGCTGCTATGTATTCAAGTAGGTTAGGCTCTGGTCACATCAAGTCTGCAACTTCCACCAGTCAGAGGTATATGTGAGGAGGATCCCCAGCTTACATATCTGACCTCTGCCAGTGTAAAACCATACAGTCGCCAATAAACTCCAATGTTATAAATAATAAGCATACGGTGCACTATATAATTTTTTATGATGGCACAGTCAACTACGCTTTTATATACAGTTAAACGGAGTCTTTCACCTGTTTTTCTATATATAACAGCACTGCTCCATAGAAGATTGCAGACATATCCCAGACATACCCATGTGCACTGTGTGTCTGTATTACATGTTCAGGAAAAGCACTTTTATTCTGCAGGAAAACCGCTCCCAAGTGCCCAGCTGAAAGTGAAAGTAAAAAACAGTTTTCTCTCCCAACTCGATCTCTAACAGCTATATCTTATGATAAACTGGATATAATGATGTGATTTTGGAATGCCAGCTTTCAAAGAAGATCAGAACCATTTCTATCTGCTACCAATCCCAAGATATGAACAGCTAAAAGCAGCCCTCCCCTCTTCAGTCTGGTTTGCTTTGGGCACTTGCAGCAGCAGAACTAGGCACTTGCAGCAGCAGAACTGGGCACTTGGGAGCGGTTTTCCTGCAGAATAAAAGTGCTTTTCCTGGACATGTAATACAGACACAGGGTGCGAGTGTGTCTGCAATCTTCTGTGGGGCAGTGCTCTTAGTTATATAGGTGAAAAACAGGTGAAAGACTTTCTTTAAAAAAGAAGCTATACTGAAATAAAAGGACACTACAAGAAGGGGAGGCGGGGCATGTTTGATGCATGCGCTGGGGGTTTTCTTACAAGTAACGGAGCCCATAAAGTTAGTGTGAAACTAACCAACATCAAATTGCGCAGAATTCACTGAGGCATTTCATGAAAACGCTTGCCATACAGATTAGATATATGTTGGTGAAACACACTGATTTCAGCAGGGCTGGCTGACCATTTAATGAATGTAGGGGACTCCCAGGGGAGAGAAGGATCGGGCTGTTGGATTTCAACATGCTCGATTCTTTTGTTCTCAGAAGATGAGCCCCTACCATAGGCATCTGCCAGCAGCATACTCTACTCACCCTACTAAGAACACCAGCCTGCTCAACCAAACCGAGTGTGCATCTTTATGGGGCCTCTGGGAGAGACAGCGGTCTGCTGAACAAGCACCCGGCTGACAGATATTTAATGCGTA
Organism: Rhinella marina; assembly: GCA_900303285.1. Lineage (NCBI taxonomy): Eukaryota > Metazoa > Chordata > Amphibia > Anura > Bufonidae > Rhinella > Rhinella marina. Next base: position 1,539,459 of record ONZH01022838.1, on the reverse strand, counting down.
TGGTGAGAATTAATGTTCAGAATTCCTTTTTTAATGATATGCCCCATTCTAATACTGGCCCATCCAACGAAACTTGGATGAGTCAGACTGCTGGTAATAAGATCTTAAAGCTCACGAATCCAGTTCTCACTATGTCGCTTCCAACAGGATGCACAATGTGTAAATTAGGGGCCCTGCAACATATTCTATGACCTGGTGTGAACGTTCCCACTCTCAAAGAAGACAAAAATAGCCTAGTAAAGCTCCTGGGAAGTGATCATACACCCAATCTGATGTGATAACATACGCTCCATCCTGTCTTATCAGTCATAGATGCCAAGATATTGTGAAACCTGACCAGAAAAAGCTCAGTATACAAATCCCACAATTAGGCTACTTTCACACTAGCGTTTTTAAATTCCGGTATTGAGTTCCGTCAAAGGGGCTCAATACCGGAAAAAAACGCTTCAGTTTTGTCCCCATTCATTGTCAATGGGGACAAAACTGAACTGAAGACAACGGAATGCTCCTGAAAGCATTCCGTTCCGTCTTCAGACCGGAGAACAAACCGCAGCATGCTGCGGTTTGCTCTCCGGTCCAGGCATCCGCACCAAGACGGATCCGGAATGACCCCCAATGGAAGTCAATGTGGACGGATCCGTTTGGTGTGGACACACCAGTAATCCGGATCTGTCCTCCATTGATTTCCAATGGGGGGTCATTCCGGATCCGGCATACATACACACAGACTACATACAAACAAACATACAGACATACATACATACATACATACTCACATACTCCCGGGACGCCGGCAGCAGGTCTTCACGCGCCTCCTGCACGCTGCGATGACGTTTCCCCACTGCGCCCAGCAGAGGGCGCTGTGGGGAATCGTCATCACTGCGCGCAGGAGGCGCGTGAAGACGTTCTGCCGGCGTCCCGGGAGTATGTGAGTATGTATGTATGTCTGTATGTTTGTATGTATGTCTGTTTGTATGTAGTCTGTGTCTGTTTGTATGTGTGTCATGTGTGGGGCCGGAGCGCTGCTCCGGCTCCACACATGTATAGCGTTAGCACGGATCCGTCGGCACCCTTTAGGTGCCGGATCCGTGCTAACGCTAGTGTGAAAGTAGCCTTAAGGCCTCTTTCACACTAGCGTTAGTACGGATCCGGCGGGTCCCTTCACCCGCCGGATCCGTACTGAGTAATACAACCTTGTGGATCCGTAATTCCGGATCCGGTTGTATTAGCGTTTAAACGGATCCGGAAAAACCTCTATTGAAAGTCAATGGAGGACGGATCCGTTTACAAGTGTGTCCACACCTAACGGATCCGTCCCCATTGACTTGCATTGGGGGTCATTCCGGATCCGTTTAGGTGCGGATAACTAGTACGGAGAGCAAACCGCAACATGTTGCGGTTTGCTCTCCGGTCTGAAGACTGAACGGAATGCTTTCAGGAGCATTCCGTTGTCTTCAGTTCAGTTTTGTCCCCATTGACAATGAATGGGGACAAAACGGAAGCGTTTTATTCCGGTATTGAGCCCCTATGACGGAACTCAATACCGGAATTCCATAACGCTAATGTGAAAGTAGCCTTAGTTAGAATTTGGAAGACAATAGCAATAGAGATTTTTGCTAGAACCAGAGGACATGCAGCTCCAGTCAAAGGTGTCTCCTAAGTGACTTTACTCACAGCCAAGTATAAAAGCAGTGATGTAATACAGAGCTGCCCAAAGAAACAGCATGATAGTGAAACATGGGGGTCCACACAGCCACTACGCCACAGTTCTGGCTCAAATACATTTACATTGAAATCCCTGTATGAAATACCTGTCAATATAGGTCAATACAATACTAGATCCAGGGCAGAATTAAAGGGGTTGTACACTTTGGGTGCCCCCTTTCCATCACATGGCCTGACTTGCAGAGGGAAGCATACTTACCTGCACCCCACTCCTGGATTCTGGCTCCTTTGTCCCCGCACCGACTATGTATGGCCTGCTAGTCTTCTAGTGTAAACCTCTAGTTTGACACGGTCACATGGCTGCTGCAGCCAGTAACTGACCACGGTGGTGTGATGCGTTCCCTATACACTATGTCGGGGTCACGTGATGCATGGGGAACATGCCACCACTGTGGCCACGCAACTTGTGTCAAACCGGATGTTGAAATGAGGAAATCGGAGAGTGGCAGCGACTAGGGCTGCAGTAAACGATTATTTTAGTAATGAAGAAATCTACCGATTAATCCAACGATTAATCGAGTACTCTAATAAGAAATAGCTAATTAAAAGAACGTTTACCTTTCTAAGTCAGCAGACCTCCCCCCCCCCACCGTGCCATAAGTCCTATATGTCATTAGTTACCCCCAATGCCATCAGCTCCTCTGTGCCATCAGGCCCCTGTGCCTTCAGCTTGCCCACCAGTGCCACCAGTTTGCCCCCCAGTGCCACCAGGGGCCTCCAGTTTGCCCCCCAGTGCCACCAGGTGCCTCCAGTTTGCCCCCCAGTGCCACCAGGTGCCTCCAGGTGCCTCCTGCTTGCCCCCCAGTGCCGCCAGCTTGCCCCCAAGTGCCTTCATGTGCCCCCCCCCCATTGCCATAAGATGCCACCAGCTTGCTCCCCAGTGCCATCAGCTTGCCCTCCAGTGCCATCAAGTGCCCCACAGTTCCACCATCTTGCCTCCCAGGGCCACCAGGTGCCTCCAGTTTGCCCCCCAGGGCCTCCAGCTTGCTCCCCAGTATGCCCCCAGTGCGCCTCCCAGTGCCTCCAGCTTGCGCCCCCAGTGCCACCAGGTGCTTCCAATTTGCCTCCCAGGGCCTCCAGCTTGCCCCCCAGTATCTCCAGCCTGCCCCCAGGTGCCACCAGGTCCCTCCAGCCTGCCCCCCAGTGCCACCAGGTGCCTCCAGCCTGCTCCCCAGTGCCTCCAGCTTGCCCCCCCTCAGTGCCACCAGCTTGCCCCCCCCTCTCAGTGCCACCAGCTTGCCCCCCCTCAGTGCCTCAAGGTTCAGTCCTCCCCCACCATCAGTTCTCCCCTGCAGCAGTTAAGATGTAATACTTACATGTCCTGTAGAAGCGCCTCTGTACACGCCCCGGCTCTTCCATGGTCCCGCGCTGCACATTGTTCCTGACGTACACACTGCGTCATGACGCAGTGTGACGTCGGGTCAAAGTGCAGCGTGGGACCATGGAAGAGCCGGGGCGTGTACGAAGGCGCTTCTACAGTTCATGTAAGTATAACCTGTTAACTGCTGCAGCCGGCGGAGACCACAGAGCGGAAGTAATTTTACTCCCGCTCTGTGGTCACGTGACACAAACGAATCCTCGATGCAGAAAATTTGCATCGAGGATTTTTCTGTGTCGAATTAATCAAGTACATCGATGAATCGTTTCAGCCCTAGCAGCAACTGTCAAGGTGGAGCAGTGGTAAGCAGGTAGGTATGATTCCCTTCACAAGTATGGCAACATGGGTAGGAGGCCCCTGACGTGAACAACCCCTTTAAACTTGAAGCATACATATGTAGTGTCGTATATAGAGTAAGGAGTTCTACCGAGGACTGGGTGTAAGGGGTAAACTTGGCTGAACTGCAGTGGAACCTACTCAGCCCTAATGCACTAGAGACCACTACTCGCTCAGACGACCAGGTGGTAAATAGTAGGGCGATCGTCTTGAAAAATTCCTGCTATGCCCCTACAGTATGAAAGCTCATGCTCCGAAGTAGAGCTCCATTTGGATATGAGAGTGGCTGTCGTGATGCTAACACATGCTAACACTGGTAGAGCATAGAACTGAATCTTTCTCTGATCCAGGTTATAAATCATGCAACGGTGCTCCAGATATGCTCTTGTCATATCTTGTCATGTCTATGTCATATCTTCTGCTCGTATTAAAGAAAAGCAATGTTTCAGATCTCAATAAATGAGAACAGAGTACAGCAAGTAGTCTTATCATTATTGTGGATGAAAAGAAGACACAAAGTGAGAAAAACAGGGGTTAAATCTGTTGTCTAGATACAAATATGTAATACACTAAACATACGGTACATATACTGTACTTAAAGGGGTTGTTTCACTTCAGTATACGACATTTATCATATAGAGAGCTAAACCCGGACGTAAGCTCCCCTTCACTCATTTACCATGCATAGCTCAGGACAAAGGCAGTTTGTTTACTGCCCGTGACATACACAGCTTTTTCTCAGTAGACACCGCCCATTTGTGCCGGTGATGTCACCGGGCTTACTGCTAGGCGGAAGTCTAGGCAAATGCTCCATTCATACATGGTAAATGAGTAAAGGGGAGCTTATATTTAACACAAGGCACTGACTAATGTATTGTGATTGTCCATATTGCCTCCTTGGCTTGATTCATTTTTCCATCACATTATACACTATTTGTATCCAGGGGTTATGACCACCTTGCAATCCAGCAGAGGTGGCCGTGCTTGTACACTATATGAAAAGATGCTGGCCTTTCTGGTGGTCAGGACCGAACATAGGCACACATGTGGAGCAGCTTCCTTCCTGGCTACCTTGCATCTGCTGTAACACCTGGATACGAGTGTATAATGTGATGGAAAAATTAATCCAGCCAGCAAAGGAAGCAATATGGACAATCACAATACATTAGTAAGTGGCAGTGCCTTGTAATAACTTTCTCTATATAATAAATGCCATTTGCTAAAGTGAGACAAACCCTTTAACACTGTAAAGATAGCAAAGTTGCATTTCCTAGCAACATGAACATAAAATTATTATGGCAGTATACATAGAAAGATTAGAATATAATAAAGGAGCATTAAGTCTATTATTTATTCATTAACGTAAAAGTCCTTGAAAAAGATCAGAAGCTAAGAGTTCTCAAGATTTACTCTCTGCCCTACTTGAACGCACCTTCCGTCACTACACCACATTACTGTACAATCAATCACCCGCTGCCTGCTGACGCCCCTGAAGTAAACTGCATGGCCGCTGCACCAGCATCGCCATTAAAAGGCAATTAAACCTAAAAATAAAAAACTGCTGTGACCTGGGGAAACCAAGATAACAGGCAAACAAGCGGACTGGTAAAGGGCACCTCAGGTCACTGGAGAGGGAACTAGAGAAGCATGTGCATGGGCAAAACAACGAGTATGATATTATCATAGTATATTAAACAGAAGACGATCCAAGTCTATACCATGGCTTGTGCTGTCAACCTCAGAAAACTAAAGGGAAGTGGAGACTGCTATGCCAGGAGTATCTTATGTAATATGTGATTCAAACTGTCAGTATTGTAGTAAAGAAAAAAAAAAAAATCAAAAACAAAACCACACACATAATGGCAAAAACATTTCTGTACATAGGAATGCTGCACAAGAGCTTCTTACATAGAGCTGAATTAGCTATTCAGTAATGGTTCTGAAAGCAGAAGACTATGGGGGGTCATTTATGATGAGAAGTAAGCCACTTTCTGGCGTACTTTTGTTGCAAATTCGGTCGCAAAGGGGATTCAAGCTCCAGAGCTGGGCTATTAAGACCAGCGTCTAAAACACTTTCTGACTGGAAATGTATTCAGATGAACGGAACTGATATTCAGTCACAGAAATTACTGCAATAAAATTAAGGCTATGGCTACAAGACGGCATGTGCCGCACGACTTCTTGTCAAGCGACACATGCTATCGTGTAGCATACTGCGACACAACAGTGGCAAAAATCCATCCAAGTTAGATTTTTGTGCGACACTCACGCTGCAGTCACAGCATGTTGCAGTGTGACACCATTGAATATCATCATGAAAAATGTCGCACAACACTGGTGGAACACGTCACAATGTAGTTGTACCCTTATTGTCGCGTGACAGATGGCGCTGTGTAGCCTTACACCGCTATGACACTGCCACATACACAGAGGCTCTACAGCAGTGTATTATGACACCCAAAGGAGCATGACAACATTTATACCGAACCCACCAGGGGCTGGAGGTCATTTTTGTAAGTTGTATAGGATTTGACTTTTCCCTTAGGCCTCATACATATAACCATATGAATTTTGTGGTCTGCAAAATATGAATACTGGGAGTCATTTATTAAACTGGTGTAAAGTAGAGCTGGCTTAGTTGGCCATGGCAACCAATCAGATTCCTCCTTTCATGTTGGACAGCTCCTTTGGAAAATGAAAGGTGAAATCTGATTGGGGCTCTCAATCTAAGTTCCCTATCACTATGTCTTTGGAGTGTGGGAGGAAACCAGAGTACCTGGAGGAAACACAGGGAGAACATGCAAACTATATGCAGATGTTGTCCTTGGTCGGAATCAAACCTAGGACCCCAGTGCTGCAAGGCACCAATATGCCATTCTATTATGTCGTGGATTTTTCTCATCTCAGACAATGGGGGCATGTTGCTAGGATATGCCCCCATTGTTAGATAAGAAAAGAGCCCTGAAAATGGTGGAGGGCGCACTGTGCATGCGCAGCCGCCCTCCATTCATTTTCTATACGGCCGCCGAAAATAGCAGAGCGCTGGCTCAGCTATTTCCATTGTGCCTATAGAAGTGAATGGGAGCGGTGACCGGTCATGCGTGGTGCGCTCCCATTCACTTATATGGGGAGAGCGCTTGGTGGTGGTCTGGACCGGAGTCCTCCAGCAACCACTTTTCAGAGCTCAGTTCCTGATATAGGTGCAGGCCCCAACACCTATAAGACAATGGGGGCATATCCTAGCGATATGCCCCCATTGTCTATGATGACACAATCCCTTTCAGTTATTATATTGCAGGTGCGAACTTTTGTCAAGTCTTAAAAAAAAAAAAAAATCAAGGAGGAAAAGGCAAAGCATTGAAGATAACTCCCTACAGGCTTTCTGCTTTAATCAATAATTTCAATAAAATGAGCATGGACAGAATAAAGCTACTAACCACTTAAAGGAAAATGCTTTTAGCAGTTTAAAAATAGTGACCTTTAATTAAAGCTAAAAACTAATGGAGCATAACTGGAACATATGAACTAACCCATCGAGCAGACCGGTCACTTCTCCCGACATGCCTGTTTTAGTAACTACTTGCATTCCCCATGTAATAACTATTCTGGAGCATCTATTCTTATGAAGTAACTGCCAGCAGTTTGCAATGAAGGTCCAGATTGGCGTTACCATTTGGGGGGGGTGTCCCTGCACAGTCCGACGATGGCAGCACCATTTGCATAGGGTCAGACTGCCGAAACAAACCCTTAACTGGTAACACCCAGGTGGACCTTTATTGCAGACTGCTGGCAATGTATCTATTAACTCTTCTAGCAGGAATAACAGAAGAATGGTACAACAGAGTCAGAAAAATAGATGCTGCGGAATAGTTATTACATGGGGAATGCAAGTAATTACTAAACCAGACAAGCGACAGGTCCTCTCTGATGGGGTTCCATGGTTTTCCTCACAAATGATGTGATAACTTTCCAAGGAGAACACAAAGGGTAAAATCTATTCCTACTTATCTTATATCTTCCATTGCTTGTATAATTCCACAGTGTCACACCCACACACAGCACTTGTGATCTGCAAAGCTTTCTGTCCCACAAAGTCTGATCAAGACTGCGGTCTCCAACCCACAAAGACAAAAATATGGATGGGAAAAACAACTTCACAGAGACCGCTAAAAAAGTCCTAAGGTCCAATTCCCAAAGCAAGAGCAACCAGCTCACTAGGCTCAAGCTTAAAATGTCATGTTTACAGTGTAATCCCACATCATCCAGAGTCTGACAGTGGATCTCATTTTAATGGAATGGTACAGGCATCATCAGACCCTGGCAAGCCTGGATGTCAGCTGGAACCCCCCTGCCAGTCTCAGAAGAACATTGCCACTTATCCAAGACACCATAGAAGTAGGAACGGCTTAAAATTACAAACCATTTTAAATCATTCAAAGTGAGAAACCAAAGTATGATGCTAGAGAGAAATCTGCTTAATTAGGGGTCAGCCATCTTCGGCACACCAGCTGCTGTGAAACTACAAATCCCAGCATGCACACTTGCTTGGCTGTTCTTGTATCTCCCATGGAAGTAAATGGAGAACACTGGGAGTTGTAGTTTCAGAGGAGCTAGAGTGCCAGAGGTTGCTGATCCCTGTGCTAAATGTTTAGGGAGATGAGTTGAGGTCTGGCATAGTTGCCAAAAGTCCCGAATTTTATAAGACAGTCCCGGCAAATCCATGCTGTCTCTGTCCAAAAGTGGGTGTTCCCAGCTGGGGTCAGGGCTTCCCCGGGAGTGGAGTTTAGATGTCCCAATTTTACCAACTGAAATGTTGGTAATTATGGTCTGGTGGAACTATCAGGACAGAAATGGTATGTGCAGATGTTATGGGAAAAAAAAAAATCTGATGTGGATTCTGATGCAAATCCATGGCCAAATATTTAGTGTATTTTTCGCTTTATAAGACGCACTTTTTTTCCCCCAAAAGTGGAAGAAAAATGGTTGTATGTCTTATAATGTGAACACTAGTGAGCGCTTCCATTATGGAAGCACTCACTAGTATGTATTAGGTGCCTGGAGCTGGGAGCAAAGGGCCGCAAGCGCTTGTGGTACTCACCCTCCCCGGTCTTCCTTCCTGGGGCCGGCGCTTCACTATCCTCACCGCGTACAGCGTCAGGACGTAGTGCGCACACTGTGACTTGACGCTGCACGGTGACACTGCCAGGTGACAAAGCAGCGCAGGCCGGGAAAACAGGGGAGCGCGACTTCTGGAGGTGTAGAGGAGCCGCGATGCAGGAAAGGTGAGAGGAGGTTTTTATTTGAATGTGATCTGGGGTCTGATGGGGGTCTGAGTGGGCTGATCTGAGGTCTGAAGGGGGTCTGAGTGGGCTGATCTGAGGTCAGATGGGGGTCTGAGTGGGCTGATCTGAGGTCAGATGGGGGTCTGAGTGGGCTGATCTGAGGTCAGATGGGGGTCTGAGTGGGCTGATCTGAGGTCAGATGGGGGTCTGAGTGGGCTGATCTGAGGTCAGATGGGGGTCTGAGTGGGCTGATCTGAGGTCAGATGGGGGTCTGAGTGGGCTGATCTGAGGTCAGATGGGGGTCTGAGTGGGCTGATCTGAGGTCAGATGGGGGTCTGAGTGGGCTGATCTGAGGTCAGATGGGGGTCTGAGTGGGCTGATCTGAGGTCAGATGGGGGTCTGAGTGGGCTGATCTGAGGTCAGATGGGGGTCTGAGTGGGCTGATCTGAGGTCTTATAGGGGTCTGAGTGGGCTGATCTGAGGTCTGATGGGAGTCTGACAATGTGGGCTGATCTGAGGTCTGATGGGGGTCTGACATGGAGGGCTGATCTGAGGTCTGATGGGGTTCTGACATGGAGGACTGATCTAAGGTCTGATGGGGTTCTGACATGGAGGGCTGATGTGATGTCCTGATATTTACGTGGGGTCTGATCTGAGGATCTGATATGAGGTCTGATGAAAAATATTTTTTTCTTATTTTCCTCCTCTTAAACCTGGGGAGCGTTTTATCATCGGGTGCGTCTTATAAAGCGTAAAATATGGTACATGTGGATTTAATGACGATTTCACACTATACAGTGAAAAATCTGCAGAAGAAAATGACAAGGTGCTGCCCCGCATGTCAAATCCTGCTTTTTCTGCAACATGTGGATGTGTTTCATCAAAACTTCATCCACTTTTCTGCTACTGTAATACTCTGCAGATTTTCCTGCATGTAAATCTGAATAGAAAATCCTCATTGTTGAGGTTGAGGGACTGAAGTGCAAAAGTAGAGGGGGAGGGTACTAGACAGCAAAGGTGTGTAGGTACCACTAAGGCCTCATGCACATGGCCACATGTATTTTGCGGTATGCAAACCGTGGATCCACAAAATAAGTATACCGGCCATGTGCATCCCGCAATTTCCATGAGCCCAACTGTCAAAATGCCTATTGTCTGCAAAGTGGACAAGAATAGGAAATGTTCTATTTTTTTATTTTTTTTTGCGGGATGGATGTACAGATATGCGAATGTACTGCACACAGTGTGTTGTCTGCACTTTTTCAATACGCTAAAAATGTTGGGAAAAAATATAGTTATATCCATGAGGCCTAACTGCACAGGGGCCCAGGACTCTGGAAAGTCTACCATGGGGAATGAACATTAGTAGCCATGGAGCAGGGACCATAAAGACTCAATGATGAGCACTTTCCAAAGGTTCGATCAAGTCTTTTTCTGGAATACTATATATTGCTAAGACCCAGACAAACAGAATTAAACTAAAGTATAATGCTCTACAGTTAATTGATCTTACTTTAATTACAAGGAAACAACAAAAAACATAGTAACAGAATATATCATTGTTATTAAAGTTCTGACCAATTCGCAGGGTGACCTGATGAAATAAGGTACGGCTTGTGTATATCCATCCTTTTAATATTTCCTTACAAGTCATAAATAACGCTGTTAAGTGTTCCCTAGAGCACATTAAGGGCCATCTACCATTTCCCAAGAGGCCCATTTGCAGCTCCAACCGCAGGGCTTATCTGCACAATGTGCCACACAATCTGGTTGCAGGATTTCAAACCAATGAGCGTAAAAAAATAATATGGAGATCAGTATACATTCAAGTTAAAGTCATTTCAGGATACGGCCATATTATGTGCGTCTTGGAGTTTAATTGCTCCTGATTTTATAGCAATCCTCAAAAAAACACAACAAAACAAGTATGTTAGTGAAATAGTTCTGCTTACTGCTGCAAGCAGCTAACAATTCAATGCGCAAACTAGGGATCAGCTAATGTGACAAAGGTAACAGCAACAATAAAAACTGTCTGTAGAAAACAAACCTGCCTTTCTCCAGATATAAGCACCAAAGAGACATGAAGTTTCATGATGCATCCAGCACCTTTAACCCAAAGCAATCCCCAGCTGCACACGCCAACGCTAAGATACTTGCCTAGTCATCCTCCATAAACTACTGGTAGCCATCTACTCTCTAATGCTAGACCAGAAGTGTAGGCCTTGTGCATCAGTACTTAAAGGGGTTCTCCAGGAATTAAGATAATGAAAATACTAAAATATTACTTTATTATAAATATATTGCTAAATACATTTAATTAGTTATAATGGCTCGTTTTGTCTAGGGAGCAATCATTAGGAGAAACAAAATGGCTGCTGTCCTATTAGTACACCAAAAACCTGTTCCAATAATACAGGAGGACTTCAGAAGAAGTTACTTCAGAACACTGAGCTAAAGAGCTGCCTTATCCTCCTCTCTGCTCTGCTTGTCAGGGATTATGATCCTGAATACAGTTTAATATGAGTTTCAGCTGAATCTCTGTAGGAATGGAGTTCATGAGGAGATATGAAGTACAGAGAGGAGGGTGAAGGTGTGGATTATGAGCAGCAGCATTTACCACAGTCTGTCCTTTCCATCCTCTATGGACTTCATGTCTCCTAATGAGCTCCTTTCCTTCTGAGATTTAGCCGAAGATCTTATCTGTATTCAAGATCATAATCCCCGACAAGCAGAGCAGAGAGGAGGATGAGGCAGCTCTTTACCTCAGTGTTGTGAAGTAACTTGCCCTGCTGTGACTAGGACAGGTTTTTGGTGTACTAATAGGACGGCGGACATTTTACTTCTTCTAATGATTGCTCCCCAGACAAAACGAGCCATTATAACTAAATAAAGGTATTTGGGAATATATTTATAATGAAGTAATATTTAGGTATTTTCATTTTATTAATTCCCGGAGAACCCCTTTAAGTAATGTGAATTATACCTTTGACATAATTCAGAGGGATTTGTTAATTTCATCTCAAGTCATATTAAAGGGGATGTCTCACTTCAGCAAATGGCATTTATTATGTAGAGAAAGTTAATACAAGGCACTTACTAATGTATTGTTATTATCCATATTGCCTCCTTCGCTGGCTTGATTTATTTTTCCATCACATTATACAATTCTCATTTCCATGATTAAGACCACCCTGCAATTCAGTGGCGGTGGTCGTGCTTGCACACTATAGGAAAAAGCACCAGTCCCTCTGGCGGCCGGGACCATGGTAGCGTGCAAACGCACACGTGCGCAGCAGCATCCGTCCTACTACCTCATATCTGGATTGCAGGGTGGTCATAACCATGGAAAGTGACTTCCTACCGTGGAAAAAAAATTATACAGAAGAAAGTAGTTAAAACAAGTCTGGACAGAAAGTAAGACAAAGTGTCTCTGTATACAAGCGGAGAAGATGATGAAGCCATTCGATAACACGCAGCTCATGGTCTTATATCACACTTATGGGTAGGGAGCATTAACCCCTTTCTGTGTGGATTTTCACACAGATTTCTATGTGTTTCCGAACCAAATCATCACCAAAAATGTGTTGCTTGCACTTTTTGTTTTGGATTTATTCAGATTTTTCGCCAGATCTCACCGTTTGAATTTTTCTAATCTCATTGCCTTTGCTGGTACTATATTAAGCTGCGGTACTAAGATATTAATGCGTGTAATCCGCAACACCTAATGAGAATCTGTCACATTGTAAAAGCTGTCCTAGGTGTGGGCAGCATGTTATTGTGTAGGAGGAGCTGAGCAGACAGATATATAGTTTTGCAGGAAAAGATTCAGTATTACTTGGATTTTATTAAATCCCTGCCCTTTTTATGGTTAGGAGTCCAGTGGGTGATCCTATGAAATCTATTTCTGTATGCCAGAGTCTATTCTGTATGACAAAGTCACTGCCTTTTCACACTATTTCATTTAATTTAATAGAGAATGGTGTAACCAGCAATTTTCTTAATTACTTCATTTAAAAATATACCTGCATCCACCTAAAAAAACACTTCCACCTAAGTTGCAGTCCACTACCTGCTATTAGGCAAAATACATCCCCGGTAACAGAGACTCAGAAGACTGCTGAGAGGAAGTGGGGGCGTGTTAGAGCTCCTGAGCCTGATAGAAGCACTGCCTAGAGATTGCTTCTGACGATAACAGAAGCTCCTGTGTGCCTGTAAGTCTGATCTCTCCCTCCTTATCAGCCTTCTGCACTCCCTACAAGAAAACAAACATAGTGGGAAGTAAGGGAAGTGAGGTCACAGCAGTACAGAGCTGACAGATTCAATAGACGGGAGATTGCTTCTGAGTGAAATGCATCTAACTGTGCAGCTGAAACATGGTTCCTCAACACTAATGGCCTCTGGATGCAATACCAATTGACATGGCCATTTCTACAGAAAAACACCTGTATTGGTTGTCTAGTAGCTACTCTTTACAATACAATGCGAGATTTATTGTTCTGTGCTGCACTCTGTTACAGGATGAGCTGTTCCTCTGGATGTCAAGTGAGGGCGGCTCCATGTTATTTTTCTGGTACACTATGTACTGTACAAGGTCCTGAAGAAGTTCCTGTCTTCATCAAAGCAAGTGATTTACAGCTCCCAGTATCTATTCCTGACCGTTATACTGTATATAAGGACTTACTTTATCGGTCCTAGTTATCTGCTTATTTTTCTTAAATCTTCATATTCCCCAGTCTTGGGATGACATTTTGGAGCTTTGGAACCAATTACTAGTTAAGGAGTCAAGTTATAATAGTTCAACTTACAATGATGGTCCAGGAACCAATTAATATTGTAACTTAATGGCTCGCTGTATGTCTACATGTCTCTAGATCCCTAGAAAATGTACAGAAACCTACAGATTTTGCGGTGTTTTCCAAAAGTAACACTGAGGATGGTTCATCATACAATTCCACTCTGGACAGTAATGTTGAGGCGCCTTCAGGGGTATGTTCCAAGTACCTTCCATACACTTTTGGTATGTGTAGGCATGGACATAACTGTATAGGACCTATCCCAGAAAGAAATGACTGAAAGCCATGGGAGGATCAGGCCGAGGCAGCAAAACCCATTTTAAAGGGGTATGTCCACCTTGAATTTAAGGAATATTGCAGAATTTGCTATAAATGCTTAAGTAACCTCTGGGACCAGCAATAGAATGGGTGAGGGTGGCTGGTGAGGCAGCCAACTGCTTCGGCATCTAGGTGGAGAACGAACGAATGGAGAGGTTGTTATGCATGTCTGTGGCTATCAGCATTCACTTTTATGGGAGCTACAGTGTTGTGGAAAATGCAATTACAGTAAGTACTTAACCTGGACTATGCACATACTAGATAATCTTTCAGCAGTCCATTTATGTGAATGAAGACAAATTGAGTAACCCATCGGAGTTCTCAGATTAAGAATCAACGTTTTGCAATAGCAAAGATGAATTAAAGAAAAAAACTATTTCAGTTCTGTTTTTGAGGTGTGAAGGGTATTTTTCACAAAGCACTTCCTTACTACTTGTGGTAATAGTAGTTTCGGCTTGGCCCAGTAGTGGACTTTAAATCCCTATTAGGCTCAACTGCACTTCATTTCTGCTATTATTTGAAGGGCAACCTATCATGAAGGTCCACTCTGAGGTCCAAAAAAATCTCCTAATGTATGTCGTTTTAAAGTGCTTCATATAAACTCAGAATTTACAACAAGTTGTGGTGCTGGAAAACACGTTGACTAATCTATGATATTCTTCTGTCCATGTAAACCCACTATAGAAGCTGAAAGAGCAATTTCCTCCAAAATAAAATAAAGAAGTTTAGATGTCCTAATGTGAAAAGAGTTTTATTATTCTATTTGTTTTCCACATGGGTGACGACCACTGATAGCAGCCATTGCAGTGCCCATAGAAGTTGTCACCAAGCTTTGCCAAAACCCTGAATAACATATAAATCTGCATTCTTACGAGTGACTCCCCACCGCTCCATTTCTTCTACTGCTTTGACTAAGCATTACAGTAGTTCTGGCATATGATCAAGAACTATAGAGTCTTTGATGCTGTGCTGCGGGGCATGGAACTGTGGGAGGACAGATAAATATGAAATATAAAAACATACAACTAGGACCACTAATAATGCTGCAATACATGGGTTAGGCAGGGACGGCTCCTAATGATACTGCAGGATACAAGTGCCAAATAACTAGATTTCAACAGTTTATTATAATAAATCTTTATGTGAATATGTACAGAAGAACAAGAATTATAGCGTACAGAAAATTATTACGTTACTGAAACCTGTTACTCTAAACTCACAATAAGGCAAGAGATTTCAGGTTGTTTCTACTAACTACATGTGTACATAGATCTCCTATGTAGATTGCTCAGCAATAAGTACAGCCTACAGGGAAGTTCATCAGAAGTCAAGCTGAAGGCCAGAGGGCTCCATGTGAAAGCTGAAGGCCAGGGGGCTCCATGTGGAGGCTGAAGGCCAGGGGGCTCCATGTGGAGGCTGAAGGCCAGGGGGCTCCATGTGGAGGCTGAAGGCCAGGGGGCTCCATGTGGAGGCTGAAGGCCAGGGGGCTCCATGTGGAGGCTGAAGGCCAGGGGGCTCCATGTGGAGGCTGAAGGCCAGGGGGCTCCATGTGGAGGCTGAAGGCCAGGGGGCTCCATGTGGAGGCTGAAGGCCAGGGGGCTCCATGTGGAGGCTGAAGGCCAGGGGGCTCCATGTGGAGGCTGAAGGCCAGGGGGCTCCATGTGGAGGCTGAAGGCCAGGGGGCTCCATGTGGACGCTGAAGGCCAGGGGGCTCCATGTGGACGCTGAAGGCCAGGGGGCTCCATGTGGACGCTGAAGGCCAGGGGGCTCCATGAGGGAAACTAAATATTATCCCACTTATAGTTCAGCAGCAATATATCCATTAAAGGGGTTGGGCACTAATATAAATGTATCATGCCCAACAGATATTGCTGTTATACCATTTTCCCAAATACCACCATTTACCAAAACTGCCTTCTTCTAAAGTTATTAGCCTACTATTGCACCCTGTGGCAAGAGTGCAGCACCAGTGGTCCAGCTTTGAGTCTATCTGCTATCTGTATGGCGGTATCATAAAAAGTAGTATGCATGAAAACTGCACCAGCGCTGTACAGTGTACAGAGCATATTCACACACAGCATCAAAACAGCTTATGAAAAAAAAAAACATGTTTTTCTGCAGTACAGCAATTTGGTAATTGGCCACGTGAAACATGTAAACCAGGGATGCTTAACCTGCGGCCCTGCAGCTGTTGCAAAACGACAACCCCCATCATACCCTAATAGCTGTAGGCTATCCAGGCATGCTGGGAGTTGTAGTTTTGCAACAGCTGGAGGGCTGTAGGTTGGGCATGCCTGATGTAAACTAAATGCATTTCACTTTTAAAAACCATATGGCCAATGCACACATTGCAGTATGGGCACTGACAAACAAAACAGAACATCCTTAGACCGAAATGTAAGTATATATAGTCAGGGCCGGCATCAGCATCCGGAGTACCCAGGCGCCCACTGTCACAGCTATAAGGGCCGCAGTTGCAACTGGACCCCTATGCCAGGGGACCCACAGGGCCCCCCCCTTTTCAGTGGTGCTGTATTTTTTGCTTTATAACATGCAGTGTGGGGTGGTCTGATCTGATGAAGGTCTGATGGGGAGTCTGATCTAAGGATTTGTCTTAGGGGTCGGAGGACCTGATATGTACTGACGCACATTATAATAGGGTAGTTTTTGTACTGGTGCACATGCTCTGTGTATTGTATTTGACAACATCTATAATAAATGCAGTTTGATTGCCACATGCGTCATGCAAAATGCCACAAGGGGGCCCACTGAGACTTTATTGCCCAAGGGCACACATGAACCTGGAGCAGGCCCTGTATATAGTATCTACACTATGAGGGTGGGGACATTTATGCCGAAACACTGGTGCCACAAAGTTGCTAAATTTGCAGGATGCCATAAAATAGTTTTTAAAAAAAAAAAAAAGTGGGTGTAGAGGGGCGGGTAGCGGACAGTGCATCACATTTGTTATAATCTATGCCAGAAAACTGGAATACATTACAGTGGTAATCGATACCGGCTCCCTTGGCACATGTACCTGCACAGATGGACCTCTTAATAACTGCCACACATCTGATGCCAGCAGGGGATAGGTTAATACCAGAGTTATACGCTGACCTTCATAAAGTCCCCCTTTAAGTCTTATCGCTGCACTCCATGGTCCAGATATCTGTGCAGGCAGTGGACTGCTCAGGCATCAAACACTGGACTCTACGTCCAGGGGTGCACCTAGCCTTTCTGCTGCCTGAGGCAAAAACTGAAATGGCAATTTCTTAACCTAACCCCTTTGCCACAATGAAAACGCTCATTGCCCATGGCCCTTCCTCTGCCCCCTCTTGCCCCTACCTGGTGCCTCATTGGTGGTGCACCCCTGCCTACGTCGTATGGAGAAGCTAGCATAGGTATGTAGACTCTGGAGCCTAGACTTAGACAGGATGGGGGCCTTGGCAGTTGAAGTGTGTGTCTTTGTTTTTCTGGAGAGTGGCAGGGCATTCCATCACATTACCGTTTGTGATATCACAGCACGAAACACCTATCTCCCATTATCTCATATTAGCTTGCTATGATACACAGTGAAGCTTCATAGATAAATTCAGCTCTGCTACATCCGTATGACCGTTGTATAAATCAGCGTCCTATTAACACCTGTTGTCTGATGTGAAGAAGGAAATGACTTTGGGTAGAACAGGAAAGACTTTCTTCCTTTCACACAGGCAGCACAAAAGGGAAGTATAAGCAGAAGCTTCCCATGGTAAAAGCTAGTAATATGCAACCCCTGCTGACTGCAACACAGACAACATTCAGGCCGTATGCAGAATAAAGCCCACACAAAATATAAAGAAGGCAGCCATTATTTCCAGCCGTCAGGGCTATTCGTATCTATTTAAGCCTCATTCACACGTCCGTGTCCGTGCTCAAATCCGTGAGCAGGTGGTCAGTGATGCATCCGTGTTTCACTGAACAGCTGAAAAATAATTTTCAAAGCATCTCTTCTTAATGATCCGTGAAACATAGATGACATACGTGAGGTATCCATGGTTTTCACGGACTCATTGACTATAATGGGATCCGGGAACACGGATCAAGATAGGACATGCATCCGTGCTAAACAAAACGGAACCACGGACCGTCTGAACACACACATTCAAATGAATGGGGACATGTGCTGTCAGTGGAGAACACGTACAGCACAAGTCCGTGAAACACTGACGTGTGAATGAGGCTTTATATGGCGCTAACATATTCTGCAGCACTGTACGTAGACTGTCAGCGGTAGTGATCCCCATTAGGGCTCACATCTAAATTCCAAATTAACCGATCAGTGGGAGGTCATTTATCAAGGTGGTTTATAGACGTTTTTGGCGCAAAAAAGTCGCAAGACCTCGTTTTGTAACTTTTTAAAACAAATTTGGTCACATGGGCGTTTTAAGACCGTCCTTGTCACTGGAGAGTGGAAGTTTCCGGGCCATCGACCTCCGCAAATTCACTAACATCGAAAAATACTCCAGAGGCTGGAGAAGATTTCAATTTAGGGTCAAGGACTGCAGGAGAACGCTCTTATTTTATGAGGAGGCGTAGACCTCGTCATAAATTAGGCACATCCTCCGGCAGCACAGGAGCTGACCTCCAGTGTGTTTTTAAACTCTGGCACACACATGGAAAACATACAAGTTCTATGAGGATGTCACCCTTAGGAGTCATGCACACGAACGTATTTTCTTTCCGTGGCCGTTTTTTTGCAGACCATATGTGGAACCATTCATTTCAATCGGTCTGCAAAAAAAAAAAAAAAACATAAGTTACTCTGTGTGCATTCCGTTTCCGTATGTCCATTCCAGAAAGAGAATAGAACATGTCCTATTATTGTCCGCATAACAGACAAGGATAATACTGTTCTATTAGATGCCAGCTGTTCCGTTCCACAAAATACGGAATGTGCATGAGCCCTTAGGCTGCATTCACTTCTCCGTTTCAGAGATCCGGTACAAATGCCGGCTGAAGGCCAGACAAAAAACAGTTGCATGCACGGTTTTTGTCCGACCAAACCCTGGCATTTATGGCGGAAATCGGCCAGCTCAGCGCTGGACCTCATTGCAGTCAATGGGAATAGCCTGCCGATCTCCTGCAGCCAATCGGTAGCCTTTTTGGTGAACTGGAGAGGCCAGTGACTGGCTGCAGTTGTCAAATGTTGTCGATGTGACGTCATGGCTGCAGTCAGGTAAACAGAGTCCAGCTAGGAGAACTGGAAAACCAGTGGTGGATCTGCCAGGTACGTAATGGTAAGTTCTTTATTGTAGCCTGATCCCCAGTGTTACCCGGTTTCCTCCTGAAACCACACAACCCTTTTAACATTGAAGTTAATAGGAAATGCAAAAAAAGTCTGAAACTAGGCCAGCATCAGAACATTGATAACTTGGGAAACCTCCAATTACAGCAAAAAAATGACAAAAAAAATCTGTGCTGAACACCTGTAGTTTGCGGTCTGGATTGGGCGTGCTGAGCCCCACCAACAGCTGCAAGCTGCTCTGCCAAGACTCTGACATTCAATCTCATCAACCTGATGCTTTACCAAATTTAACATTCTCCCTGTCTGGGTAATTAAACATGTCTGAGTTGGCATCAAAGGAATAAGCTGCCACCCCTACTGTTCATTGAGATGGGAGGAAAGGATATATTTTATAAAACAGGGCTATATACCTACAAAGCTTAATATTCAACTGTAGAAACAAATGAACCTCACACAACCTACCTCACATACCACCTCTTTCTAAAAGGCCACCTGACGGGGCATATTATTATCTCAGAGGGTTGTTGAGACAGGATCTCTGGACTGAAGCGCTGCATCTACCATCATATTTGGCATTTCAGTTCAACGACCAGGGCCAATATGAGGAGCAAACCCAGTATAGCCGTTTTGTCTACGCTGGGATCTTTTGAGGATACACCTGACACCAGACAAATGCTGACTGTGAGCAGGCCATCTATTATGTTCCTTAATGCCTAAAAAAATATTCTGTAGTTTTCAAACCAGCACCTGGATCTGAATACTTTTGTAAGTGCATGTAATTAAAAATCTAGTATAACCAGTAAGCTATTCAATAAAAGTATATGTATAGCGCCACCTGCTGTTTTTTTCTTACTTCTCTGTCCACCTTGCTGAAGTGGTCACACATGCTCAGGTCCATATTTCCACTGCCTCCTGAGCTGTGATAGGAAGAGAGCTGCAGCAGAACGCACATGCCCCTGAGCTTGCCATAAATTTAGCAGGGCAATTGGAACAAGGAACGGGGAGATCTCTGGATCCATGTGAGGTACAGGGTTGATTCTAGCTTTGTTAGGAAGAGACTGTCATGTACTATATGATGTCCGATTTTCATGTTTTTACATTAATCATGGGATAACCCCTTTAATACAGTTGACAAAACTTAAACCAGAGTAGGGTCAGTTTCACACAAATGTAATATGGCTGTTGTGTGGGCATACTAGAGCCACAGACCTAGGTCTTATATCCTGAGCTAACAGCATTTTATATTCCTATGATGCTGTTTCTTCATAAGATGCCACCATGTTGGGCTACAATTTGTGGTAGAAATATAGGCACCCTGACCTTCTCTGTAACCAGCCCAGAACCAATTGTGTTTTCTTGACATAACTTATTAAATGACTCCAACACAGAAAAAAATGGAGATAGGTGGAATTCAGACAAAAATGTAAAGGGTCACTGAACTTTAAAAAAAAAAAAAACTTCTAATACGTCATAGTGACATATTAAAAGTTTTGATGGTTGGGGTTTCTAGAACGAGGAGAGAGAAGCAACCACAGATTGAGCACCCATAGACTTTCTTTTAAGTCTGTCTCCTGCAGCTAGGAGAGAGAGTGCGATATATACAAGCACTTCTTTTTCCTCATTCTAGTCATCAAGAGGTTCATTTTGACAACTGAATGTGATTAAGAACGTACACAGTCGAGTTACATTATTATGCCCACCATCTAATATCCAGAGTAACTGCTGTGTGCAGCAGGGTCAGTAACTAGACATGCTGGGAATGACTCAATAAGGTCCTGGTAGGTCACAGATGACTGCAGTGCATCTCACAGCTGGTGGAGGGTGAGTGGGAGAGGATCCATAGAGCGAACGTGACGATCAAGGTGGTCCTCAAGTAGGTTCAAGTCTAGGGAATTAGGGGGCCAGGGTAGTACTTGGAAGTCTTGGTCATGCCCCTCCCAACAGTCTTGGACTCTTCTGGCTGTGTGACATGTTGCACTGTCTTGCTGGAAGATCCCATCCACCCCAGGGAAGACAATCAGCATGTATGGGTGTATGTGATCTGCAAGGATGGGGTCAAATTGGTTGAGAGTGCTTTCCACATGAATGAGAGGGCCCAGAGAATGCCATGAAAATATTTCCCAGACCATAATACTGCCACCATACATAGAGAGAGCGTACACTGTACACGCAGTGCAAAAAGACCCCAAACCTGGTGACAGATTCCTTTTAAGAACAATCACCTACTAATACAAAAAGGCAATACAATTTCCTTACAAAATTCACTATGATGTTCCAGCAGGGCGGGCGATGGTTATGCTAACCACCGTCTTCAAATTCAAGATGCAAAAGAGAAGAGCAGGCAGCAGCTCCCGCTAGCAGTGAGTCATACAGTAAGTTATTATTCATGAGGTAGATGAAAATTATAGGTACTGCCGCTTGTCAACCTCCCAAAATACAGCAGGGAAATACATCTGGGGATGAATGTGGTATGCGTAGCACCACTTCTTCAAATCGAAAATGCAAAGAAACTGGGATTTACACAGCATAATTGCTGGTTTCAACTTTTTCATGTGCTTGATTTGGAAAACACTATAAAATGTTTCGGTGTTTCCACAGGATGATTACTAGGTACTGCTAGGAATATATTCTATATATATATAGAGAAATATAGAAGAAATATATCATAGACTGACATACCATGAGTACACCAAATGCATGCACAGCACATGTTCACACTGCAGACTTTGCGCTTAGTCTAGTTCTTATTAAGCCACAGTAGTTAGAAACTAATCAGCAAGATGCAAAAACAAGTGGGTCTCATGGATATTCATAAAAACGTCAATGCATATGTACGAGGATTACATGTTGTCATTATTTATCTATATTAGCTGTATTATGTTTGCATATTTTTCCACTTTCCATTTCACAGCTTCAAGGGGTTGTCTCCTGTGGACACGTCGCCACTGAAGCCAGTCACTGGCTGCAGCAGAGCAGGTGACCATGCCAGGGAGAAATCTGCAGGTGAGAAGATGGACACATGGGAGCCAGTGTGTAGGACCAGAGCAGCAGGGAGGTGGAAAGTATGAATGTTTTAAAAACGTAGACAGGCTGCAGGCATCAATTAAAACTTAGATATTCCAAGACAATCCCTTTAAAGGGTTTCTGTCACCAGTTTTTTCGGTATGAATCAGGCTGACATTAGAGATGTGCTAATGTCACCTGATTCCAAATATATATGTTTTATTTACTGGTGCCCCCATTTTTATATAAAATGAACTTTTATTTTATGCTAATAAGGCTTCTAGGTGCAAGGGGCGTTACCTCTGCTCCTAGAGGCTCTGTTGATTGACAGGACCAGGCAGAGAAGAAACACTCCATTCACCATAGCTAGCAAGGACCTTCAATGATGTCATGACCAAGTGATCAGTCACAGGGTTAGGATCACACAAACAGCCTGTCTCCTCCTAAAATCACATGGTCATGACATCATTGAAGGTCCTTGCAAGCTATGGTGAATGGAGTGTTTCTTCTCTGCCTGGTCCTGTCAATCAACAGAGCCTCTAGGAGCAGAGGTAACGCCCCTTGCACCTAGAAGCCTTATTAGCATAAAATAAAAGTTCATTTTATATAAAAATGGGGGCACCAGTAAATAAAACAGATATATATTTGGAATCAGGTGACATTAGCACATCTCTAATGTCAGCCTGATTCATACCGAAAAAACTGGTGACAGAAACCCTTTAAGGTCTTTTTACAAGGACCGATTTAGAAAGCAATTATCAGTTCGGACATTGATCCAGGGGTTTGTTCTGTGGATCAATATAGCAGGATTACAGGTTGGACTTGATGGACTTTTGTCTTTTTCCAAGTAACAAACAAAACATTCGTGATAATTGCCTGAACGTGTAAATACTGAATGTTGTCCGCACATTTTATTCACCCATAGGAATGAATGGATCCGCATCTATTCCGCAAAATGCGGAACGGATGCGGATAAAATTATACGGTTGTGTGCATGTACCCTTACTGGTCCATGTAAATTTGTAGGCCATCAACTGACAAAAGAGCTAAAGATTGTTGGCTGATCTGATTGTTTCTTGGCAGCACATTGCAGTGATACCTCAAGATAAAATGGCCTCAGGATACAATATTTTCAAGATACAATGGTCTTTTCTGACTCATCATAAGTTGAACATACAATGCCTCAGACTCAGATCCAACCAATCAAGGCCACTTCTCTGGTAAAATAGCTGGATTAGTTACTAGTTAGCAGCTATTCCTGATTGTTATATGTAAGGACTTGGTTTATCTGTCTTAGATATCTGCTTATTTTTCTTAAATCTTCATTTTCTTTCATCTTGGATGACATTTTGGGGCTTTGGAAACAATTACTAAAGTTACAATGGTTTCAACATACAATGATCTTCCTGGAACCAACTAATATTGTAACTTGAGGGACAGATTTATTGTTTGTCGGAGGCACATGCCAGTTTAAATGTGGCTATGTGCTGCTGAAAAAAAGGGTAAAAGTGTGTGCATGAAAGGGAGGCGCTGAATCCGAGACAAACAATAGTACGAAACGTTTATTTCTATACAACAGTGATGACTTCTGCACATAAATCTGGTTAACAAGCAGGTAATAATCAGGAGTGATGGATTCTAACATATGTTCATTCTCAATCACCAGGAATCTACACGTGTAAGTGGGCCCCTACACTCTTTGATTTTGCATAATGTTGCCGAGAATGAGAAAGGGTCAAAACTTTAGTAAGGGGCCATGCAGAAATATTTTAAGAGCAGGGTTGGATTGGCCCACCAGAGTACCAGGGGATCCTCCACCAGGCACAAGCTCTAATACTGTAGTGGGCCCCGAAGGCCCAGAACAAAATAAAAATGTGGCTGCCTTTGGAGTCATTTGCCATTAGGGTCTATTTCTCTGATTCAAAACCCTGCCCTCTTCCATGCCATCTTTAGCAAAAGTGTTCCTGATCTCATATGACTGGATCCAATCCTGTCCTTGGTTCTGAATACATATCTCCATACAGCAGTCTGCAGCTCCAACACAATTTATTACTAAGGCCGCATTCACACAGTGTTTCTGATCTGTGATTTCCATCAGTGAGCCAAAACCAAGAGTGAAGGCTACACTGACATATGGCATAATGGAAAGATTTGCACCTGTTCTGTGTTTTTGACCCACATCTGGTTTTGGCTCACAATCACCGATCAAACATTGACCATGTGAAAGCGGCCTAACAGTTTTGCCCTTTTGTTACGTTCAGTCGCATTTTGCAGAATCACATATATTAAGATGGCATTCCCCCATCCTAAACTAAAAAAATACCCTGCTCCATACTGAAACTGAGAATAGACCCATACGAAATATCTGCCCATCTCCTTCCTGCTACTGGGATGTCGACCACAGCTGTCTCGTAAAGGAAGCGGCCACGACATTTCCCTCTCATTCTCTAGGCTATGGGAAACCTGACACTTCCAGATATACGAGATAGAACATGCTGCAAAATGCTGATAAGAAGGAATAAAGATAATCATAGAAGACACATTTATTTGGCAGAGGCAGCAAACAAACCCTTTTATTGTATATTTTCCATCAATTAAAAAAGCCACACATGACCTCAAATATAGTTGTCTACACTGCAGATAACTTTAATGAAAACCTATACATTGAAGGGGTGAAAGTTGCAGTGAAAATTCACAACATAATTAGAGGGGTTGTCTGGGTTCAGAGCTGGACCCTGACATATCCTCTTCTTCACCCAGGCAGCCCCTCTGAGATGAACATTGGAGCATTTCATGTGTCAAGGCTCTCCTTTGAACCGCACAGACCAAGGGCTTTTTCATTAGATCAGGTGACGTCCCGGGTCTCTGCTAGGCAGAGGCTCCCGTCTAGCAGTGTTCCCGGTGACGTCATTGGCACTAATTGGCGGGCTTTATCGCTGAACAGGCTAGGGCAGTGCTGAAGGCCACCCATTATTACCAGTGACATCACCAGGAACACTGCTAGGTGGAAACGTCTGACTAGCAGTGTAATTTTGTAAACAAAAAAGCCCTTGCATCACAGAATGAAATGATAAAGAATTGACATGCTGCAAATTTAAAATCTGCACCATATGTCAATTTACGCATAGAGTGTGAAGCAGTATAGCCATTAGAGGTTATTTCCGTTGTGAAAACTGATGGCATATCTCTTAGTAGGTTACTGCTAAAGGGTTAAAGAAGAACTCCCGCAAAATTTTTTATTCTCTGACCTGTTAGAAAGGTGCATGATATAATCTGTAGTGAATGTCATTTTCTTATCAGAGGCTGAAATTGAGAGTTTCCACTCTCTACTTATTGTAGCTTGGTCATGTGACCAACTCCCTGACCTCCAACTGCCCCATGACAGGAAGCCAGTCACTTCTCTATTCATTCCTATGAGAATGAAAGTGAGGCTCCCATAGGAATGCATAGAAAATTAGACTTCCTGTCCACACATAAGGTGCTGTGTCAGTTGGTGGGCCTAATTACTAGTCACATGACACAGATAAGAAACTTCAGGATGATATAACTCAAAAATTCAGCTACTGGTAAGAAAATGACATTCACTACAGATTACATCATGTACATTTCTAGCAGGACATGGAATAAATTTTTTTGCGGGAGTTCTTCTTTAATGCTATGGTTCACTGCTAAGGGGTTAATGCACTCCTAAAGATGTTAAAAGGTTTACTGAGATGCTAACTATATACTTTCAGTGGTACAAATGGTTGAAGTGGCTTATCTATGCACTGTGTGTCTCAAAAGGCTGAGGATGGGAAGGAAATGGTTAAATGACAGTCCTTTGTAATACTTTGCCAGGTGGTGGGCTGGTCCCGCATTCCCTTAGCTAGAGGGTAGTTGTTGGTAAGAAGAGATGTATACTGCTGCTGATGTGTAAGCTAGGCAAGATGAAGCAGGAGAAAATATTTTTTTCTCCAGAAAAGACACCATCTCTGTGGGTGAAAAATCTAAAAAAAAAAAAAAAAACAGTGAACTTCTTCAGAAGGTTGAGGACCATTTAACGAGAAAGTGCTTGAACAGAGACAGTAAAGGTAAGGCACGCATATGGTTGTAGACTTTACTGCAAGTGGTCTGGGTTATATTGCTTTTGGAGCCCACCACACCACTAAGACGAACTGGCCATCTGATCTAGAACTCCACCTCGCAGTTGAACTCTTGCAGAGAAATATTTAGAGAAACTGCACGCCTTTGGTCATTTTGGAAGTTTGCATGAATCTATACAAAGAGAGGACCCCCATTACAGCCATCCTTATACACAGCCTTTGGGAAAAGCCTACCCCATGATATACTTGAACTTGAACTGTGCCTACTATTTGTATTTGCTATGTGACACCCATCATCCACTCATTAAAAGACAGACTCTATTTTACTATAACAAAGTCAGCCTGGTCATTCTCCTACCTTGCAACCTGCTGCTCACCTAACACCAAGGCCACCCCTCCCACCACCAGGCAGAACTCAAAATCCAGGGAGTGCCCCAAGAGGAACAGAGGTTGCGCCCCTCCACATACTGCATGAATGGCCCGGGAGAGTGCTGGAGCAGGGAATAACCACCATGAGAACCACGACCACCCTCACTGCCACCCCCTCCATATCTCCCCTGTGGGCCAGCGTCCTGCAGTACCACTTTATGATTGTGGGAGTCAGAAAGGATGGACCCACACGATCATAAGGCAATGGCATATCATAGAGTGAAGGGGAAAACAGTAAGGCTTATTTCACATTAGCAAGTTTTCTGTCTAGATGGAGTCAGTTTTCACAATGGACAGCATCCGGACTGAACAATGACCATTCTTTTCAATGGGTATATCCACATGAGCATTGTTTTTCACTGAACATCTGTCCATTCACGCAAAATCGCAGCATGTTTTATCTTCATCCGTTGACAGGGGCTTCTTCAGGGTTCTGTACAGTACATTCTCAGTACTAGAAAAAATACCATGGAGCTGCCCTCACCTGGTGTCCAAAACAGCATCTTATCCTGGCACAGGTACACAGCAGTACAGTACACGTAGTACTGACTTTGTACTGTAGAGAGGCGCTACTAGACAGACAACATTGGAAAATGGTAAAACACACTGGAGGCTGATCAGCAGTGTCTGGGGCATTGAATGTTAAATCTGGTTTCAAGTTACAATGGCACTGGACATTTTAACTTGAGGGACCACTTGTAGATCAAGAAAATAGACTTTAAAATGTAAATTATTTTTCCCTTTTCATTACATTTTTTTCCTGCTCATTTTATTTTTATTTAGAAAAAAAATGATCCAATCTTCTGTTGCTACCTGGAAACTCAAGAAGATACTGCTTTGTAAAAGAACAGTTGGGTCAAACTGGTGTAAAGTAGAACTGGCTTAGTTGCCCACAGCAATCAATCAGATGTCCCCTTTCATTTTTCACAACTCCTTTGGAAGATGAAAGGAGGAATCTGATTGGTTGCTATGGGCAACTAAGCCAGTTCAACTTTACACCAGTTTGATAAATGACTCCAAGTATATTGTGTGTGGAATTGGATGCAATCCTGTCAGAATAAAGCTGGGAGACACTTTCCAAAGGGGAATAATTACATACAGCTATACGTAGAATACAAATGTTCTATTTTTCAGCATTCTCAAATAACTGGCAGGGACCTTAGCTAGGCTGGATTTCCATATGGCTGGTGTGATGTGCCACTCCCAACCCCACAGACTGCCAATAGTCGCACAAATTTGTGGGTTAAGAGAGGTATTACCATCAAATTTGTGCAGCCACTGGCTGCCATTTGCCAGCGGGATTGTGGCCACTGAAACCCATCCGGCTTTAAACACACCTGAAGTTAATTCCCAAACAGAGGTCTCATGTACCAGCTGAACATAAACAGCAAGGCTTATATAGCTATCGAAAAGAAAAATCACAGTGCCACTTTCATTTTTCAGCACCATACGGAATGAAAGCTGCGCTACGGGCAAGCAAAAGTTCTTCTTTCAGGCAGTTTCACAAATCTGCCCTAATTAGCTCCACCAACACTGCTCTTGGGAAGTGAAGTAAAAAACACTTCCCATAACCATGTAATGGGTTCTGACTGCTGACTGTCAGTTTTCCCTTTAAAGGGAATCTGCCACCATCAAAAACAGTGGTCTGCAGGCAGCCTGAAATACAGCAGAAGGAGCTGGGCACAGTGATATATATTTTATGAGAAATGATTTACCAAAACTTGTAATTTATTCATTTAAATCTCTGCTCTTTCTGAGCTCATTTGCCCAGGTCAGCAGCCTTCATGGTATAAATGTGTATACACAGAAAGCTGTCAATCACTGATAGGACCAGCCCACTGGACTACTGACCTGAGAACAGAGAAACACATATGAGTTTTATAAAATCTTTCCTCACAAAACTATATATCAAGTTGCTCAGCTCCTCCTGCTCTATAACATGCAGATTACACTGTGTTCTCATGGTGATATCTTGTGCAATAATCAACATCCAGTGATGCAGAGACCTAATTACCAAAGCAAAACAGAGCAATATTATGATTTCAAGTGTTTTCCACTTTGTAGATATTGATGAACTATCCTTAGGCTAGGGCATCCATATCATATCAGTGGGGATCCAACGCTTATATGCAGCAGTAGTCGGAAACACGCCAGTGGATGGAGCCAGAAGCAGAAGGCCCCATCCACTGTGCAGCAGTCATGCACTTGAATGAGAGCCGAGTTGCAGTACGCTGGCAAATGTGCCAGGCCCGGCTTTCAACACACCTGAAGTTAGTTCCCAAACACCACACACTGGAAGGAGCCTCTGGCTTCCGAATCCATCCACTGTTTTGTTTCTGGTGGCTACTGAGTTGCTGGGTTTTGGACCCCCACCGATATGATATTGATACACATTGGAAGGAGCCTCTGGCTTCCAAATCCATCCACTGTTTTGTTTCTGGTGGCTACTGTGTTGCTGGGTTTTGGACCCGCACCGATATGATATTGATGACCAATCCTGAGGATAAGTCATCAATATCTAAAAGGTAGAAAACAAAATTAGTCAAAATTAAAAGGTAGGAAACAAAATTAAGAGAATGTAAAATGAAAAACCAAGGATACCCAACGCCCTTCACTAGGAAACACTAACACTTGTCCTTGAATAATGAAAACAGGAGCAATGATCAGCACTGTTTACCTGTATACACCAGAGCACGTGTGAGTGACATTCCATCTACCTACCAATAACAAGGTTAACTAAACCAGTTCTTTCAAACATGCCTACAGAGATGCAGCTCAGTCTACTCCCATGTATGGGATCATACAGTAGCTTGGACAGATTTGCCAGCATCACACAATGTAATGATTCATTCACTACAGTGCTGAAATTGCTCCTCAAATATCTCATTTAATGCATGTTCTGTATCACACTTCATGAGGTAAAATGCAGCCATTAGGTTTCAAGGCGACTATTGAAGAAAAGCCAACCTAGTTAATCTTTGTGGAAACTATGGGGTCCACCAACCATCTAGAGCAGTTCCTTAACTCCAGTCCTCATGGTCCACCCACCAGTCATGATTTGAGAATATTCCAAAGAATGAATACCTGTGGTAAGTCCTGATGCATGGGCACTAATTATATCACCTGCTGAATACTAAGGAAATCCCGAAAAGATGACCGGCAGGTGCGCCCGAAGGACTGGAGTTGAGAAACACTGATCTAGAGAACATGAGGACAGGCAAGGACAAGGATCTGACTGAATGTTTTTCACGAAATAAGCAATGCCAATAATGTATGGCAGCCCTACAGAAATCAGAACCACGTCCTCGCAATCGATTTTATGGTGTGGATGGGGCAGATAGCTGCTGGCCTAACCACTATTGCCTATCTGTGGCCGAGCAGGTAAGCAGTGAACGAGCGCAGCCTTTTCTTCAAACAGCTGATCGACAGAGGTATCGGGAGTTGGCCCCCAATCTGATATTGATGACCTGTCCTGAGTATAGGTCATCAATATAAATAAAGCAGACACACCTTTAAGCCTATACTGAAGGCTTCTCAAGTCATGCAACTACAGGAATGTAATAAGAAGAAGCAATGTACCCAGGCCATGATTACGATGATGACCACTAGACAGAAGCCATGCAATGGAACTCAACCCTAAGTGTAACATGACCGCTCCATTCCCTCTTTACCGCTGATTTCTAATAGAGCATCACCTACTTATTCATCTTGTGACATTTTGGGTTTAAATAACGTAATTCTGGTCCGACAGGTCTGTGACTTTGGAACACATCTGGGAAATTTGACACCATTTTCCCAACAGAAAACGGGCACATTTTATGTCCCCTTCCGTCTCTCAGAAACCGCAACAGAACATGGAGATGTTAGATTAACAATGAGACT
Organism: Rhinella marina; assembly: GCA_900303285.1. Lineage (NCBI taxonomy): Eukaryota > Metazoa > Chordata > Amphibia > Anura > Bufonidae > Rhinella > Rhinella marina. The sequence continues at coordinate 1,508,944 of ONZH01022838.1, read as the reverse complement.
TATTTAAAAGAATAAATCCTACAGGCTACAACTGTGACAGTCGACATAGTAAAAGAATACAACACACTTAGAAAAAAACCTAAAAAGCATAAAACCACATAAATATAATAGTGGCACAGTGTAATGACAGATGACATGGCAATTCTACACATCCTAACAAGGAATAACCTATTCTTCCCCAGTGCCGTAATGGCCTTTTGGAAATGCTCACTCTTTCCCACACACACACACACAGAAATTACTAAGAAGTTGCCAGTGTCCAAAGCACCGGCGCAAACAAGACAACCAATTATACAAATGCAACAAAGCCTCACAGCAGCCGGGTCTCGCTAGCTCAGAAAGCTAATGCCTAGCTTTCTAAGGATGGAAAAGGTCAGCCGTAGTTAATAATGATGTTTTATAAGAGGAGGACATTTTCAAGGCCATGGACTGTAGAGCTGAATTGTACAGGAAATGATAACAACAGAAAGGAATTTCATAGAATCCAGATGTACCACAGAAGAAAGGAAGTTCCAGGGGGAATAAAGAAGACATGCACAAAACAGTGGGCAGGAGGGAGGAAGCGCAAATGAATGAGTCCTCAGCTCATCTTGAAAAGTCATCTTTGTGGAGGTGGCCCTGTATATTATGAAAGAGGCTGATAGAGAATCTCAGGCAATTGAGAAACTAATAAAAAAATATACAACATCCTTATGGGACATCCTGGTGCTAACCAATGAATGACACCACCTACTCAAAGCACCCTAGACATGATCTTACTGAGTGATAATATAGGTATACTACAAAAACAAGCTCTAAAAAGATTTGATGTTCTTCAAAAATCTTCCTCTGCAGATAGTCAATACTACCATTTGTAGCATGTAAATGGCAATATTTGAAACTGAAAATCCTGTGAGTAGGTTAAAGGGATTTGCCATATATTCATCAATTGTTCACAGGATAGATGATACATATAAGACTGGCAAGGGGCCAATCCTTGAGGCTTGCACTTATCGCTAGAACCCCTGAGCTTCCTCCTAGGACTGGTCACGAGAGGCAGTGGTGGATTTTACCACCAAGGAAACCAAGCTGATTGCATGGGGACCCCTGATAAGTGCAAGAGGCTGGCTGATTAAAACGACTAAAGGGGCACACATACCGCCTCTGCACTCCAGAATCCTGGCTCCAAAAACTCACAAAATAGGGCTTTGGGGCTTATCTGTGCAAAGACTGTTGCAACTTTACTTCAGTAAAGGGGTGGTGTAAAAATTGGAAAATGCGGATCCACAAAACACGTTTACATTATGCATTTTGCGGAACAAAAGGGCAGGCCCCTAATAGAACAGTCCTATCCTTGTCCATGTCCCTTTTTTTTTTTTTGCGGAACGGCAATGTGGACACAGAATGCACACAGAGTAATTTCCTTTTTTTGCGGCCCCATTGAAGTGAATGGTTCCGCACACGGGCTGCAAAAAAACTTACATGGAAAAAATAGGTTTGTGTGCATGAGCCCTAACTAAAAGGGGGGATTCCCTTCTGTAAAATGTGAAAACCACTGTACCCCTCTAGTACTCAAGCATTTTTCTTAGGCTGCGTTCACATCACGATTTTGTTTTGTTTAACGCAGAAGGATGCCATACAGTGGTATCCGTCACCACAGGGCCCCATTGTTTTTTTGTTTATTTTTTAAAACATATAAAACATTTAAATCTTCAGTGTTTTACAGTATAAGCAATGTGAATGACATTCTAAGAAAATTCATGCACATGATCTGCAGTGTGAAGTCTAAATGCACAGAATGTCAATTTATGCTGTGGATTCCTATCGCGGATTTCACGATGGGCACTCAATGGGTGAAACCTGCAGCACATCTGCAGCAAAATCTACATCTTAAAGGGGTTTGCCTAGCCTTCAATAAGTGATGGTCTATCCTGGGGATAGGCCAACACTAGCTGCCATCCAGCAACCATGCCACACAGCTACAAAAAAATCAGCCCCCACCACCCATGACCATATCCGTAAGGAAAACATATTTAATGATACCTGTCCAACCTAGGAGCCAACACAACTAAGTAAAAAATTAAAATAAAAAACTATAAAAACGTATCTGTGGTCGTGCACCGCCACCCCATTTTTGGCCACTTCCAGTCACTGTTAGTCATGTGATATTCTAGCACGTGTGACCGCTGAGGTCTGGGGCGTAGCTGTAGGGGGTGCAGAGGTAGCAGTCACTACTAGGCCCAGGAGCCTGAGGGGGCGCAAAGACCCTTGTGCCACATAAGAAGACACTGGTATTATAGAAAGTGCATGCTGGTCAGGTTACGCCTCTGGCTGGAGTGAAGGGGTTAAAGTAGGTCAAGAATTTGGCATGGGAAAGGGTGCCGTTTTTAATTTTTGCCTCAGGCAGCACGAAGGCTATGTGCTTCCCTGCCCCTGGTCACAAAGCACTGAGGGAAGGGGGCCCAAGCAGAACTCTTGCACCAGGGCCCATGAGCCTTTAGCTACACCCCTGGCTGAGGCCAGTGATTGGCTGCAGCAGTCACAAGGCTAAATCACTTCTAGTCCAGCAAGGACTGGAAGCAATCAGAATGGCATGGCGGCACAGAATGGAATAATCGCAGACAGGTTTTACCTTTTTATACTGGGCCACAGGTTACTATCACGGGGTTGTCAGCTCCTAGGCTGGACAACCCATCAAGAACGTCAGCACCTTCTCTCATACATCACAGTTGCATAGTAATTACTAAATCAAAGTGAATTTTGTAGTCAGACACAACAGGAAATACTAAGGCTTCTGACAATAGGCAAAGCTTGGAACAAGTACCATGGCTGCACTATTCGGTCACATTTACTCCGTTTTTTTAAGCTTTCTATTTCATGAATCATGTTGTGCAAAGTGAGACAAAGTAGAAGAGTGAAAAGCTGAGCTGTGCATTACATCCCGCCAACACAAACACTGGAGGAGAGGATGCAGAACATCCCATGCCATTTCCACTAGGCTTCTCTCATGAACTTGGGACACCCAGACAACACACTATACCTAATGCATAAGCACTAGAACAGGGGTAGGCAACCTCTGGCACTCCAGCTGTTGTAAAACTACAACTCCCAGCATGCATATTGGCTCTGCTCTTGTAAGAACTCTCACTGAAATGAGCATGCTGGGAATTGTAGTTTCACAACAGCTGGAGTGCCGAAGGTTGTTGACCTGTGCACTAGAAGAACCAGAAGAATGAATAAGGCCTCATGCACACAACCGTGTACAATCCACTTGTTTCTGGCTTCCACCGCTAGAAATGACTATTGTTGTCCACAAAATGGACAAGAATAGGACATGTTCTATAATTTGCGGAATTGACACACATAGGCAGACAGCACACAGTATGCTGTCCATTCTTTTTTTTTTTTTGTGGACCCGTAGAAATGAATGGGTCCTTGTGCAAACGGCAACAAACGCAGATTAGGAACGGATGCAAAATTCGGTTGTGTGCCTGAGGCCTTAGAAGAATGAACGCTATGGTGTAATTAGTCGTAGATAGTTCTTTTGTTTGTACAAAAACAGTGTTGAGATACGTCCACATATACCGAACAAAAATATCCTCTGTGGATATTGACGCAATTGGCAAACTTCAAATGTAGTACACAAAGAAGTGACGTAAAGTGTTAAAACCCGCACAGACTTTTTCTGCGGTGATTGAATGTAATACATATCAAGATGAAACACTATGGGGCAGATTTACTATTGTGATTGGACCTAGACCTTGTCATGTAAACATATTTTGGCATATCTAATTTGGATGTACTTAAAGATGATCTGTATCCTCTCCTAACATGTCTTGCATTCTCCTTGTAATAACAATTCTGGAGCATCTATTGCTATGATGTGTCATTCCTTTAGTATTCCTGCAAGAAGTTATAAATGAATTAGTAGACGTTTGCAATGAAGGTTCAGAAGGTGTTTCCAGTTAGGATGTGTCTCTGCATAGTCTCTCACTACCCAATCAGTCTTGCTAGTGTTAGGCCCCATGAAAACACTGTACACGGCGTGTACACTGTACGGCGGCGGCCTCAGGAAGCGCACAACGTCATAGCAACCAATGACGCAGAGCGCTCCCATCCTCTGGAGCAGCACAGGCCGGGCTTTCACGGCCCTTATCAGGCCGTGAAATACGGTCGTCTGCATGGGGCCTTAGACTATGCAGTGACACTCCCCTAACTGGTAACTCCCATCTGGACCTTCATTGCAACCTTCTAGCAATTCATTCATACCTTCTAGCAAGAATAATAAAGGAATAACACATCACAGACTCATAAGACTAGATGCTCCAGAATTGTCGCTACATAGAGAATGCAATAAGCTGCTAAAACTGACCTGGAACTGTCCCTTGCTTGAGGAGTGGACATGGATTATTGGGAAAAGGGTGTAGCTTGTGGAAAGGGACATATCCTAAGATGCCACAACGCTCACAAATATTTAGCACAACATTTTGTCGCAAAGTAAGCCAACCAATAGATGGTGTGAATGATCCCGCTCCCTCCCTTGTCCCCTTTTTGGAAATAGAAACCCCACTCACAAAACTTTTTTGTCACAGTACATTTAAAAAGTCGCAACTTTTTTACATCAGAAAACTGGTATGGGGGGCACAGTGTCTATCATTGCACTAAATTTATCATCCTGCCTAAGTCGCTGTGATATATTTGGCACACCTTTAGATTGCCTATCTACAATTTCTAAATGTTAGAAAACCTGCCCCACTGTATCCATGTTCGTTATAGCAAGAATAATCCATTAAGATTCACAGCAGATTTCGGGAATGTGAAGGCCCCAGTGGTAAACAATTACTAACGACAGAAGCATTCAGCATAAAAAAACGCACATGAGGCCCCTGCTTCTTCCCAATCCCTGTTCCTGCAAATTCAGTAAAAGAAAATAAACCACAGAGAAGAAAATGGCCATCATGATGCACGCTAATAAACGCACTGTACTTATCTCCTGATCTTGACAGATGAATGAAAAGGTCAAGAGTTAAGTCCATTAACAAGAAGCAGGATATTTGGCAATTCTGCAGAAATACTGTTCTCACACAGTGTGACAAGTATATGCTCTGATTGTATAAGTGGTTACGTCAAAAGCTGCTGCAGCCTGCGTCACACGTCAAGCTCGTAATGAATAGCTATGTTCACACTACCGCTGGGATCCGTTCCATCATGAATTCATGGCTTTTGAGAACTGGAATAGCATGGAAGTCTGATGGGTACGTCAATGGGATCCATCAGCGTAGTTTGCAACAGTCCAATTTGGGCAGGACTGTCATGACCCGAACTGCAAAATGGAGAGGTCAACGTCGTTTTGTTTCAAGAAGTTGTGTTTCTGGATGTTTGTGGGATGCAAATATGTTACAAGGGTTTTCCGGGAGTATGATACCGATCTATCCTCTGGATATCAGATCAGTGGGGGTGCTACTGCTGGAACACCCAAGAAAAAGCTGTCTGAACATGGAGCACGGCAGCCTCCTCGCTGCACACAAAGCACAGCGCCGTACATTGTATATTCACTCTGTTTGGTATTGCAGCCCAGGGTCATTCACTTGAACGGGAAGGAGCTGGACATAGACCATGTGGCCAATGAAAGGGAGCTCATTGTCCTAGGGAGACAACTCAATGATCGCAGGGGCACTGTGGTCTCAAAACAGCTGATTGTTGGGGGTGCCAGGAGTCTGACTCCCAACAATCTGATTCTGATGGTCTATCCTAAGGACAGGTTATCAATATTTTACTCCTGGAAAACCTCTTTAACTATATACACGGCATAGCTCCAGTAATATCAGAAGTCTTAACGTTAGCCTGAACATAACAAAAAAGCTGTGTGTTGTTCATTCAGCAAAAAGAGGTCTTCTCCTGTGAAAGGATGTCCCTGCTGCTGACGAAGCCCCCATTTTGCCACTTAAAGGGGGTCTCCGAGTTATATATATTGATGACCTATCCTCAGGATAGGTCATCAATATCAGATCGGCGGGGGTCCGATATCAGCTGTTTGAAGAGGAGGCGCGCGCCGTATCAGCGCTGCCTCCGCTTCATTGTTTACATGCTGGCCGACACGGGGGTAGTGGTGAGTAGGTGTAATTACACCTCACTGCCCCATTCATTTCAATGGGAAAAATCGCTCCCATACAAGTCTATGGAAGCGATTCTTCCCATAGAAATGAATAGGGCAGTTAAGTGTAATAACACCTACTCACCACTGGTTCCAAATCTTTTATAAAAACTAATCATGTTACATGCATTTTAATAAATTTCAATAAATTAATATATTAAATTTAATAAATACAGGTGTATTTATAAAGTTTTACCATGCAGTTAATGCTAGTGAATGGCATAAATGGCACATTACGTGCACCAGTTATACTGTCCATACTCCACAATGGCTAACTGGCAAAAACTGCAGACCAGCAAACAATCTCTATATATCTTAGCTTTTTGTATGATTTGGTTGCCTTTGGGAGCCTTTTAGTTTAGTAGGAATGATAATTATGGCTACTTTCATATGTGCGTTTTTTGCGTCACGGATAAGCAAAAACTCTTCCATTAGGATAATATAACCGCCTGAACGGATACAGTTGTGTTATCTCTAAAACAACCAAGACAGATCCGACACCAAAACCACTATACGTCAGTGGGGGAAAGATCCGTTTTCTTTTGAGTCAGAGAAAACGGATCCGGCACCATTGACTTACATTGTGTTTCATGGCGGATCCGTCTTGCTCCGTATCCCATGACGCACTCAAAAATGCTGCTTGCAGTGGGTTTTTGTCAGGTATGGGAACTCAACGAAATGGAATGCATTCTGGTGCACTCCGTTCCCTTTAGTCCAGTTTTGTCCCCATTGACAATGAATGGGGACAAAACTGAAGCGTTTTCCTCCAGTTTTGAGATCCTATGATGGATCTCAATAGCGGAACGGAAAATGCAGATGTGAAAGTAGCCTAAGCAAGACGATATAGTAGTATATAGTATACTATATAGAAAGTGTTTCTGATCCTCTGTAGCCTTTATCGTACCCATTTGAGGAAATGACTCAGTTTGATATTCTGACAAAGGATCATAACATGAATACAGGACTCATGGGACACGATGAAATAGTGATTTTTTTTCTATTAAATTGTCTCGATGACATAGTTTGTTTACTGGCACAGGTCACAATAGTATGAGCAACGCATTTCATGTCAGAGTTTTATTTGTAGATTCCTGCGGCCACAGAACCTTTTTATCTATAGCCACATGGTTTATCTTTCGGTTCCATTCTGCTGCTGTTAATCAGAAAGAATAACAAGGATGTCATAATAATGGGGACATTCTTCCTTCTGAAAGACTATCGATAAATGACCTCACAACCTCAAGTTACACATTTACTTCCCCGAAGCTTGATTCCAGAAGACATTCTCTCACACACATGACTGTATGTGCTTTTATCTATTGTATTCAAATCATGCCCTGTCCCCCCCATCAATAGGCTGATGGATTTAATAAGCCAAAAGAGGTCACAACCAACATATGTATTATCTGTGTAAATGGCAGGCGCTGGTCACATAATACATAATGAAAGCAAAGAACACATGAAAAACATCTTCTCACATTACAAATAGCACTGACCATCTCAGCTGTCTCCCCACTAGATGGTTTCTCTCTTCCGGAAACCCGACCTGCTCGACTCTATCCTTAGTTTTTGTCTCTTAACACCTTTCTACCTGACATTATCCATCCCTCATAAAAAGGAAAGAAAGAACATGTAAAGGCTAAGAATATCTTCTGGTATATAGATAGAAAAGAACTACCGTAACCAAGAATGTTGGCCCCAGTCTCTGTCACATTTAGTTACCAACGTGATAACTGCTGAGGGTTCTAGGAGTAGAAGAAACACAGAGAACAGGTAATGAAGAGTAATGCATGTTCCATAAAAAGCTGAAGATTTCCTTCATGATGGTTCTCCTTAAACTTCCACAGGATCACTTCAGTCTTACAGATGAAGAAAATTCTACTGTGTATACAGTGTTACAAAGCTGATGTGTATCTGCTGTGTTTGCTGAACATATTTCACTTTGGGCTACTTTTAAGGGCGCTAAGTGCCCTCCCGGTCTTCACCCTTTAACCCTTATACAGGGATCTGGACTCAGTTGCAGGGGAACCACCAGGCTGCTATCTCTTGGACTAGACTCTGCTCCTTAGACTGCTGACCAACCGGGGTCAAGAGACACTGGTACAAAACTCAGAGGGTTCAGGGAAAACCGTAGTCAGGTAAAAGCTGAGGTCATGGCATGCAGAGATCATGCAATCCAAAGCCAGTCTGACGGTTAGGTCAGGCAGCTCAGGGTCAGTGAGAAGATCAGGCGGAGATCAGAAGGTGGTCAGGTCAGGCAGTGAAGGTTAAAATCTGGAGTCAGGCAGAAGTCAGTACATGGGAGAACGAAACCAGACAAATAGTGCACCTTTGCAGGAAACTAGAGAAATAGAACCTATTGCTCAGGCACCCTCAAATAAGGGAGGTGACTTAAGTACCCACAGCATAGCCAGCCTTTGGATGTGGAGTATTAGGGCATGCACACTGGTCCTTTAAGAGCCAGAGGGAGTGAGGTGCCTGCCCTACAGCCAGGCTAGGAAGCTGGCCTCAGCCTGCATGGAGTGGAAGGAACAGGGCTACTCCATCGGCCATCGAGTAGGAGGGATGCCAGAGGATTTAATCCACCAAAGAGGATGAACAGAGGAGCGAGAGAGCAAAGGAGTGGCCATGCCCACCGGAAGTAGTGGAGTGGTGGACATGGACTGCTACCATTACATACATGATACAGTAAGCAGGCCATATATAGCATTCAAATCTATGAACACCTTCAGGGGCAAATTTTGGGTAAAATTTTCAATTGGCATTTATTAAAGATTTTCAACAGCCTTTTCTGCATAGCTTTCTGTTTCTGTGTATTTGCAGACTAGTAGGCTCTACCTTCATAGCAAATCTGTAAGAGAACAGCCCTTCTGTGGCCCTTATCTCTGAACTGCTGACAGCTCATAAACACTCATTATAGGTAAACCCTTATCATTTGGAGAAGACTATTGCTTGAATGAGTGTTTATGAGCATTCAGGAATTCAAAGATAAGGGATGCACATGGAGCTGCTGTCTGGCGGATTTAATGTAAAACAAGCCAGTCTGCAGTTTTACTGAATTTGAAGGCTGTAGAATACAAAAATTCAATGATAACAGCCTTTAAGGCCAGGAATATATCACCTATAAATGCAATTTTGGCCTATTATGTCCCATTAACAAAACCAAACATACACCAGACTAGCAATTTCTCTGTATGGATTGGAAGATACAGTATCACTTCACAACACGGTCCCTCGTAAATTGACAATAAACATGCAATATCTGCCATGAAGCATAGTCAGGATACGCCATACACCTATGATTTTGTCCAGTCCTGCTGAAACTGGCCAGCTTTACCATTGCGTGTTGAGGGACAATCCATGACCTGGCCCAACCCCTTGTGCAGACAGCATTGTGGCACTTCTATATGAGAAATTGAATAGGTATTGAGGGCAGTTTGAACTTAACTCTAAATAAATAACTAGAAAAAAGTAAAATTTAGACAGGCTCACCAGACACTGTGGTAACTGAATACCAGAAGGCTATTCATTTCATTCAACGGTTTTCTTCAATATTGACCAAAAGTTTTGTTTCACCATATAAAGAAGAGAAATTTTAGATTATACAAAACACACAAGAGACCCAGAGACAGATGCTCACCCTCAACATGCCTCATCATGACACTAATACGAATAGAAGAAGCGTGAAGCCTGGGGCAGGAGAACACAGCCAGATTGACAGACCTCCATTCAGGATTTAGCTTACGTTTCCTCATAGTCAGCTGTGCTGATTATTCTAATGACTATTAGTTGATATGGGCTTCCAAGTCCATATTGCTGCGCATCTTTACTCCTTCAAATTTCTCAAATTTTCATTTTTAAAGCCAGATGATTATTGTTGGTTGTTTTTACGTAGCTTGAAAATAAGAAGTTAGCTCAATGGGAGCTATGGGATGACCATTATACGTTGACTCCAATGTATGTTGAAAAATTAACTGCCAATAATACATAGAGATAAAAGCCCTTACTGTTAATAATCAAAAGGCGCAATTGGCAGCAGATTTATCACTTTCTACAAGGATGGGAGCATCTTCAGGGTCTATTCTTGGCCCTTTCGCCCAAGCAATCCTGACAATCTTTCCCTGCACATCCAGGTGGCCACTGTACAGGGAAAAACATGATTCTCATGAGTGAATAATAAGCTTATGAATAGTTTCTTTGCTTTTTTTGAGGGTAAGAGCCATTGTAGAGCCATTGCATTGTGACATGACACTAAAAGCATCAAATGGAAAAACAAAATGTTGCATAGCTGGGACCTCAAAATAAGTTAAAAACTCTCTAGATGGCCTATCCAGATCGGTGGTGGTCTGACTTCTGGCACCCCTGCTGATCAGTTGTTTGAAGAGGTTGCAGCACTCCGATGAGCACCACGGCCTCTTCCTAGGCCGGTGACATCCCAATCATCGAACACATGGCTCAGTCCCATTCCAAAGAGCACAGTTGCTATACAATGAACGTCACTGTGCTTGGTAAACTGCAAGGAGGCCATAACTCTCCAAACAGTTGATTGACAGTGGTCCTGGTTGTCGGACCTCAACCTATCAGATATTAATAATTTATCCTAAGGGTAGGCCATCAATATCAAACTCTCGGAAAAGCCCTTTAACCTCATATTATAAACATCTGACCCGCAACTAGCTCAGAACAAGAAATGTCTGACATTTCTATCTGACGAAGACAGGCAAACATCTACGATACTACCAGACTTCTTTACTTTCAGGCTTCATCCACAGCTATACTCAGCGTTACAGAAAGAGAAATGAGCTGCTTAGATCAAGGAAACTCTTCATGGCTGGAGGCTGAACAGGTGAGTGCACAAGTTCTGATCAGATGCAGCAACACATATCCTGGATAGAATTTCTAAGACCGCAGCTGAGGCTGCTTCTAGATGGCAAATAAACCCCATCATTTTCTAAAGTTACAGCACTCCAGCAAGTGCTAAAATGTCCCATAATTCATCTTCGTGCAGGCTGCACATGTCCTCACCAGAAGCCAAAAGATGACTTCTCTCATAACTCATCAAATATACCCATCGCTATTGCATGAAATTTCAAAAAGTAGTGTCAAATGCAAAAATTATTCTAAAACATAATTAAAAGTTCATCAACATGGGATGGTTACGCTGTGGAATTTTGGGGGCTACACACGTGGCATTAAAAAAAAAAAAAAAAAAAATCACAGTGTAAATTGACCTGCATTGGATTTAAAATCTGCAGCATGTCCATTTAAGCCTCATTCACACGTCAGTGTTTCACGGACGTGTGCTGTACGTCTTCTCCACGGACAGCACACGTCCCCATTCATTTGAATGTGCGTGTTCCGACATCAGTGTTTCATCACGGTCCGTGTTTCCGTTTTTTTTAGCATGGATGCATGTCCTATCTTGATCCGTGTTCCCGGATGCCATCAGTGTTGCATCCGTGTTTCACGGACCATTAGGAAGAGATGCTTTGAAAATTATTTTTCAGCTGTTTAGTGTCAGTGAAACACGGATGCAACACGGATAGCAAAAAATGGACCCACGGACCCAACACGGATCCTTCACGGACAGCTTCACGGATGCCTCACTGACCACCTGCTCACGGATTTCAGCACGGACACGGACGTGTGAATGAGGCTTTAGGGCTTATGTACACAACCGATCCATATTTGTTGTGGATCGACTCATTTTTCAAAGAGGCCACAAAAGATGCAAACAGCACACCATGTGCTGTCCGCATCCGTAAGTCCGTTCCGTAGCCCCGCAAAAAAGATAGAACATGTCCTATTCTAATTGTTTTGTGGACAAGGATAAGACATTTCTACAGGAGTTTGAAAAAAAAAAAAAAACTGTATTTTGCATTTCTGCAATTTCTGGACTGCAAAAAGGATGTGTGCACGAACCCTTATGCTGCAGATTTCCACCATGGATTTCATGAATTGCAATGCAGAGGGTGAAATCTATGGAAAAACCATAGCTAAATCCATCTATACAGCTGGGTATAAGTATATATTTTTTACAGGACTGTGCAGCATACAAGAAAATGGTGTGCTGCATTTTTGTATCCTTTTTTTTCTAACATATACGTCAAACGAAGGCATAAAATGTCATGTGAACCCACCCTAACACACAAAGATTCCATCTCATAACATCACAAAACAAATAGTACATATAGTAGATGTATATAGAAATAATCTTCATCAGGCGGAATCAAGTGGAATGTACTGAAGAACCCCAATAAGAGAGTAAGGCCCCATTCACACGACCGTATGAATGGGGCCGTATCTATCCGCAAAAATGCGGGAATAGATGCGGCCCCATTCACCTCTATGGGGCCAGGAGCCGCGGCACGGAGCTAGCTCTGTGCCTCGGCTCTTTTGAAGCATGTCCATTTTCAATGGGGAGTGTTCCGAGCGCTGCGGAACACACGCCGGGCGGCCCCCGTATATTCGCAAATATACGGTCATGTGAATGGGTCCCAAGGCTACTTTCACACTTGCGGTAGCATTTTCCAGCAGGCTGTTCAGGCAGGGGAAAAGCACGGCAAACAAACCGAGAGGTGGCCGGACAAAAAACGCAACATGTTGTAGCTTTTGTCCAGCCGCCTCTCGGCATGTTTGCCGTGCTGCGGCCAGACCTCCAGCCCGCCCCCTTTATAGTGAATGAGGCCGGAGCGGACTTCCGGCGGCACGGTGAACTTGCGGTAGCACAGATCCGGCAGGCTTTTACCCTGCCGGAACAGCCTGCCGTAAAAGGCTACTTTAAGCGTGAAAGTAGCCTTAGTAATGCTTTTAGGTTACACAGAGATAATGATTGCTTGGTGACCTCGTAGACTCCTTCATGAAGGTCAGTGATAGTAAAAACCACAGTATTTACCATAGGCAACTGGCCTAATAGCATCGCCACTCCTCCTGCACTATAAAAAGCACTCCGCTATCTGCACCTGAAATGAATATTGATTTCTTCAAGTACAAATTGGAAAATGCATTCATCATAGCACTAAAAAAAGAGCCCAGTTAATGAAGCACTTAGGATGGCCACATTTTCTAGACTCTTTTGCTTCACCTTCTGCAATTCGTAAAGTGGAGGATCATTTCCATTAAACGGCTCTACTAATAAAAGTCAGACAAGTCACTTTGTGAGAAGAGCATCCAGAGGAGCCCTTTCCCTTAGATTGTAAACACACTATGGGATTAAACTTTGCTCAATCGATCGCTCAGCAATTAAAATAAATTGCATTATGAACTCCATTTGTATTATTGGAGAGTGCTTGAATGCCTCAGTCCACTGATACATATTCTAACCTGTTTAAGGCGTTACGCATGCGACCGTATTTTTCATCATGCATTTTTTGAGGCTAGAACACGGAAACCTCCATTTCTGTGGGGTCATGTACACATCCAGAATTTTTGCGGATCCGTGTGGCTATTCTGCACACTACAGAACATGTCCTACCCTGGTCCGCCAATCATTTCTGACAAATGTTTATTCACGACAATTTCATCTAATATGTTCCTGAGATGTCATCATTAAGCAATTTTTGGTACGATATCCAATTACAATACATACATCAATTATTCTTGTGTGAGGACTCCTAGGCAAATCCTAATCTGTTCTGGACTGTTCTCCACTTAAAAGCGTTGTGCAAGGTTTTGTTTACTTGGCGGCAGCGATGACATCATGCTGACAACAAATGACCACTGTAGCCATTCATTGGTCTCAATGGTTCATCGCTGAAGCCTGTGATTGGCTACAGTGGTCACATGTTGCTGACAAGATATCATTGCTGTAATATAGTAACATAGTAAAATAGTAACAGTTTATAAAATATCAAAATACCATCATATGTAACCAAGGTCTTCTGCTCTTAAAGGGGTTCTCTATCATTTTAGCAATTGCCAGTAGCCTGCTTCACTAAGCTGAGGATTCATACTTACTTGCTCCCTGACACTTCCTCCAGTGTGTGTCCACGTTCCGGTCCTCGCAGTATTTACATCCAGTCAGCTTGGGCATGATCACATACTCTGTTGCAGCCAATGACTGGTTTCAGCAGTAATGTGGTAGCTGTGGCCAAGTCACTGCTGAAGGAAGTCATTGGCTGCAGAGGAGCATGTGACTGCACATGATGTAAACACTGCGGGGACTGGAATGTGGACACACTGGAGGCAGCGAAGAGGACCAGAGTGATAGATAAATATTAATCCTCAGCTTAGTAAAGCAGGCTTCTGGCAACTGATAAAATTTCTTTATTTCCAGGGAACCCCGTTAAAGGGGTATTCCCATCTTAGACAATGGGGGCATATCGCTAGGATATGCCCCCATTGTCTGATAGGTGCGGGTCCCAGAGGTGGAGAGCAGAGCGGGGAGCGCTGCGCCTGGAGGACCCCGGGTTTCCCGGGGTCCGGCCACCACCAGGCACAGCTCCCCGCTGCACCCATAGAAATGAATGGGAGCGCACCGCACATGCGCGGCCACCGCTCCCATTCATTTCTAGGTAGCCGACGGAAATAGCCGAGCCAGCGCTCGGTTATTTTCAGCGGCCCCATAGAAATGAATGGAAGGCGGCTGCGCATGCACAGTGAGCCCTCCTTCACTTTGGGGGCACCGTTCTCGATAAAGGTGCAGGTCCCAGAGGTGGAACCCGCACCTATAAGACAATGGGGGCATATCCTAGCGATATGCCCCCATTGTCTAAGATGGGAATAACCCTTTAAAGGGAGCCTGTCATCAACTTTATGCTGACCTCACTGCGTAAGTGGTTGCCGAGAACCAGCTTCATAATCATTGCAGCACAGGCCTTGAAAAGAGTCAAATCTACCAGAGAAGAGTCATGGTTATTCATAATCTCCTGCTCTCCAGCCCATCTGCTGATGACTGGCAGTTCTCTCCCAGAGAGAAAGGGAGAAAACTAGGTAGTGGACTGTCAATCATCAGTAAGTGGGCAGGGAGAGCAGGAATTCATGAATAACCATGACTCTTCTCAGGTGGCCGGGACTCTTTTCCAGGCCTAGCCTGCAATGATTGTGATGTTTGTTCTCGGCAACCACTTACTTTTAACTTATAAATGACACACTGCTGAAATCAACTCACCTGTCTGTAGTTTATTCTTCTGTTAGAATGGGCAGCATAAAGTTGATGACAGGTTCCCTTTAAGGACCAAATTAAGAGGCTCTGTTTATTACTAGGCACAACAAGGGGATTTCCATAACTCGGAAACAGTATAGCTCGCTGTGCTAACCTGTTTGGTAGCTCCCATGTACTGCAATGGGAGCTACAGAAGCAGTAGAGCATCGGCCAGCTCCGCTATTTCCTGGCCACCTTGTGGTCAGTATTTAGTCCCATCTCACCTTAAATGTGGCAAGATGGGACAACCCCTTTAACGTTTACCGACGGTACTGCCACTGTTGTGCAGAGTTCCTCTATACACATGAATCTACATTAATAAAGGGACACCCCATACAAAACTGATATACCAGGTTATGCCTTGTGCATGACCTACAGGAATTGAGCATGACACAGGGTGTCATGAGTAAGACTGTGTAACAGTTGAAACGCGATGGATTATGGCAAAGCGGTATGCCCTGGAATGTTTTTAACATGTATCCTCAATAAAGGTGGAAATATGTTTTAACCATTCAGTGCTGGATGAACTGTTTACTGGATTTCACACACATCTGGAGCGGAGTACTGTGCTCGGAGGTTTCACACTGCTATAGAAGCTGGTGTGAGTTCTCTCTTTTATACTGGGTTATACCTACAGGGATGGAGCATAGAGAATCTCTCTTTGGTGCTCTGAGTCCCTGTGTCATGCTCCTCTCCCTAAGGTCCTGCTCTATGCACAGCACAGTAAATCAGTTTTGCCTGGAATGTCCCTTTAATGAGATGAGCATGTAAAACCATAACCACGAATTGATAAACCTTGCAGTGCTCCACACTGTGTTCAATCTGTTACACAGAGCTGTTCATCATGCTTGCCGAGGAGTGCAGGCAGTGAAACTGCAGGTTAGAAATAGCATGAAATCTCTCCAGAAATGTAAATTTGTCTTTGCCCATTTTAAAAACTCCTGAAAATGTCAGATAATTGTCTCATGACTTCTATAGCAGCCAGTCTGACCAGTCTAAGGACCTTTCAGCGCATTAACAGCAGCACAAAGCCGAAGATGGACCAAAGTGAAAGGGGTGGTCTCATCTGAGACATTGGTGGCATACCACTAGAATATGCCATCAATGTCAGATAGGTGTGAGTCCTAACTATTAGACCTGCATCTATGTCCAGAAAGGGACCCCCGAAGAGAGCGGAGAGCAGCCACACATGCGCAGCCATCCTCCATTTATTTCTATGGGGCTGCCAAAAATAGCTGAGGGCTCGCTCACCGATCTCCTGTGTCCTACAGAAGTGAACAGAGTGGTGGCCGGCCTTGTGTGGCGCACTCTCCACTTATTTCTAGGGGACTGCGGAAAATAGCTGAGCGCCGTTTTCCGAACTCTGAAGGAAATGAATGGAGGGCACGCTGCGCATGCACAATGCTCTCTCCTTTACTTTTGGGGGTCTGCTTTAGAGATAAGTTCAGGTCTCAAAGGTGGGTCCCAGATGAAACAACCCTGTTAACCACCTCTAGGACTGTACATATACTGCAAATGATTTTTTGAATTGAGCCAAGGGTGTAACTATAATTCATAGGACCTCATAGCAAAATAAGGTGGGGCTCCACCACCTAATGTAAGAAAACAGCGGCACAAGTAGCTATGTATAATAGCATTATATAAAGAAACCTACATTATAGCAAAAAGCCACCATATTGCTTTTCCCATAAAAAGTACAATGTTCTTGCACCTGATTGGGCTCCTCTCCCAACCTCTGGGCCCTATAGAAAATGCTATGGCTGCTATGGGTATAGTTATGACCATGTGTGAACCATCAAGGAGTTATAGGATCTCCATGGGTCAGAACCAATGTAATAAGTATCTAGATTTTATATTTTTAGCAACACAAGCTTTCTTGCTAGGTCTTGAGCTTCACTAACAGGGATTTTCTTGCCATTTCCTGTCTTCATTCTCTTCTTCTCAGAAAAAATAACATATGACTCAAGGAAGGACCCCATGGGAAGCTTCCTGTAACTCTTTAAAGAGGAAGCTCAGGGTTGTCTGTGGCACCCCTGTAAACTGATGTTGCTTGTTGTACAGGCTGTCAGTAGGGGGTTGGGGTTACTGGTAGTTGAGTAAAGTCCTGCATGTGGTAAGGAGGCCTCCACACCCATAATTTCCTGCTGCACATCTAATTTCTGAGCCTAATGTAACCAGTGAGGTTTTATTCAGTACAGAGAAGATGATCTATGCAGTTCACGACTAAATATATACAGACTGTGAGAACTTCCACCTTTTCCACCATGCCAGTACACACACAGAAGTACATATAAAGGCACTGACCCACGCTCCCTTTTCTTCTTCCCTCTTATGAAGCTTATTGTTGATCCCCACAGGATTCACACATTTTTAAAAAGCCAGAGAACCCCAAAAACAAAAGTATTCTTCAAAGCTGCTCAACTCTTTGCATTTAGAAAAAACGAAAGATACTCTCTGTTCCAGCAAGCAGGAACAGGAGTGTCAAATGTCACGTTAATATATGAAAAATTCCTAGGAAATCAGACCTCAAGATCCTTGGAAATCCAGTAAAATAAAGACAATTATTTAATTGCTAGCACTTGACTCAGCTGTGATCATAATAAGCCATGTACGTCACAGCAGAATATTCTCCTAGGTTAGTACAGAAGGTCTTATCAGTAGACAGTTTGAAGGGCTATTACTATGCAGCATGCTCCTCATTACAATGATAAATAGTATGAAGATAAGACATATGAGGGCACCTCTTCCGAAAAGTACACAAACATTACATACCGTATAATGTGAGGTACATAGAACAAAGAGAAAACAAAAAAGATAATTATGCGCTTTAACTGCTATATCTGGACCAGAGCAGTCAACATTTAAAAGTACACAAAACTAGAAATGAATGCTAAAAGAAAACAAAAATACTGTTGCATCACTATAAGGCTCCATTCACACGTCCTGTTTTTCTTTCCTGATTCGATCCTGATTTTTTTAAGGACCCATTGAAATGAATGGATCCAGATCAGGATCGAATCAGGAAAGAAAAACAGGACATGTGAATGGAGCCTAAAGCATAGGACTTAGGGTGCAACTAACACGGTCAGGCTTCAGTATGGGAGCTCAAACCAGTAAATTTAAAAAAAGTAGAGAAGTCGTTTCTGTCCTTTATACTTTCTCTCCTTTTATGATCCTGTAATGCCTGTAGATAGGGACAGACTTAGATAGTGAGTCCTAACCTAGAACTAAGCCCGGTATCCCTACCTACTTGTAGTGCAAGCCCTAGGTAGCAAGACCGCAACTGGTCGACAGTCCATACGCTACTAAGGTACAGAGACAGACAAACACCTAGAGGCAAACAACACAAAAAAAAAAAGAGTTGCACTTAAATGGGTCAGAACCAGAAGGACAACGCAGAACAAAAACGAGAGACAGAAAGTGGTCAGAAGACGAGATGAGGTCAGAACAAGATGGGATGCACAGTACAAATCACAAGAGACAGAGAGTGGTCAAAGGACAAGCCACGGTGAAAAAACACAAGCAATCCAAATCAGCCCAGGAACGGTCGCTGCACAGCATTGCGTGTTGCTAAGAAGGCTGTTGCATCACCAGGGGGCATGGTGCAGCAGCGCGTCTCTTCCAGTGTAGCCGTGTCGTGGCTGACGATCGCGCCGCTGGAGCTCAGACATGTAAGTTTATGACAGATCCACTCCTGATTTTGGCTTCCAAAACTGCATGCCGAAACCTGACCATGTGGCCGTACCCTTAACCCACTGCTGATTTCTTCCATCTTGGTCTGGTCCAGGCAGGATGAGGGGGTGGAGCTTAGCAAAGGGCAGGATTTTAGGATCTCTTACTGTAGTCAGGACACAGCTGTGAAGAGAAGGGGAACATGGCTGGGACATACAGAGAAGACTTCTTTTATTTCTTAATTGTAATAGGAGATAAAATAGGATGAAATAAAAGGAGAGGAAGTGCTGTGACATTTTATTTTCCGTATGCAAGAACAGCCACCACTGCTGGATTGCAGGGTGGTCGTAACCATGGAAACGAGCAGTGTATAATGCAATCGGAAAAAGAATCAAGTCAGCAAAGGAAATAATATGGACAATCACAATACATTAGTAAGTTCCTTGTATTAACTTTCTGTACATGTACACGTAATTTATGGGGCTGTTGAGACGGCTGTGGTATTGCGAATCCGCAATACCACGAATGCCGACTAGCGTGTGTTCCGCAAATTGCCCGGCACCCCATTCAAAATGCCTATTCCTTTTTTTGCAGAGCCGCGGCTGCCCACCATCATTGAAGCGAACGGGGCCGCACCTATTCCGCAATTTTGAGGAACGGCCCTAGCTCTAACAGAAGACAAACTTGCTCTAGCGTCATGGTCCCGTTTATAACAGAAGCAATAATAGTCATTGACAGACAACAAAGACACAGCAGCCTCAGATCAAGAGGGACAGTCCTAGACTTTGGCCAGTGCCCCAATTTCAACTGTATCTGTGGTCTTAGGATGCAGGTACAGTTGAATACAATGGTGAAGCAGGGAGCCATCAGCGTCTGCTACACTGAGCTCCTGATAGACACCTCCTTGGGGAGTCCTGATGAACTTTCTGGACTGGAAGTATTTTATTATTTCAATAAAGCTACTGGGGTATCATTAACATGAGGAGACGATATTACTGTGTACTACAGAAAAAGGGCACTATTAAAGTGTGTAGGGCACAAATGGGCACCGTTACAGTGTTTGCAAAAAGGAGAGCACTGACTGGGGGCACAAAGGAGACTAAGTAGGGCTGAAGGTGTACAGAGACCAACTGGACACGTCTGGGGTGTGAATGTAAAAAACACATTGCAAGATTTGGCCCTCTTTGCTTTATTTGAAAATCTTGAGATATGTATAATGGGGTCCATCAGGATTTGTTCAAGGTTTTGAATATTTTTGCGGCAAGAACTGCAATGCATAATGCACTACTCTTGCCATCAAAAGTTACAGTAAGTCCTACAGATCTACACAGAAACATATCTGGCAGCATATAGAAAGAAAAATACCAGCCATATTGTATTGGTCAAAGACACAAGGCTTATGGTTACAATCATTAACCATAATTATTGCTTCTGATTGATGGAACTCTTCTTCATCAGTAGGAATACTTATCGCTCATACATGACACTAGTGGTTGGGATTCCACATGACCTGAGGCATGTTCCATTTGATGCTGTAATGGGAGTTATTCTACCAAAGAACCTTTGTTTCTTGGGGAAAGTATCTCCTTAATACAGTGCAGAATGGAGGCACCGTAAGGTGGCACATGGAGCAGACACTGTGTTCCTTGCTATGCTACCTGTACAAGGTCTTACACATGAACTACACTTTACAACTTTGTGTGACATGTCCTACAGGTTTCTTTAGTGTTATACTCTGTATTTTTCCTATCCACATTGAAGCATGTGATATGCAACGTTCCTCCTCATCAAAGAATATACAAATTCAGCACGAGACAGGTGGGGAATGTAGTTCTGACAAATACCAAGAGAAGAAAAATCAGCCAATAAACAAGTTAAAGTTTAACCATAGACTAAATATCATGCCAAGTTCAACAGCATGTCATCAAACCAAATTGCTCTCAAGTGGGCTTTGTAGAGATGAAACAGTGCCACTTCCTTGCAAACTTTGCATTTTATGAATATACTCCACCCAAGCTGGTGCGCAGGAAAAACAATACAGTAAACCACTCTAAAGTGGGTGGAACGTACCACAAAGCAACACATCTGTTATGTGGTCAACTTAGTCACAATGGATAATAGAAGCACAGGTATCCCTAGAAGCTACCATAGAAGAATAGTGTGGTGTGCACACATTACATCTGATGTTTAAATGCTAGTAAAGCTCTCAGAGACTTATTGACCCCTATGTATACCAAAAGTGTATTCTCTGTGTATACATCAGAGAAGTGTGCATTTCCATTCCTTTACAGGTGACATACTACACTGTACACGTGTTGCCCTATCTGGACCTTTATGGCAGATCAATAGTATAGATAGGTGTGGGTTCCACCCTATTTCTCAAGAACAGGGCCCTCGCCCTAAATAGACAACACACAGCTTTGGGACTTCTGAAAATAGCCAATCACTGACCGTATACTGCCGAAGCCAATGATTGGCTAAAGCGGTCACATGCAGTACATGGACATTGGTGCAGCCAAGAAGCTGACATCATGACTGCAGCAGTGGGGAGGATCAGAGTTGGTGGTAGTCAGTATAATTTGCTTACTATTTTAACCCCTTCCCTATCATTCAGCAAGTTTTATTTTCTCTCCGTGAACCCCTTTAAGTTTCAAACACATACACCAATTGTTAGTGGAAATGCAATTTAAAAAAACACTAAAAATGTATAACCCAACAAACGGTCGTAAAAACAGAGCATTATCCACCTTGCCTGCATAGAAAGGAACTTTGTAAAAATAGCTGTTCTGAATTTTAAAAAAAACATAACTGCTTTCTTCCAAAATAGCACCACATCTGTCCACAGGCTATGTGTGGTACTGCAGCTGGACCTAGAAGAGCTATAATACCAACCAAGCACAGGTATGGCACTGTTTCTTCAAGAAAGCAGCTATCATTTTCTAAGGCCCCATTCAGACGACCGTGTTTCACGGCCATATACGGGCCGTGAAAGCCCGGCCTGTGCTGCCCCAGAGGACGGGAGCGCACGGCGTCATTAGTTGCTATGACGCCGTGCGCTTCCTGAGGCTGCCGCAGTACAGTGAAACAGTGGTCGTCGCCTAACTCTCTACAATTCCATTTAAAGGGGTTGTCCATCTTCACCCTTCAGGCCCCTCTAACATGAGCATCAGAGCATTTCATGCTCCGATGCACTCCACTGCCCTGCGCTGGATAGTGCAGGGGAAGGGCTTGTTTGTTTATATTTTCACACTGCTAGGCGGAGGCTTCGGCCTAGCAGTGTGTTCTGTGACGTCACCAGCTCTGGTGGGCGGGTTTTAGTGCTGGCCGTTTTACAGGCTAGGGTAGCGCTAAAGCCCGTCCATCAGTGACATCACTGGGCTCACTGCTAGGTGGAAGCCTCCGCCTGTTTTACCCTATGGAAAGCCTGGTGTGTCACCGGATCACCATAAAAAGCCTTTGCCCTGCACAATTAATATCAGGGGGGCTGCCTGGGTGAAAATGGGGATTTGTCCGGGTTCAGCTCTGAACCCAAACAACCCATTTAATGCACAAAATGGCATATTATGATTTTCAATCCCTTATCTTTATTTCTTCAGCTTCTTTGACCATGTTGAGCCTACACATCCAGTTCTGCAAAGCGTGGCTGGGGCTACACACAGACTCTTTTGTAGGGTGGCAGCTGTGACAGCAACTGTTAAAGCTTGTAGGAATGCACTGTGTATTGTGTATATGCAACTTTGATGATATTTTTATAGTTTGATGTTCAAGACAATCATACGAAAAATACATTTGGCAAAAGCTAGTTACAAACTGATTGACAAAAGCCTGTGTATAACAACGATCTAAGGCTTTATTAACAAAGGCTAGTCTCCTCCATTTCAGGAAACTTCTGTGATTAGAAGGGACAGTCTCAGATTTCGGAAATGAATGCACTGGATCACATCAATGATCTCCACACGTGAGTTATGTTGTGTGCCATTTGGAACAAGCACCAGAGCTGAAATACAAGAATATATAAGGGAAGTGTGTGCAGTGGCTCGGTTGTGGGTGGTTCTAATAGCATGCTGGGTCCCCCATACACCGTCGAGGTGTCATCTTGTGTTGCTGCTCTCCTGAAGGAACGGTGCACCCCAATGGGAAATAAGCCCAAAAAGAGTGAGGGGTTGCAATAAACCAGTGTGCTTCTTTACTGGAGGAACTCAAGTGCAAAGACATACAAGCAAGGCACTGAGCTGACTTTTCCAGTATCCTCCCTGGCAGAAGACTGTTCCATACTGAGGAACTAGCTGTCCCTCTCTCTCTCAGAATGTTGATACCCTGGCAAAAACATGGTGGCTCTAGGTGTTTGGCTCAGTTTCCTGCTGACTACCTGGTCAGAGGGCTGGTGATTTAGGATCTGTGGCAGAGTATCCCTGTCTCAGCATCTTCTACTGGTCACTCGTGCAGTCTGGCAGAGTCTCTCCTACTAAACACTGGTTCCCATCTGCAGACAACGAAGGGCTCTGCCTGCTCTCCTTATATACAGTTTGTAGCTGAACAAGAACTTTCTAGTGGGAGAGCTGGAGTGGAAAATCACAGCCAAAACAGAAATAAAGTTACAATTTTAGTCTGTCATAAACCTGTATAGTTTCAATGCAAATCTATGGGAATGATTAAGCAGCTTTTCCATACATAAACAAGTCTTCAGACATAAACAACAGAACTAAACCAGAAGGTCAATCGGTCTCTTGTTTTCCTTCAAAACTGTGCACTTAACACCTAATTTGCATATGTTTTAAAAGTACTTTTTTTCTCCAGAATATAGCAAGGATTGCTAAATGAAAGGTATCATTACATTCAGCTGAGTCAGACATTGTGCTTGGTGTAATAGTGAATTTCCTGGTGGCAATCTCCCTTTGAATTGGACTGAGCTGCAGTACCAGTCACAACCAGAACTGTAAGCACGTCACTGGGCCTCGTTAAACAATGAAAGAGACATGGTACTTGATAAATTTAGTCCATCAATACTGACGTCTCAGAAAACCCCTTTAAGTTGCATACTTCATAATAAAAAAAATAAAATCAGCCAAATGACTGTAATTTTGGTCCTCGTGACATCTGTAAATTTCTTGCCAAAAATGAGAGTAGAAACAAAAGTAGAAACAAGTACATATAGATTTAACACAGACTGAAATCGTAGCTCTGTGAATGCTCCCACAGTTAGAATATCTGTACACAGCAGCTTACTGACAGTCTCCATGTAGCAACAACATAGAAGTAAACTAAAATAAGTAAAACTAAAGATGATAAAATAAAAAGGTAGATTTTATATCTGCAAACTATTTAGGCCACTATTTAGGCCCCTTAAAGGGATTGTCTAATCTCAGACAATGAGAATAGAGCCCGAAAGTGGTGGAGGGCGCACTGCGCATGAGCAACCGCCCTCCATTCATTTCCTATGGGGCCAGCATGGCTATTTCCGTCAGGCCCATAGACGTAAATGGGAGTGGTGGCCGGTCACGCACGGTGCGCTCCCATTCACTTATATGGGGCAAGCGCTTGGGGGTGGTCGGACCGGAGTCCTCCAGCCACCACTCTGCGGGGCTCCGTTCCCGATATAGGTGAGGGTCCCAGCCGTGGGACCCGCACCTATAAAAAAAACGGGGGCATATTCTAGCGATATGCCCCATTGTCTGAGATGAGAAAAACCCTTTAACGTGTCCACCAAAGCCTGTGTTCTTAGAAACTACCATAATTACTCTAAGCCCTCATGCACACGACCGTGTGCCAGCCGTGCACGGGCACCAGCCATGTGCCCGCTGTCTGCAGACACGGACCCATTCCCTACACTACTTTTTTGCTGTGCGGAGGCACGGGCAGAAAACCCACGGGAGCACTCTGCAGTGCTTTTGTGGGCTTCCGATCCATTCCTTCTTTCCACACAGCACCGTATCTTCCAGATTGCGGACCCATTCAAGTCACTGGGTGATGCGGTGCCCGGTATGCACACAGCCGATGCCCATACATTGCGGACTCGGTGTTTGTGGCCCACAATATGGGAATTGACTTGCTACGGTTGTGTGCATGAGGCCTAAAATAGATTAAATATTCACACTACCACGTCACACATTTCTTACAGTTGTGGCAGAACAGAAATGAAAATGCAAATAAAAAAGGGTAATAAGATCCCAAACCATAAGAGGCAGCTCCAGATATGGAATTCCACAAAGTTCTGTATACTAGGACGAAGCTCTGCTACTCAGTATTGCAGGCAGCCCATCCCAGGATTAAAGTGGACTTCTCACCTACAACGTCATTGATTGTTAAAGCCATTTAATCCTTTTAACAAGTCTTCCTTCCTACTAGATCTGTTAAAGCAGCAAATTACACAATCTGTAGTATTTACAAACGGACACAAAATCCCTGAGGTTTCGCATTTCGCTTTCAGCCTCATGAATCAAAACTGCACCAGAGGAATGACTTTGTTATCCATATCATCCAATGAAAACCTAAGTCAAAGGAGTTGCCTAGATCTAAAAATTTTCACTGTGGCTGGGCTGAAAATAACAAAAATAATGCTACTCACCTTGTTGGAGCTTCCCGATTCCTGCGTTTATTTTCAACCCATGCCCAACTTCAACTTTTTTTTTTTTTTTTTTTAGAGAAGGGGTAGAATGATTTTTAAAAAATTAAAGCCGCATTACTCACCTCCCCGATATCCTACAGTTCCAACGCTTACCAGGTTTCTGCTGATCTCCACTTCTTGGTCCAGGTTTGACACATAGAAAATGGCTGGAAAAGGTCACTTAGCCATTCATCGGCTGCAACCTACCTCAAGTAGGGATTCGACAAACACCATTTCATGCCATTTCCTGTATGTCCAGGGTCCTGGTGACAGAATGGCTGTGGATTGGTGGGAAAAATAATGCTTCTTTTAATTATTCCCCTTATCCTGACACCTCCTTTCAGTTTAGAAAACAAAATATGGGCTCTGATTGGTTGCTTTACTGGGCACTCAGGGGCCCTGATCATTGCTTTCATTTTCAGACCTAGTTTAAACGAATAGACGCTGAAATCCAATTGCAGCCATCAGCCAGGTAAGTAATGATCCGATGCTCTCCTCCTGACTCTTGAATTCCATCCCTGATTGCTATGGGTAACATCTCAAGCTCCTTTCTGAACTAGTTGTCATAACGCCCAGTCACAGACATCCATATAATCCCTATTAAAGCTGACCATGCACATGTCAATTTCTGCCTCATCATAACCAGTCCCTACTGGAACATTGATTGTTAAAGGGACATACATCACCCTGATCACTGCAAATGTCATTTATGCATACAATAGCTAACTAATAGGTACATTCATACTATGTAATCAGGAACGCACATGAAACATGTAAGCCACAAAAGATGGAATGACTAGGAGCCAGCCAATCCAACAACACAAGAACAATCTTTCTGAAGAATTCTGATTATGTGTGCAGACATGAACTTTAAACTGACTGTATGTACTACAGTACAACCTACAGGTCCAAAAAATCCTGCAACCCTATAGTCGTGTTGCATAACCTATTGTGTGAGTCAGGGCTGTTCATTGTTCTCTCTTTACCGCAATCTCATTCTCAGGCCAGTTCCCTAGCCAAAACCAGGAGGGAAACCCAGACACATAGAAAAGGTCAAATGATGCTGTGAGTACGAGACAGAAGACCTGGGCTAGAACTCATGGCATCATAAATCACTTATGCAGAGAATACAGTTCAGCCAAACCACTGTCAGTGTGGGAAATGTAGCTAGATAGGCCATGTTTCACAGGCCGCACATGCTTGTCTAAGAGCAGCTTAAATGCAGCGAGCCCAGAAGCGCAGAAGAGGATGAGAGTAGAAATGATGGCAATGATGGTAGCAGTAGTCTTGGTGGCAGTCCTTACTCTGGTGCTCCTTGGTCCATGTAGTGATGGGATAGGAGCATCGCCCCCCCCATAGGCTTATTTTTCTCAGCAATGCCGGCACATATGAACATGGGACCAACACAGATGCCTTCAGCTGCCAAGTGCACATGTAACAGGTCAACCAGTTTCATATGTGCAAATCTGCTGGCAGGTGTCCTTTAAAGAAAGCACATAATGGCAGGTAAGGCACTTGACGTAACACTACATATAGCAACATCTCATTTCTTTTTCTGAATCAAAGTATGTTGTAGGATCATGTAATCCAACATGGCCGCACCACTTCTCACACCAGATGCATACTTGGTAGTTGGTACCACTCTTTGGTAAGCCATGACTCTTCCTTCTTGTCCAGGCCTCTTGGATCTCCTAGCCCTGTTCACATGAACAGTGATGGCCAATCCAGGGACAGCAGGAAGTGTCTTGGGCTACCAAACACACAGTCTGCATCAGGCAGTCTGAGAAGCAGTGCGACCATCTTGGATGGTAGAAGAGGAACCTGGGAACTGACTGATCCACAGCTGAACATATGTAACGAAGGTCAGCAGGTAAGTGTTCTGTTCGTTCCCCAGTTAGGCTACCTGAACATGGGTGTGGACTGTCTTGCAGAAATTCCACACGAATTTCCATGCGGATTCCTGCAGCAAATCAGCAACCCATGTCTTACATGCGGCTTTTGGTGAAGATTTGATGTGGATTTTCAGCAGATTCCACCCTTGCATTGAAAAGGATGAAATCCACACAGAAGAACCACACAAAGAATTAACATACTGCGGATATCAAAATCTGAACAGCAGGTCAATTTCCGCAAGGAACGAAAAAGCGAAGTGTCCATAAGATTGGCCTCATCTCATACACTTTGCCGGTACTGTATTACGCTGTGGTTTTTCCAAACAAGATTACACATGAAAAAAACGAACATCGGGAATCTGACATTAAGATCTTGGACTATTTACCCGCTGTAATACATAAGTACAGTACTACACAGAAGGAGCCCAGATCACCAGATTTCATTTTACTACTCCCTCCACCCCCATTCTCTCTGTGTCATCATTTAACGCTACACTGAAATAAGTTGTCAGGACTGCTGTGCATGTCTCCATTATGTTAGCATGGCACAGTAGTCCGGACTGTGTATTTCAGTGCAGCTCTGAGCGCTGATAGCAGGGGAACGGGGTAGAAAAATACAAATAGTGAACTGGACTCATTTTCTGTAGTACTACTCATGAATTACAGTAGATCAGTTGACCCCAACCAGTGGCTCAGGAACCCCTGGTGTGTGGCTCACCATGAGAGTCCTGAGTTATGACCATACGTACTGGCAATTGACATTGGTTCAGACCAATCCTGTATTTACCACCAGACAGTGCCAATTTGGATGGTATGCCACCAGTGTAAAAGTGCACACTAAAATATTCATCAGCAAATGTTTGTGATTTCATGTTTTTTGTTTCTCCACATTCGAAATTTCTCTCTATCTTTGAATTGCCTGTGGCTTCCAACCATCACTGAAAGCTGGATGTGGCTCACAACATACAAAAGGTTGGGGACCTGCACTGTAGTCCAGAATCATGGTGATAAATTCCATGTGAATTTTTTCTTTAACTGGAGGGTAGCTTTAAATGAAAGCTGTAATCTGATTGCTTGCTATGGATAATTGGTTAATTTTCCTTCATCAATTTTAATAATTCCCCTCCAATATTTAAGATTGCATATATTTACATTCATTTTTTAGCACTAAACACATTTTTAACTACAAGACTGAGGTGACGTGACCAGAACCTGACTTGTGCGTATGTATGACAGAAAAAAAACATCAAGTCTATGCGGTTAGCTCGAGCAGGACTTCACCTTTAAGTGAAAAAAATTCTCTGATCTGACACTTGATAGAAAACCACAACCAAACTGTTGGTTTCCTTCTACACATGGGAAAACCTCTAACAGATATATGGTGAAAAATATCTATTAATGTCAAGGCACATATTAGATAGACTGTGAAAGCTCTGTGAGATGACCACCCAAAACTCCATCATAAAGTGTTCTTCTAGATGATGGCTAGTATATATAATATATCTAGTCTGCGTAAGCCCAAAATGGAGGCTACACAGAGATAAGAGAAGGAATACTGAAAAGATTTCCACCTTTTCTGTTTTAGACCTGCTCCTGGTTCTGGCTGATCAAACACTGACTATGTGAAAGCAGCTTTAGGGGATGGTCTTCCCAAAGAGATGGCCTTTTACAGTGGTTTCACACAATACACTGGCCTTGAGGCTTAGCTCAAAAATCCCAAAAAGCAGATATCATATGCTGGAGCTTTGCCGACAAACATGTTTCCACCACATGATATCTACTGACTTCAGTTGCCTCAAAACCTTCTCCAAAAAAACTGTGTGAACCTACCCTGACTGTACCTGGTCTTTCATCCGTCAATGTCTGGTGTGCACACATAGGTGTAGACAGAAGTCTAAATAAATGTAATAATATCTTGACTCAGAGCTTTGTGGTAATAAATGTCACATTACACACGCTGCAAAAAAAATCCACCACCAGACACAGAGCGTGCAGTAGTACAACAATAATATACAAATGTCAATCCAAAAGGGAAATGTTCCCGGTAACCTGAAGAAGCAGAGGCATAGCTACAAGCATTGGACCAAGTGGTTTGGGAACCAGCAATTTCTTTACTGTACCCTTAACACTAGGACTATCTCCTTGAGCTTTGCAAGCCCTGATGGACCCCTAGACACTGACTAAATTCCCAAATTATCATTCCACCCCCAGTCCCGCGAAAATCTGTAACAGGGCCCTCAGATGTCACTTGATATTTATAATACTGCTGTCATATGTCACAGATGAACCTTTAGCCCCCCTAAGATACTAGGATCCCATAACAACTCCAATCTTTCCTCTAGCTGTGCTACTGATTGCATTCTTATCATAAACCCCTGTAGTTTAAATGTACAGTGGTCCCTCAAGATACAATATTCTCAATATACAGCGGCCTTTTCTGACCCATCGTAAGTCGAAACTAGACTCAACATACAATGTCTCAGACACTTCTCTGGTATTAGTCGGTAGTTAGCAGCTATTCCTGACTATTATATGTAAGGACTTGTTTTATCTGTCTTAGTTATCTGCTTATTTTTAAATCTTTGTTTTCTTTTATCCTAGATGACATTTTGGGACTTAGGAACCGATTACTCAAGTTAAAATGGTTTCAATATACCATGGACATCCTGGAGCCATATAACATTGTAACCTGAGGGACCACTGTATTCTGCAGCAGGACAACCTGCCCAAACATCCAGCCAATGTGTTTAACCCTTTCAGTCCTGGAGGTTTTTTCAGTTATGCATTTTCGTTTTGCGCTCCCTGCCTTCAAACAGCCATAACTGTTTTATTTTTCTGTTCACATAGCTGTATGAGGGCTTGTTTTTTGCGGGACAAGTTGTACTTTCCAACGCCACCATTTAATATTTGATATGGTGTGGTGGGAAGCGGTAAAAAAATTCCAAATTGGGTGAAATTCCCAAAAAAACGCTATTCCGCTACAGTTCTACGGGTTTCTTATTTACAGCGCTCGATGTGCATTAAAACTGACCAGTTACATTCTACTGGTCAGTACGAATCCGGCAATACCTAATATGTATAGTTTTTCCTGCGTTTTGATAGTGACAAAATAATTAGAAAGTTGCCCTTTTTTTTTTCCTTGTCATATCTTGACCCCTATAACATTTTGGCATTTAAGTGTACGGAGCTGTATGGGGGCTCATTTTTTGCGGGGCGATCTGAAGTTTTTATTGATACCATTCTGGGGTGTGTATGACTTTTTGATCACTTTTTATTTCATTTTTTTTAGAAAAAAAAAAGCGACAAAAAACGGCGAATCGCCATTTGGACGCTTTTTTCCACCACACAATTCGCCGTATTGGAATTTTTCTTTTATATTTTAAGAGTACGGGCGTTTTCGGTCACGGTGATACCCATGATGTCTATATTTATTGTTATTTAGGTATTTATTTTTTAATTATACGGAAAGGGGGGTGATTTGAACTTTTATATATTTTTTATTTATTTTTTAACATTTTTTTTAATTTTAAAAGCTCAAATATAAGCTAATATATTATGGTTTTTTTTTTCTTTATGAGCAATCGGATTTACTAAACTGAGATAAATCCAAGAATTGCTCATTTCTTATCCTGGCCTGCCATCTAGTGGCCAGAATAAGAATTGCACTTTGAAAACTGTAATCCTCACCAGCGAGGATTACAGTTTTCATATGGTGTACAGACACCCCGATTGGCCACTCGGGGCGTCTGTACACCACCCGGAAGCGTACGTGATCACGGCATCTAAAGGCCCAGCAAGACGCCGCAGATCGGGTAAGTAAAGGCAAGTCTCTGCTGTTAGAAACAGCAGAACTTGCGAGCGGGCGCCATGTGCCCGCATCGCCCCAGCGCCGTACATGTAAGGGTGTGTAAGGGTTAAGAACTATCTTCAGTGTAAAGAAGAACAAGGAGTCCTAGAAGTGTTGATATGGTTCCAACAGAGCCCTGATCTCATCATCATAGGATCTGTCTGGGATTACATGAAGAGACAGAAGAATCTGAGTAAGCCTACATCCACAGAAGATCTGTGGTTAGTTCTCCAAGATGTTTGGAACAACCTCCCTGTGAGTTCCTTCAAAAACTGTGTGTCAGTGAACCTAGAAGAAGAGGTGTTGAGAAGAAGTTGTGTTGAAGGCACAGGGTGGTGACACCAAATACTGATGAGATTTTGATTTCTCGTCTTCTCATTCACTTTGGTATGTATTAATTGATTAAAAAAATACACTATTAGCACTTCTATAGTATTTCTAAAAGCATTCTTACTGGGCCACATTTTCCTACACCTACTGCACAGTACTATAGATTTCTTGCCCTAAGTATCTGATCCTTCCAGGAAGCCACTTCCTCACAGTGACCACTTGAGATAAGTCAGGGTACCTTCCAGTGTGTCCCTGCTAGAAGTGGCAGCTGAGGCTCCCAGGCAAGGAGCTGCCATGAGTTTGTATTCCAGGCACCGAGGACCTTGCTTTACAAAGATTTTCCACTGGGACAGAATAATGGAAGCTTTGTTGCAGTCCAGAGAGAGGTTCTGCCAGCAGGCAAATCACCCAGACCTGGGCATGAGACCCAGCTTCCCTCTCTTGTACTGGCACACTGAAAGCCAGATCACCCACATATTCACAGGGTTTAGCAAAGGCTGGCAAGTGGCATAACCCGGTACACTATCAGCCGGGCTGGTACATACATGATGCCAGCCACTTTACATGGGACGCCACTGCACATCGCTTCTGGGCACAGAAAGTGCCACCCAGCTGATGAGGCAGATTGGCACGCCTTGTGCTGGCATGCACTGCCCAGGTGTATTCAGTGCCATGCACTCATCACTCATTAGAGGGCAACTAACTGCGCCTGTCAGCACCGCTGCTGGATCCCAGGCAGCACACACAGGGCACAGCAGGCGCTCGCCGGGTAAACGCTCACCTATCTTGATCCGGACGCTCTGAAAGACACGGATCCCTTCCTCCTCCACCGCCATGGTATTCGGTGCTGTGTTCACTGCGGGCTCTGCCCCGGTCACTGTACTCCTGTCCCGGCCACTGCAGCTCTGAGCCCCGCTCTCCTCCTCACACAGCGCAGAGCAGAGCGCGAAGCGGCCGGAGGAGTCATCCTCCAACCCGGTGCGCTGCGCCTGGAGGGGGCGGGGCGTCCACACAGTCCCGATCGGCGACTGGCTGATTCTGACAAGGAAAGAGTTAGGGGGCGTGGCCAGGATGTTAGTCCGCAGACAGCATTGGTAAAGACGTCAGCGCAGGGCGTGGCTAAGTTTTCCACAATGGGTAATGTTGTGAGGCTCGCCTGTGGTGAGGGTAGTGCTAGTGCTGCACCAGCGGGCGCCTCTCACTCCTCTCACTGTGCGGAGTCTGCTGGTTCATTGCTGTACTATGGGAAAAGGAACCTAAAACAAGGGGAGTTATAAGCCCTACTGGCGTCTCAGCATGTGCCTCTCCACCCTTGTTTACCCAGTAAGGCTCTGTTCACACTTGGAGAATATACTGCACAGATCTCTCATGGCCCCCACAGCAAAACTTAGTATGGACCTCTCTTTCCCTGCCAGGTTTCCAAGTAAGGGGGCAAGAAACACACCTAGGCAATGTGGAAAGCACATTTCTGACAAATTTACATTTTAATAGAAAAAAATTGTTATAAAAATAAAAGTCACCATTTTTTGACAGTAAAGTGAAACAGCTTTTATGACAGTAAAGTGAAACAGGTGCTTCATAAATATGGAACTCATTCTGACCTCCTTATTTCAAAGATATACACTGATAAATCTCCCCATGCAGCTGTGACTTCCCTCAGTGTATTGTAAAACTGCTTAAAGCCACCACTAGGGGGAGCTCAGTGCATAGTAATTTATACATTTACCATTGACTGCAATATAAACTGTAAAATCCCTTTGCATTGAGCTCCCCCTAGTGGTGGCTGCATAGAAATGTGTTTTCATGTTGTTAACAGAAGAATGAGAGCCTAGCTCTACTTCCCCCAAGCTCCATAGCAGTCACGTGGCCTACCTCCACGAAGGGAACGTCACTGGATGGACAGCTGCAGTGTATCCCACTGTGTACAGTAGAACCAATAGCAGTTAGGATAATACAGGCAGGTAGACCATTGTCATATGATTGAACTCCCTAGACTCCAATATATCCATAAGGCAGTGGCGTACATAGAGAAGTAAGGGCCCCATAGCACGGATCAGACCAGGCCCCCCACACAGGACAGAAGGGTTTCTGCCTAAACCCTTTTCAATGACCCTTGGGCCTTTTTCCACTGCTTCATTTGCTTACATTTTTCCACTGCTCCATTTTTACAGTTTCTATTGCAGTCAATGGTAAAAGTTGTTCCTTTAGAGCAGGGGTGCACAACGTTTTCCGGTTGGGGGCCACATTGCCAGACTGACACAATGACAAGGGCCGAAAATAAAATTTAAAGGGGTATTAAGAACTAAAATACTGTATTTATGGCATATTGAACACACAGTATATACCATTAATGTCTAGTTACAGTTCCAGGACTCCTATCTAATGGGAGAATACATGAAAAATACATGTGAGCAGCCACAAGACATAGACATACATGTCTGCCTCCAGATGGTTGGGGGCCGCATAGAATTCTATCAAGGGCCACATGTGGCCCCCGGGCCGCAGGTTGTGCACCCTTGCTTTAGAGGGTAGAGTCCTGACCAAGTTTTCACCTCCAGTAGAAGAGGCGATAATCCCAACTAAGACTGGGCCCCCTCTTGCCCTGTGGGCCCCATAGCAGTCGCATGGCGTGTTTGGTCCAAAACATGGTCGATGTGATGGGCACATGTCCCAGGCTGACTGCTGCTCATCTGAACTGACTCACTGCACTCAGTGAATTCCAGCCTAACCACGGGTCATATGAGGTAAGTACATTACAGTAGACCATGGTCAAGCTGGAACTCACAGCATCATATACACTGAAGAGCAAAAGGGTAACAATGTTTTAAACATTTAACTTTCAGGCTCCATATCTCACCATCCACTACAGCTTTGAACGTGAGACTACCATCATTTTATAGACAATCATCTTGACTATCTAATACATAACTTGGACTTGCAACTATTTAGCATATGATTAGTTATGTAGATTCTTGTCATGTAACTGCATTGTTATTGTTTTGCTCATAAAATTCTAAATGTTATGTTTTATTATTTTGTTAATCTACCTTTGGCTTTCAACACTGAGTCCTTCTGGGCTTGCTCTCAATTAGATTCAAGCATATCATGACCGAAATCTGTTCCCAGGTCTCTTCTACACTTTCTCATTGTTGGTGCATACTGGTCAACTTACTTGGGTATGAATACAGCTTTTTCTTCAACTCTATCCACAAGTGTTCGATTGGGTTGTGGTCTGGGGACTGTGTGGGACAATCCAGCACCTCTGCTTCATTATCATTAAACCATTTCTTCACCAATCTCGACAAATGCTTCAGGTTGTTGTCCAGCTGGAACATTATATATTGTCCTTTTCGTATCCATAGTACTCGTCTGTATGAAGTAACTCATCTTGCAGGATACTCACATACAGCTCAACATTGAGACCACCATCGATCCTGGTCAAGTATCCAACGCCTTTGGCTATGACACAACCCTACATCATCAAGCGTTTTCCACTGAATTTGACCGTTCCTTCAATTTCTGAATCTGCTAGCCCCCTTTTCCCTTGTTTCTTCCAGACCCATTTGCACCCATCAGAGCCAAGTTTATTGACTTTTATCTCATTGCTTCAAATCACCTGTTTCCAATCTTCCACTGTTCCACTGTATGTATTTCTGTGTAGCCGGATCCGGAATGACCCCCCATTGCAAGTCAATGGAGGACAGATCCGGATTACTGGTGTGTCCGTCATTGACTTGCATTGGGGGACATTCCGGATCCGTCTTGGTGCGGATGCTTGGACCGGAGAGAAAACCGCAGCATGCTGCGGTTTGTTCTCCGGTCTGAAGACAGAACGGAATGCTTTCAGGAGCATTACGTTGTCTTCAGTTCAGTTTTGTCCCCATTGACAATGAATGGGGACAAAACTGAAGCGTTTTTTTCCGGTATTGAGCCCCTATGACGGAACTCAATACCGGAATTTAAAAACGCTAGTGTGAAAGTAGCCTTACCCTTTTGCTCGTCAGTGTAGATTGCTATGATGCAGTGAGTCAGGTCAGCCAAGCCACAGTCAGTCTGGGAAATGCATCCATCACACAGACAGTTTTTTTGCCCAGGCTGAGAACAGTGACCAATAGATCTTCATGTTAGGTCACCAGGCTGAGAGTAATAACCAGTAGTACATGTTGATGTTAGATCACCAAGCTGAGAGTAATAACCAGTAGTACATCTTGATGTTAGATCACCAAGCTGAGAGTAATAACCAGTAGTACATCTTGATGTTAGATCACCAAGCTGAGAGTAATAACCAGTACATCTTGATGTCAGGTCACCAGGCTGAGAGTAATAACCAGTAGTACATCTTGATGTTAGATCACCAAGCTGAGAGTACTAACCAGTAGTACATCTTGATGTTAGATCACCAGGCTGAGAGTAATAACCAGTAGTACATCTTGATGTTAGATCACCAAGCTGAGAGTAATAACCAGTAGTATATCTTGATGTTAGGTCACCAAGCTGAGAGTAATAACCAGTAGTACATCTTCATGTTAGATCACCAAGCTGATAGTAATAACCAGTAGTACATCTTCATGTTAGATCACCAAGCTGAGAGTATTAACCAGTAGTACATCTTGATGTTAGGTCACCAGGCTGAGAGTAATAACCAGTAGTACATCTTGATGTTAGGTCACCAGGCTGAGAGTAATAACCAGTAGTACATCTTGATGTTAGAACACCAAGCTGAGGGTAATAACCAGTAGTACATCTTGATGTTGGGTCACCAGGCTGACAGTAATAACCAGTTGTACATATTGATGTTAGGACACCAGGCTGAGAGTAATAACCAGTAGTACATCTTCATGTTAGATCACCAAGCTGATAGTAATAACCAGTAGTACATCTTCATGTTAGATCACCAAGCTGAGAGTACTAACCAGTAGTACATCTTGATGTTAGGTCACCAGGCTGAGAGTAATAACCAGTAGTACATCTTGATGTTAGGTCACCAGGCTGAGAGTAATAACCAGTAGTACATCTTCATGTTAGATCACCAAGCTGATAGTAATAACCAGTAGTACATCTTCATGTTAGATCACCAAGCTGATAGTAATAACCAGTAGTACATCTTGATGTTAGATCACCAAGCTGAGAGTAATAACCAGTACATCTTGATGTCAGGTCACCAGGCTGAGAGTAATAACCAGTAGTACATCTTGATGTTAGATCACCAAGCTGAGAGTACTAACCAGTAGTACATCTTGATGTTAGATCACCAGGCTGAGAGTAATAACCAGTAGTACATCTTGATGTTAGATCACCAAGCTGAGAGTAATAACCAGTAGTATATCTTGATGTTAGGTCACCAAGCTGAGAGTAATAACCAGTAGTACATCTTCATGTTAGATCACCAAGCTGATAGTAATAACCAGTAGTACATCTTCATGTTAGATCACCAAGCTGAGAGTATTAACCAGTAGTACATCTTGATGTTAGGTCACCAGGCTGAGAGTAATAACCAGTAGTACATCTTGATGTTAGGTCACCAGGCTGAGAGTAATAACCAGTAGTACATCTTGATGTTAGAACACCAAGCTGAGGGTAATAACCAGTAGTACATCTTGATGTTGGGTCACCAGGCTGACAGTAATAACCAGTTGTACATCTTGATGTTAGGACACCAGGCTGAGAGTAATAACCAGTAGTACATCTTCATGTTAGATCACCAAGCTGATAGTAATAACCAGTAGTACATCTTCATGTTAGATCACCAAGCTGAGAGTACTAACCAGTAGTACATCTTGATGTTAGGTCACCAGGCTGAGAGTAATAACCAGTAGTACATCTTGATGTTAGGTCACCAGGCTGAGAGTAATAACCAGTAGTACATCTTCATGTTAGATCACCAAGCTGATAGTAATAACCAGTAGTACATCTTCATGTTAGATCACCAAGCTGATAGTAATAACCAGTAGTACATCTTGATGTTAGATCACCAAGCTGAGAGTATTAACCAGTAGTACATCTTGATGTTAGGTCACCAGGCTGAGAGTAATAACCAGTAGTACATCTTGATGTTAGGTCACCAGGCTGAGAGTAATAACCAGTAGTACATCTTCATGTTAGATCACCAAGCTGATAGTAATAACCAGTAGTACATCTTCATGTTAGATCACCAAGCTGATAGTAATAACCAGTAGTACATCTTGATGTTAGATCACCAAGCTGAGAGTATTAACCAGTAGTACATCTTGATGTTAGGTCACCAGGCTGAGAGTAATAACCAGTAGTACATCTTGATGTTAGGTCACCAGGCTGAGAGTAATAACCAGTAGTACATCTTCATGTTAGATCACCAAGCTGATAGTAATAACCAGTAGTACATCTTCATGTTAGATCACCAAGCTGAAAGTAATAACCAGTAGTACATCTTGATGTTAGGTCACCAAGCTGATAGTAATAACCAGTAGTACATCTTGATGTTAGGTCACCAGGCTGAGATCAGTGACCAACAGATGTTGATGTTAGGTCCCAGGCTAAGAGCAGTGACCAGCTGATGTTGATGTTAGTCACTAGGTACATTTGGGGGTAGGCATAGTCAAGTATGCTTTTCAGTATCAAAAAATATAAACTACACTGTATTTGTTTATTTTTCATGGGAGTCTATGTGCAGCATATGGATCTGTATGGAACATGTCTGCAGGGTTTGTGCTTGGTGACCACACCTGTAGATTTCTCACCATATATGCCAAAAATAAACTAATAACTAAGTGTGTACAGAGCCTTGTTTGGTATTTTTGTTTTACTTTCATCAGTCCCAGGTGATGACAGCTTTCTGACTTGGCTTTGAAGAGTCTTTTATTTGCTGCACTGAAGAATAAACTCTGGATGCTGGCCCTCATTTTTTAGAAGGGCATCCCCAGTATGAATTTCCAATTTTACTCCTCTTTCCATGTAAGTGTTTCTTAGTATAACAGGATTGTGTCCTGTACACTTAAGATCTCTTTATAGCTTAGAAATATCTATAAGAGAAGCATATGATTGAAGAGCTATGTATACTGTAGATGTATTATTTATATCATGCTCCACTCTCCAATGCCTTCTTTGAAGTAGTAACAATAGAACTGTTCTGTCCTTGCCTTCAGGCACCTACAAGCCAATTCTGCTCTTCACATACAGTACATCATTATCAGCCTTTAAGGCAAGGAATTCACTTTTTCACCCCTCTAACACATGGTTCTGGCAACCAGGACTGTACAATTTGACTTTCATTTAACTACAGTAACCCTCTTCTTCCCTGATCTGGAGGTAAATATAAGAATGGTCTCTAAATAACCCACATTCCTGGTGCCCTTAGTTCTAGTTCTCCTTCAGATTCTCTTCAGGATGGCTGACATTATCTCAGACTTCCCCATGCAGAGCATCGTAGTAAAGTTCAAGACTTGCTTCCCCCCCACTGCAGATGCACCATCGACAATGACGTAGGTGCTGTCTCCATCCAAGGGTGTGGGGGCTTCTTAGACTTTCCTACTACACCCTAGGTGGGGATGTCTGAGACGATGAAACCTGACTGGTGACCAAAATTGAGGCAGCATGAGAGATATGGAGGGCACCAAGTATGTTGCCTATATATGTGTCATGTATAGTGAAATTTTAGGCTTGGACTGGAGGTGGTCAATAATTATGGCATGCAGTTGGTGTATTTGGAATTGGAAATGTTGGCCTATGTGTATGTTGCATCCATGTTACAACATAACAGGGAAGAATATATACACCACGAGCATATGCATTTGGGGTAAACATATTGTTGGCTAGAACATATGTTTTAGATTGAGAGTTTTATGGATGCAATAATTCCTGCTGCTGTAGAGTGTGTACAATCAGGAAGTTGGTGGGAAATCTTATCAGATAGTGTTACATTTTATTCTCAGCTCATAACCCAGTGATAAGTTCAGACGTTCTGCTCAGTGTTTTTGGTGCTAGTTCTTAAATGAGGATCAACTGATACAAGTGGTAACACATACACTGAACAGTATGCAGATGGTTGGGCCTCACCGGCTTGGCATAACTCCAGACAGCATATTGAGTAGATGGCACAGACTGAATCCCACGAGACGCTGACTTGTTATGGCAATCATTTAAATCAAACCCCCAACTGCTTGCTTAGTATGTCTGCCTACTGGTCACATGCAGAAAATCTTTCATCTGCTTAGATTTCATTTGGAATGAATTATGCTAGTTTTGTGTTTTATGAAAAACATACATTTCTGTCAGATCCATGTTTGTGCAAAATGGTGCAAAACGTACCAAACAAATTCTCTAGGCTCTGGAGTTAATATGAGTTACTTTATATTTTCTTCCACACTTAAAGGGGTTGTATCACGAAACATATTCAGCATTTTTCAAACCAGCATCTGAATACTTTTGTAATTGCATATAATTAAAAATTTAGTATAGCCAGTGAGCTGTTCACTGAAATCTATCTGTATAGCGCCACCTGCTGTTTGTTCTTTTCCTTATTTTTCCACCATCTCACTGAGTTGGTCAAACTTTTTCAGTTTAAATCTTTAACTGCCACCAGTTGATAAAAGCTGTGGAAGTTACAGGTAGAGAGCAGCAGCAGAAAGGACATGCCCCCACCTGAGCTGCCAGGCTGAAGATAATCTAGCAGAGCAATTGGTACAGTGAATATGTAGATCTCTGGATCCATGTGAGGTACAGGGCTGGTTCTAGCTTTGTTAGAAAGGTTTTGTCATGTACTAGATGATGCTTTTTTATATCAATCATTTCATAACCCCTTTAGGATCTTCTAAAATAAATCTGTCACCATGAATTTCACAGTTAAACGAGGGACAAAGTTTTGTAGACCTAGCTCAGCTCAATGTAATGATACCTTTAACTTAGCTTAGCTTTATTCTGATTAAAATGTACTTTTAATTCAAATGCAGATAAGTGCACCATGGGCAGGCCCAAGACTCTGTGCACACTTACTCCTCCTGCTTATTCTGCTGGCCTCACCCTCTTCTTCTTTATTCACAAGGCCAGGCAAAAAGACTATACAAGAACCTGGCCCTATCAATCAAGGAGGAGAGGGAGGGGCTGGCAGAGGAATCAGGGGGAGCAAGAGTGCACACAGTAGATTGGGTCTGCCCTTAGTGCACTTTTTCTCTAGAATTAAAGGGAATCTGTCAGCACTAAAGTATGTGGTGTATCATGTAAGTTATGTAGTGTCTGGCAGTGTAATTTTTATCTTCATACTTACATTCTGACACTGTGCTCTGACAAACCAGCAGTAAAATGTATTAAGAGGACTGCTGTGCTCACACATATAATGTAGAGGACTCAAAAAGGACTCCTCTCAATGCATTTTACTGACGGTTTGTGGGAGCTCAGCGTCAGAATGTAAGTATGAAGACAGCATAAATTGCATAATCGGACTCGGCACCACTAACACTATACACTGCTTACTCTAGTTTGGTGGGGGGGGGGCGTTTTGGAGATGACAGATTCCCTTTAAGCAGCAAAATGCTAAGTGAAAGGCATCATTGTATTCAGTGAATTTCCTGGTGACAGATTCCCTTTAATATGAGGGAAGAAAACATTCTTTACATTCAGCAGCTAAAAACCCAGTATGTCCTAGTCCTGCTCAAAGGATTGACAGTTTACTACAGTGTGTTAATGCCTTATTAAGGTGTCTGATGTTTAGGCAGGACGAGCGGGGATTGATGATAAACACGTTGATCGACGCTCGTTTACATGGGCCTAGCGCAAAATTAATGGGGGAGAAGCTATTGCTACCGCTATCATTCCTTCCACAGTCAGTTCTAAGAATTATCAGCAGCACATCCCTGATTGTACAAGGATCGTACATCCTTCATCTTGATAAAAGATGGAGATCAGCACTTGTTCCAGATTATTGGCCCGAAAATGACTCATTGTAATAGGACCCTTTAGTGCAGGGGTTTACAACCTGTGGCCCTCGATACCATCCTGTGCGGCCCCCAACCATCTGGTAGCAGACATGTATGTCTATGTCTTGTGGCTGCTCACATGTATGTTTCATGTATTCTCCCTTTAGATAGGAGTACTAGAAGTGTAACTAGACATTAATGATATATATTGCATGTTCAATATGCCATAAATATAGTATTTCAGTTGGTAATACCCCTTTTAAGTTTTAGTTTTGGCCCTTAGGACTGGTTCAGGCTGACAATGTGGCCCCCAGCCAGAAAAGGTTGGGCACCCCTGCTTTAGTGTATGTAAGGGCTATCAGCTTGGAGTCCAGGATAGAAACAAATCTGTCTTAAGGTCACCGAGGATCGCCTAGACCAGTGTTTCTCAACCTTTTCAAGACAAAATAAGGCTATCCTTCAGATTTCAGTGGAAGATATATGCGGTATGCAACACTAGTTTTCAAGTAAAAATGCTGAACACCACATCACAACTTTGATGAAGCCATTAATTGGGTCTTTCAGAAGTGTCATTCATGTCTGTGATCGATCTAGCTATGTTTCATGGCTTCTGAGAAGGAAACATTTATGGGACATGCCCCAAACTCATGGCATTTGAATCACAAACTGTACATAAGACCACACCAGACCACCTAAATAAAGATATCCTCAGGCCAGAACCCCATGTATACAAACCCCATTCCAGACCTCCCGTACACAGACCCCAGACCATTCCCCCCTTGTATATACAGGCTGCTGTATTCATTCCTGATACACAAACCTGCCACCATCCAAGAGTGAACTACAATTACTCCTAGCTGTCTTTAACCCCCTCATATCACATGAATTAAACACTATAGGGCACATTTATTAAGACTGCCATTTTTGGCGCTGGTCTTAATAAAGCCCTAAGCTGGTGGTGGATCCGCAGACCTCTCCATAATTATGGCGCACCCAGCGCCAGTCTAAATGGCGAGCTGTCTTACATTTAGACCATTTTCTATGCCTAAAACAGGCATAGAAAATGGTGAATGAGACTAGCCGGCCGGCATGTCCCCTTTCCTGCCCATGTTACGCCCACAATTTTCAACCTGCC
The DNA here is from genome assembly GCA_900303285.1 of Rhinella marina. Taxonomy (NCBI): domain Eukaryota; kingdom Metazoa; phylum Chordata; class Amphibia; order Anura; family Bufonidae; genus Rhinella; species Rhinella marina. The sequence continues at coordinate 1,466,302 of ONZH01022838.1, read as the reverse complement.
GTGAACGGGGCGAAGTCGCAGATAGCAGTGCGATTAACATTTGCGCCTGAAATACGCCTAATATAAATCATTTATTCATAGTAGAAAACTTGGGCTGAAATGTCCCTTAGCAGCGCTCTCTCAAATGTCCATTGCTAAGGGGCATCTGCCCTTCTAACAGTACAGTGCTGCACTGACTAGGGAGACAGGCTGTGCTGGGAGCTGCTCGGCGTCTGCCCTCACTGCTCCCTCACAGACTGGTGGGGACAGTACACTAACTATACATGAAATATATATTTATACATTTAGGTCCTGCACACTTTAAGACACTCCCTGCCACAGACCTGTTGATGGTGGTAGCGAGTAGCCAGCAGAAAAGGAGGAGGTGGCAACAATTGTGAAAGACATGATGGGAAACAGGCACCGGGCACTGCATAGGTGTCTGACGGGAACATTTAGATTTACTCTAGAACTTTATAGGGTATCCAGCACCACTTGGTCATATATTGGAAAAAAAAATCAAATTCCTAATTCCTCAAAAATCATCCTCTGGCAGCACAAGGGATATCAAGACCAGAAAATCTCCACCTAACAGTTTTCTTTAAGGGGCTTCTGTCATCAGGAACATGGTTATTAAACTGGCTGACTTTAGATATGTGCTAATGTCAGCTGAAGCAAATGGTCCTCTAGGAGCAATGGGGGTGTGGCCACTACTAGAGGCTCTGTTCTGTCTCCTATGACCACTCCCTCATCATGTTGATTAACTAACTGTCTTCACATCATCCTGCCTGGCCTGTCAATCAACATGGCAAAGGCATGGCCAGAGGAGGAAGAACTGAGCCTCTAGAAGTAAAATTTCATGAAATTAGTTAAATTTGTCACCATTAACCCAAAAACCCCATTTAGAACAGTTTCCATTAAAGGCTCCCTGCACGGCCGCCGATGCATCTCCCCGTCGCTCGGATCTAAACATCTGGCGATGTGGGGGAGCAGCCAATAGCAGGCCGTGACAGGGGCAAGCCGCCTTGAGGCTGGTCAGCAGGTAAGTATCATCCATACAAGGGGCCCGGGCATTATGGGGGATATATTTTAGATATCGGATAACCCCTTTAATAATAAAATCTCAATAATAAAACCCATTCAGAACAATGAATCCTCTACAGTACTGCTTCATGCATAAGAAAATACTTTGGTCTAGAAAGAATTGGTTTGCTATTCATGGAGCAGTGCTGCAAAAAGTGTAGTTATGGCACCAAACTCACTCACCCCTGTTCACTAATTCCATAACCTATGGCTTACTTATAGTATATCCCTGATAAGGAACGTCGGAGCTGCTTCAAATACATATATACTTTCTGTTTGTATTGTATTGTATTGTGTAGCATACTGTGAATGTAGCTCAGTAGCACCACTTGCTGTTTGTTTCAGATACTGTTTCTGTTGCCGTTTTATGCACTGTAACCCATGTAACAACATCTTTTTTTAATGTTTCTGGCCTGTTTTGTCTAGTTTGTAATTTCTTTTTAGTAGTTTAAAAGTAAACTCAGCAGAATACTTCTTTATTACACTATTATATTTCTCACTTAATTTATCTTACATTCTAATTTAAGCTGAAATATGATGAGTTATCAAGAGTTATCATGCCTTTGTTTCTTTATTTCCTGCATTATTTGCTGTTATGTTATAGTATTTGGATTTTATTATTTGTATGTGTGCAGTTTCCCTGAGTCTTGGAGGGATCTATCCAATGTGGGTTAGTGTCAGACCAACAGCGGTGGTTTTGTTTGTTAACTTCACCATTCACATAAAAGTTTATCTTTGGGGTCATCTGAAGGCAATTGTCTATACTGTGAAGCAGGGGCGTTGCTAAGGTCTCAAAAGATCCGGGGCCCAAGCCCCAATGAATATGGCCAATTCTCTATGTCAACCCTCGTCCCAACCCTGCTGTACAGGAGAACATACCTCACATCCAGGACCTCCAGGTGATGTCTCCTATGATGTAGATCTTCTCTGTCGTCATCTTCTCCATTCAGGCCGGACAACTTCTCTCAGCCGCTTTGTCTCTGCAGAGTGTGACACACAGACATCTTAGCTTCCTCACATTTCTATCATCATCCCCCAACCTGGAGTCCCCACAGTCTTATCCTGATGGGGCCGGAGTGTAGTTCCGGCCCCACACGTGCACCTGCGGCAGCACGGATCCGGCGGGCTGTTCACCCATCGGAACAGCCTGCTGGAGTCCCATGCGCAGGTGTGAAAGTACCCTAACAGAACCCTGCCCAAGTCACCTCCAACACACAGTCCCATGATAACATCCCTCCCTTCTGCCCTAACATACAGTTCCAGTTAAATAACCACAACTCCCAGCATTCCTCTGCTTCTCCCTTCACTTACCTCTTTTGATGTAGCAGAGCTCACTGCAACTTCTTCCCCACAATTCTCCTATTCAGTTTAGAAGACAGGGGTTTAAAAAGACCTGCGATGATGTCACAGTCATGTGACCAGTGCAGGATTGGACAGCACTGATCACATGACCTGTGATGTCATCACAGGTCCTACCTATCTTGCAGTCTGTTAGATTCAATTGTACTGCCGTCCTGAGGACGGCAATACAATTGTATTTGTCTAACAGGCACGACATTCGGGGCCTGGGAGAAAACATCAGGGGCCCAGGCCCCGAATGTTTTAGCCTAGCAACGCCCCTGCTGTGAAGATGTGCAGCACCTGAAACTATACATACTGGAAGCCTGTGCTAGCATTTCTACTGCGGTGTTGGTATCAATGTGTGAAGAGTGGGAGACGAGGGTTGCATTGACAATCCAACACAATGGGCAGCACTTTGAACACATTTTATAAGTGGTCAGAAACTTGTAAATAACTCATGAAAGAATACAGTTACATTAAAACCAAGTACACCATTGTTTTTCTTGTGAAATTCTCAATAAGTTTGATGTGTCACATGACACTCTTCCCATTGAAAAAACCAAAGTTGGATTCAAAATGGCCACCATGGTCACCACCCATCTTGAAAAGTTTTCCCCCTCCCATATACTAATGTGCCACAAAAAGGAAGTTAATATCACCAACCATTCCCATTTTATTTAGGTGTATCCATATAAATGGCCCACCCTGTAGTCTTGGCTTATATGGATTTACTGCATCTGCATATTTGAATTATATACCTTGCTAGCAGAAGGACCCGGCTTCGCCTGGGTATTTCATCTATTTCATTCAAAGGGGTGTTCCCATCTCACAAATGTAGTTTGTATAGTTAGATATAGCCATGCCAATATTATTACTAATAGAATGTATTTATATAAAATGTACCGTTTAGAAGATTTGCCTATTTGTATAGGCATTGTCCCACACACATCAGTCAGGCCGTTGCCCCTAGTTACGGCCACCTCAGCCATGTAGTAGTGGTGGCCAGCTTATTCTTGTTCAAACCTGCTCTGAGGTAACTGCTGTATTGTGAACACATTGCATGGGGATGCGGAGACACATCTTAGGGTACTTTCACATCTGCGCTTTGGACGCTACCAGTCCAAAACACAATGGTCAGGATCCGTCCAAAACACAGAATTTATAAACGGCTCCTGCTCCATAGAGATGAATTGATTTTGGAACAGGATCCGTTTCTCTGCGTTTTGGAAGCGCAGACAAAAATGCTACAACCCTAAGATGTGTCTCTGCATGCTCATGCAATGTGCGTTCATAATACAGCAGTTACTTCAGAGCGGGTTTGAGCAAGAGTAAGCCGGCCACCACTACTACATGGCCGCGGTGGTCGTAACTAGGGGCAACGGCCTGACTGATTTGTGTGGGACAATGAAAATACAAGGTTACAGGTTGATGCCATGGTTATTTATGAGGAAACACAGTGGGTAGCAGTGGAAGAAAACATCTTTTATTACTACTGAACGGTAGTTAATGAAGTTATATTTATGGTAACCGGAATACCCCTTTAACAGTGTCATCCACACTGCTCCTCTGCCCCTTTAAAGCTGCAACTACAGCAGTGAAGGAAAATGGCTGGGTTGTTATGGAAACCTATATGAAATATTGTGTGTGTGGAGACTAACTGCCTGCGAGCTTCTATTGGCTGATAAGGGTCATGTGACCAGGCTTCTTTTGGCAGATGCATTTTTTGGGAATATCTCAGGAACGGTACGTCCTAGAGAGCTGAGACCCGGTCTAAAAACTTCCCGGACATCTGATGTACCTGCGTGCCAAATTTCATGATTGTAGCTGCGACATACATACATACACACAGCTTTATATATTAGATATTCCTATACAGGACTTCAATGTGGACACTGAATGCAGTAGTTGTGCAGTGCAGAAAAGGTGGTGAGTACCACCCCACATCAAGCTCTACATGCCATGCAGCAGGAGGGTCTACCACAGGTTGGTGAAGCAGGAACAGCTAAACCAAATTGCAGGTTCGTGTAGTGGGAGCCACTTTCCACTACAGTGGGTGGCGCGGCATCTTTCTCCCTTAACCCCCACCCCTGGTTGGTGAGTGCGGCCCACAGTGTCCTCTACAGTATAAACAAGTAGGTTTCAAGTCCCCCTCCAATTGTGATGTTTCAACTCTTATCAAGTTTAATGATTGTTAAGGATTCACTAATCACAGATCAAGACAGATTAGTGGTAATGTGGAACCTCTGTGCCAAGTAACCGGTTTGACATTAGGCCAAGCTCTAAGGGTGTTATTCTGGCGCCTCCCTGGTATTCACCCTGAAACCTCTATACAGGGATGTGGACTTTGCTGCAGGTTAGCAACCAGACTGTGGAACTAGAGCAGGGTAACACAGACAGATGACAGCAGGAACAGATCAGTCAAGACAATGGACACAGGTGAGATGTTAGAGACAATGTCTGATGTGTACCCTAGAAGCTGTAGTGACAGGCATAGGTTGAAGCAGGGTCGGTGGTCCCAAACCTATAAATCTGCACTTTAGAGCATGTGGCATTGTACAGCCAATTTAAAGGGATTTTCCAGCTTTACCAACTTTTTTTATTAGGCCTCGGAATTTGAAGGAGGCCACAGCGTAAAAACACACCTCAAGAGATTCCTTCCCCCTTCCCTGCGCGACTTGTCCAGCACCAATTCCATATGATTACCATACATAGTGGTAATGACATGATACTGGTCTATAGAGAATGCGTTATGCCCACTTTCATTTATACTACTTCAATACTGTCTTGCTATAGGTTCCAGGCCGTATGATGTAACACTCATGGTGCCTGCCATCCGCCAGAAGTCCCCTCTTCCCCTTAGTTTCTCCTTTGTTCCTCTGTTCATCATGTCTGTCGGTTATCTGTGTTCCTTTTGTATATACATTTTTGGTTGGCCATAATGGGCTTTTCAAATGACCACATAGTGGACATTATGCACTAATAGTGCCCTCAAATTATCTCTTCTCATACTTATACCCTGATTGACAGAATTGTTCTTAACACACTTTCTCCGTTGGCTCTTACTCGCACAAAATGTTTAAAATCTACAATAAAGTTGTTTGTAAAAAAAAAAAAGTACAGTGCCAAATATTTTATAGGGGGCTGTGCTTAGCATTCCAGCCCATGCCCTTTCACTTGAATGAGCCTGTGCCTAGGCTATGTGATCGATGAACATGACACCAGCAGTATGATGGGGTGCAGGAATTTGAACCCCTACTGATCTGAGGATAGGCCATTGATATCGAACTCCTGGAAACCTCCTTTAAGCATACTAACTAACATTTAAAAAGTAAAAATCAGGACATTTAAGCCCCACCCCATGGACCACACAGGAACACCCATCAAACCACCCTGGAACACACCCAAAAATGGCTACTTGGAGCAGGGCTTGCATAAGCCCTTCCCCTTTCAATTCACAGGAATGTCCCAGCAAAATTGTGACTGTTGGAACCTGCGTTTAAAGGGATTTTCCAGGACTTAGATATTGGTGACCTATCCTCACAATAGGTTTAATATGAGATTAGTGGAGGTCCAACACCCAGCACCTCCACTGAGCAGCAGTTTCTGGCAGCCGACAGTGATTGAAACTATACAGAAGGCTCTGTTAACTGTGTAGTTTCCAGGGCCAACGTACTGTAGCTCAGCTTCCATCAGGGGCGGACTGGTAACTTAAAGTGGCCCTGGAAAAAATACAAAAAGTTGCCTCGTTTTGTAGTCGCGTCCAAATTGATCCATATTGTGGCACATTATACCACCCCAACAGAGCCAAATACAACAATCCATCACAAAATACTGCCCGCAGCACAAAATACATCCCCCAAAACTTCCATTTGCCGGCTGTGAGGAGGGCCCAGGCGGCCTCCTGGGCATCGGCCCACCGGGAAATTTCCCTGTAGGGTCTATGGCCAATCCGCCCCTGGCTTCCATTCACTTGAATGGAAGTTGAGCTGCAGTGCCCCGGCACAGCTACTACTGTTTCTGACTCTGTCCACTGTATAGTTGATGATCTATAGTAAGGAAGTCCAGGAAAACCCCTTCAAGACTACATGGTGGGTGTGTGACAAATAGACGTCTTCAGTCTATTTCTCAAGATCAGATGTAGCATATTGGCAAATAACACCTTCTGTAGCTACTGTGATTAAAGTCCTTTACAGCCATGTTTTCCAACTAGGGTTCCTAAAAACCCTGGTGTTCTTTAAGCCCTGATCAGAGCAACAGCAAGGGCTTGCCTTTTTTCAGTATGGAAGGCTAACTTATTTTGCAGGTGGAACAGCAGAACTGCCTCCTGGGATGTGACCTATGTACTTATTCTCCTGTCAAACTATATGAAATAAGTTTTGGGTGTTTTTGTTGGTCTGGTTGCTCTTTAGTCTAACAGTACCCTTCACCTGTGACAGTATATGAACAAGGCTTATACAGAAGCATTGTGTTATTATGCAGTCATTTAATAGAGACAGACTGGTATATTCAGACTTTGTTTGCTGATTTACAGCCACAATGTTTGGAAGTCTACCATTAGCTATTCACTTTTCTTCTTAACACCAATGTCATGACAACCACCACATGACCTGCCTCAAACACACCGTAGTCTCCACAGTATTCCTCCCTAGCCTCAGAAGCTCAGTCATTCAGTGGTTTGTAGCCTGGGAGGGCGGTGGACAGTGAAGATGCACAGAGCCTACCAACCTATATTACCATGTGGTAATAAATACCTGCAACAGAAATGGGACAAAACCTACTATGACGAGCATAAAAGGAAGGTATGTATGAGGACAGGTTAGAAAAACTAGCATTATAACGTGTTTGCTTTTTTCTGTCTTAGTATAGAATATGACTGTGCACATAGCTTTCTATTAATCAATTTCATGCCTTGTCATATACTGTAGCTATTGCATTGCCATGGTAATGAAAAATATAGACCTATAGATTACTGCATGTAGAATTAATTCTTAAAGACTAACTAAACCTTTAACTAAGATTTTAATGAGATGTCCCTAATGCTCTAATAACAGTTTTTCTAATATACTTTATTAATGAATTTTGTATTTTTATTAGACCTTTCCCTACTTAAAGCGCACCATTCCCTGTGCGCAGAAAACTGACATTGCTGTACGCACTGTGAAGTTTATGAATGGGGTCGCAGTAGCAGTGTGTATGGACAGGAGCACATATTGCTGGTCATGCCTGTGCCCCCCAGAGGTTTACTAACTCTTGGCATAGCACATGGGTACCCTGTACCCAGGTACTATGTCAAGATTAGCTGAGTGGAGCGGGCTCCTGCTTCGCTAACCTAAGTAAACTGCATGTCAGATTTTAGCTTAGCGAAGCAGGCATAAGCAGGAGCGCACTCCACATAGCTAATCCTGGCATAGCACAGGCTTACAGGGTACCCATGTGCTATGACAGGAGTTAGTAAAGCTTCAGGGGGCACGGGCAGTACTCTCTGCTTATGCGGTCCCATTCATAAACTTCACAGTCAACTAGAGATGAGCGATTCTATTCGCTGATTCGTTGATTCGTATCAAATCTTGGAAATTTTCAGCTGCGAAGCGAATCCAAATATTTGGAGATTCGCTCCGTTAAGATTCGAAAATGTTCCTAAGGCTTTCTACGCATTTGCTACGTACTTGTCAGATAAATTGTACGCTAATGTTACGTATAAGTTACTTTATACGCTGTTATGAACGAATTCAATTACTTAGCAAACTTTTACTGTTAGTTCGTTATTCGTGCGCAAAAGCCCTGGAAGAAAGCGGTCACCTGACTTGCTCTGGTTGGCTCAGGCTCGGTAAGCCAGTGACGCATCACTTCTGCTGCGACTGCTGAGACGAGCAGAAGCACTGTGTGTGAAGTTCCTAAAGACTGAGACCTGTGTTGTTGAAATTGGAGTGTAATTGTTCAGGGAATCCATATTACACATCAGGGATACTGCAGGGCAAGTGCAGGGCTAATGCAGGGCTAGTAATTAATCAGGCAGGGAAAGAGAGACAGGGAGAGAGACAGGGACAAAGACAAAGACCAGCTGCAGGGCCACAGAGTGAAGTGAAAAATGTCTGGAATGGATAAGCAAAAGCGGTCCAGTTCCAGCCAGACCTCGAGCTCTAAAAAAAGGAGAAGGTGGCACAGGGCAGCAGTGCCAAAGGACCTGTAGCCGAAGCTTCTACTTGTAGTATTCGCAATACTTGGCCGGTGTTCCACCGGGCTAACCCACCAAGGCGCAAAATTGTAGTGGAGGAGAAAGTGGATGAGGTAGTGGAGTGTATTGCACGCTCATCTCAGTCTCAGCCGGATGATCTGCTGTCATCTGCTGATACAGTATCCATATGTAGCCAGGGGTCAGACTCAGAGTGTTCCTCCTGCTCCACCATTCCTCTCCAGCAAAGCCCTTCATTTTTGTACGCAATTTGTACGCTCATGCGTACGTATTCAAAGAAGTTGCGTACCTTTTAAAACTGAACGTTCGTTATTAGTGCGCGAATGTTCGCAAAACGCCACATAATAATGTATATTTTGTACGCAGATTCGTCGAATAGATTCATAGAATATACGAATCTTATGAAAAGTTTGACGAATGTTCGGCGAATAAAATTTTGAATGATTCGCTCATCTCTACAGTCAACCTGAGCTGTTAGCGGTATACAGAATTGTCAGTTTTAAGCACACAGGGAATGGTGCACTTTAGGGAGGGAAAAGTATAATAAAAATACAAAATTCAAAGTTTTACTTACACATTAAAGAAGAAAGACTGCAGCTGAGAATTTACTTATGTATTGTTCTTACTGAGGGCTACAAGGTCAAATTTAATACTATACAATTCATCATCTTCTTTCATAAATTGCTTTCATTTACTTGGCTACTAATAAAGATCTTATCTTTAAGATGCCAAAATTTGGTCTGTGTAGATTTCAGGGATGTAAGTAACATATCAGAAGAAAACAAGGAACCAAGTGATTACACATGTAGAGCAAGAACAACATCCAGCATATGATTATAAACCTAAATAAATCCTAAGCTTCTCAGCTTCCTCATTGGATGCTGGATTTCATTCTTGTTCTATTGCCTAAGGTGTTATCCCACATTTCTTTGCATCATATCTATATTTGCTAAAGTTTCACTTTTTGGGGATATATGGAACGTTGGTATGAACCATTTATTTGGGCTCCTTTGCATTAGAATGCAGGTAATTCCAGTGTGGAGGGAAAAATATCTTCCTATTTACTTTTTATTTTTATTTTAAACCTACTCTCGTGACCTGAATTGATAACCAGAGATGGCTGGTAGATATGAGCCAGTCCAGGTCCAAGAAAGACACTAGTTTGTATGTGCATATTAATACACATTCTATCATAACCGGGTTTCTCAGTATTCCTTAGACAAGTACCCAATTACATCAAAGTACCCCAAGACTAGGGTCCTACACTGTGCCAGGAGAGGACATGCCATTGGTGCAGTCTGAGTGGCTACATAGTGGGCATTTTAGGCAACGGGGCCCATACCACAAGACAATAAATGGTACTAGGGTTTCTTTGGCTCAAAATGACTAAGGTATTGTTATTTATCATAAGAAGGATTGACTAGAAAGTCATAGACAGGAGTAAGAATTATTATGAGCTCTGCAGTCTTGATAAATTAGTAAGGGCCCACATACTATTCTTGCACAGGGGCCCTAAGAGTTAAAACTTCTCAGAAAGCTACACTACACATTAAGAGCAGGGACAAATCTTACCCCAAATTCCTCCACCACTGTTCACTTGACCCATATATCTTTTATCAATGATGTCAAGGGAGTGAGACTTAAAAGGAGCCTGTGGACTGTTTTTTAAGTGAATTTTAATAGAAATCAGTATCAAGGCCTTGATTTATCATAACCGTTATAAATGAAATGCCTCCTCCTGCAATCCGCAAACCTGACTGGAACCTACTCCAGAGCTTAGCTGGCATACGTTTCAGTCATCATATATGCCAGTTACTAGTATATAAGATGCTAAATCTGCCAGGCCCTGTAGCTTCTCCAACATCACCCTCACCATGCCCCTTATTGAAAGCTGCTGAAGCCGGCAAAAAAAGTTAGTTGTTACTAAATTTAGTTGCTGTGGCATTTAAAAAGTCGCTTTTGTGGCTTTTTTTTACACCAAAAGCATAGTGTAGTGGGATGATAAATCCCCCCTAAATGTTAGAATTATGTAACTGATCGCAGACACCACTTATCACATACAAAAAAATCAATATCTTCCATTTGTCTTTTTCACAATAATTTGTTTCCAGGAGTGATGAGGAGAAATAAATTAAAATGAAAAGGATGGAATTTGACATCACAGTATTATGGGCTGTTAATAAGATATTAATTGGTTGAAATGTTACTGCTGAGACCAAAGGAATTTCATTAATAACTCTGAACATCAGCTTTGCATCACTGGTATGAAATATACTCTGTCAGAGAAAAGCCACCGACTACAAACCTTGGTTTAACCCATTACTTCAGTTGTGAAGCATGGCATGTTACATACGGAGACAGAATGCACTCATCTATGATGGCTTGCATTTCTTGTAGAGAACAGATCTTTGCTTTTGTCTGCTCAAGTTGAAGTGGATCTCAATGGTTTGTTTCTTAAGTGTTTCATTGATAACTTGCCAGGTCTTACTAGCTACAGTAAAAGTACAAACAAGAAGCAGTTATCTAGCAATTTCTTGTTCGATCCTTTTTCTCTCCTGCCCAGGTTCTTATTTTTTAGAGGAAAGAAATGAATATAGGGTGTAATATACATGGATGGAAAATGTTCTAGTATAATTAAAGGGGTTGACCACTATCTATTACTAGCTGCACATATGCTGGGAACAGCATACACATACAGCTGGTAACAGGCGTTAAGAAACCATCAGCGCCGATGTCCACTTGGGGGTCTGCTCTCCTGATTCCTGGAGAGTTCCATCCATCAGTGGCCTCCATTCACTGGCAGTATGCTGGAACGTGCACAATCCATCCACAGCGAATGAAGGCCGCTGATGGACGGGACTCCACGTGACTAGGATCGATCCATCTCATTTAAGTGAATAGGTACACCATAGTTGTAATTACACTGCAATGTTGACGACTAACAGGTAAACAGAGAAGAGAGCACAGTGCTCACACGAGCACAGTGCTCACACGAACACTGTTTTCTCTTCAACACAACACAAGAACAAATGGGTGGAATCTAAAATTAGTTGGGAGAAGGATCAAGACCAATGTCAGGAAATATTTTTACACTAAAAGAGTAGTTGCGGCTTGAAATAAACTACCAGCAGATGAGGTTGGGAAATGGACAGTAAGTGAATTTAAATACGTCTGTCCTAAGATAAGTGATAATGCAAGGGCAGACTAGATGGACCATTGGGTCTTTTTCTCCTGTCAATCTTCTATGTTTTTATGTTTCTATTGGTAGCCATAGAAAAAGTCAATTAAAAGTTTCTTGCCATTGTTTACTTAACTCGTTAAAAATCAAGTTAAGTCTACGTCTGTATACACAGGAAACTCTGACATCCAGAAGGTCATTGACCTCTAAGGATGGCATATGTCTCACTGATAATATGAATGCTTAATGGGACTGGGACCTCAAACTAGTATACTCCAATTTGAATACTGGAACATAGAGGAGAGAATGAAAGCTTAAAGATGTTGTCCGGGTTCAGAGCTGTACCCAGACATATCCCCATTTTCACCCAGGCAGGCCCTCTGATATGAACATCGAAGCATTTCATTCTCCGGTGCTCTCCTTTTCCCTGCACTGAATCGTACAGGGCAAAGGCTTTTTATGGAGATCCGGTGACGTACCGGGCTCTCCATGGGTAAGCTAGGCAGAGCCCTAGCAGTGAGCCCAATACGTCACCAGCACTAATATTTTTTATACTGCTAGGACGAAACTTTCACCTAGCAGTGTTCATGGTGACGTCTCTGGCACTGATGGGTGAGCTTTAGCGCCTATCAGTGCCAGTGACCTCACCATGAACACTGCTAGGTGAAAGCCTCTGCCTAGCAGTATAAAAAATATAAACAAAAAACCCTTGCCCTGCACAATACATTGCAGGGCAAGTGAGAGCATCGGAGCAAACATTCAAAATCATAGATACAATTGAGCCGCAATTGAGCGGAATTGACCTTGCAGGATATACAGAAAGGTAGCATCCTATATACTATATACAGAAATATGGTTGTTCTACAGAGGATTTGGTATGAGGGGTACACAAGGCTGAACTACAGTAGTGCCTACACAGCCCTATAATACACGATAGGGACCCCTATTCACTTGTTCTACCAGGTGGTAAATATTGAGGTGAATGTCCTGAAAGGACGGACAACCCCAATGCCTCAGGAACCTTTCCCTGCAATATTCTTGCTATGCCCCTACAGCACAAGAGCTGCTCATCCTATAGATTGTGCTGATGAGTGGTATAGTAACAGGACAAAGACAAAAAGGCAGTGGCAGTGTTCAGTTGCACATCACAACATAGGGTTCCACTCACACATAATCCTGTAGAACAAACATATTCCTGTATATAGGATACTGCCTATCTATATATCCAATTACACTCCATAGTGGCTACATTGTATCTAGTGTTGTGTAATCACATTTTAGATTGTAATTATTGTATCATTGTAATAGATTGTAATCATTGTAGTTATAAAAGTTATGTTTTAGTTTTCTCCACTAAATGTCACACAGAAGGCGAAGAGAAACTGGTAACTGCAGTGTCCTGTGCAATAACTATACCTGTGTTGTAAAAAATACAAAGCAGACCTTTAAAAGGCTAGATAACAGCTGATCATACATCTGGAGTTATAAAAAGTACAGAGGGGAGCGACTAAACTCATAAAGGGCCTGGAAGATCTTAGTTATGAGCAAAGAGTAAATCAACTGAATTTGTTTAGCCTTGAAAAAAGACGTCTAAGGGGGGATACGATTAACCTGTAGAAATATATAAACAGACCATACAAAAATATCAAGGGAAGCTATTCTGTGTTAAACCCCTTCAAAAACCAAGGGGCCACTTCCTACGACTGGAGGAAAAAAAGATTCAGTCATAAGAGGTGACAAGCTTTCTTTACAGTAAGATCTGTACATCTCTGGAACAGCCTGCCGCAGGAGCTGGTCACAGCAAATACAGTAGATGGCTTCAAAAAGGGTTTAGATGACTTTTTAATTCAAAATAACATTGAGGCTTATGAGGATGTATAGAAATCTTGTTCTACTCACTCTTTCCCTTTGGCCCAACCCCTTTTTAAAAGGAAGATGGACATTGATCCAGGGATCGATATAGCAGGATTACAGGTTGGACTTGATGAACTTTTGTCTTTTTCCATCCTTAACAACTACAGTATGTAACTATGTAACTATTGTGACGTGGACTGATATTATTACAAAAATTTACTATGCACAGACAAAAATGCCAGACACAGCCAGAAGAGAATAAAAGCAAAACCCAACCCTTTTCTCACACCCTTTTATGATTAGGACTTCCACCATAAAGACTCAACATGACATCAAATTGTAGGCAGTTATTAATTTCACAAACGAATGAGGTCATTGCCAGGAAAAGCTGTTGATTTGGGCTGTTATTTACCCCATTTGCATAGTCAGCTTTTAGTTGCTGTTTCGGCCCCCAATGGTTTCTGCCAGGTCATGTGTGCAAAAATGTCACATCACTGCTAAGGCTCAATAGTAATGTACCATTTCTTGCACACCTTACCACTGAGACCAGTGAGTCTCATGACCAAGAATGAGTCCCCATCACTTCCAATCCAGCGGGAACTACTGAGAGGGGGTATTAAAGGTTATTGAGGGGGTTTTTAAGGGGTGATCCCTTGAATAATATAAAAAAGTGAAAGTCAGACATCATATAGTACATAACAACCTGTTTATAACAAAACCGGAACCAACCCTGTACCTCACATGGATCCAGAGCTCCCCGGATTCATTGCTCCAATTGCTCTGCTAGATTTATTTCAAGCAGGCAGCTCGGCTCATGCACCTCAATGGGAGCTACTGAAGCAGCGAACACTGGCGCACTCTGCTGTTTCCCGGCCGGCTGGTGGTCGGGACTGGGTCTGATCTCGCCTTAGTAACAGTGAGATGAGACAAGCACTTTAACACAAAGATGTCTATCATTTTTTTAATTATGTTGGACAACTCCTTTAAGCCGTTCTCTTATATCTTAATGCACATTCATTGTACTGTTGGGTCACAGAGGACCATTGTAGGTTGGTACAATTTACAATCAAGACTACAATGATACATTTTAGAATATTTCGTAAAGTTTGCAGTCACTAATGCCTCCTTGGCCATTTTCTTCCTTCAATGCTCTTACTCAGATTTCCCTAGATGTCAAGCTTATGCCTTTTGTAAGACCAGTTGCCTACAAGGATTGATGACTGCCCTGGGGAAAGTCTCTTTCTAGACAATAGATGCTACAGAGAACACATGGTGGTCATGTCCTGCAGCTTCGGATTGTCATTCTGAAATCACTTGTGACAAGTCCAACTGGTCATCAATGGTGTTGTGTTCCTGAAATAAACAGTACGTTAGCTCCGTGGAGACGATATACAAGATACACCAAGGAGATCAGTTTCAAAGCTATTCATAAATTCTCAAAATGTGCAATTGAGATGATCTGTTAACCCCTTAGTGACCAGCCTTTTTTGGGATTTAATGATCAAGTGATTTTTTTTCATCATTGCCATCCAAGAGCTATAACCTTTCTATTTTCCCATTAATGTAGTCATATGATCACTTGTTGTAGTGTCTAATGCCACCATTTTGGGGTACACATAAGTTACTGATTAACTTTTATTAATTCTTTCTTGGAGGGGAATCGGAAAAACAGCAATATTGCCACTGAATATATACGTTATACATTTTGCAGTGTTCATTTTTCAACATAAGTAACATGATAACTTTATTCTCTTGGTAAGTACGATTACATCGAAACCAAATGCATATAGTTTTTTTTTTTACATTTTAGTACTATTTATAAAAAAATAAATGTTTTTGCATCGAAGCAGCCCGAGACCCATAACTTTTTTAGTTTTTTTTCAAAGGAGCTTTGTGAGGGCTTGATTTTTGTATGACGACTGGTTACTTGTAACACTTTTTGATCACTTTTTATTTTGTCATATTGTGGCGAATAAGCAAAATACAGCAATGTCTTTTTTCTTACGGCATTTACCATACCACGATAAATTACATGATAATTACATAATGTGGGCCCTTCCAGATGCAGCGATAACAAATATGTGGAGGGGATTTTATTTTGTCAGTTTTTTCCATTGAAAAGCATGGAATGTATTTTTTTTTAACTTGGAGATTTTTCTATTTGATAAAACTTTTTTTAACCATTTATTAGTTCTACGTGGGCCTTCTTTTGATCAGCTCATGCTGTACAATGCATTATACTGTCAGTGTTTTACTGACAGTCGCCATCAAGATGAACCACAGAGATGAAACCTGACAGGAAACACTGCAGGCAGGCTTGGGGCCTTCATTTTTTCTAATGTGTTTTTGTTTTTGGATTGTAGATATTTTTTATTCTATTTCCTGAACATAATTTTAGGGGCAACATCTTGCCTGAGCTGCTGTAACAGCATTTAGAAATGTGCTTTACAGTAGCCACCATGGCAGTAGCCACTCTATGGGAGAGCTTTCTAGGCATGCTCTGTGACCTGTGCAGAGGTCAGACTGGAGTAGATACGTTTTGACAATCACCTATTGGGAATGGTGGATCCTGTGTTATTTGGATATCTGTCATTCTAATCCTTCCTGTAATGATAAGGAGATGACTGCAGTAAAGTCATTTTTTTACATGGTTAGTGACATGGAAAATTTAAAATAACATCACAAACAAGTCTTTAAAACTATGATTAACAGGAAAATGTGATTTAAGCAAAAGGTCATTTTCTGATGACACATCCCCTTTAAAGGGTTTCTGTCACCTTGTTTGACCATATTAAACCAGATGACATTTGCAATGCGCAAATGTCACCTGATGTCTAATATGGTCTTCTTTTTAAGCTTTGTGTTCCCGTTTTCTTAAAAAAATCTACTTTTGTAATATGCAAATTACCTTTACTAGGTGCAAGGGGCGGTAACCCTGCACCTAGTAGCGCAGTTTTCCCCACCTTCTGTATGTTGTCATCAGCGCTGATTAACAGGGCCAGGCAGCTCACTCTATCTGCTGCTGGCCCTGTCAGGCTGCAAATCCCGCGCCTGCGCCGTGGGTCCGTCACTCAGTGCCGCTGGCTGCCGGGCTCTCGGCTTCCTCACTGCGCCTGCGCCAATGACGTCACACTACAGCCGGAAAAGAAGGCGGCGCAGGCGCAGTGAGGGAGCCGGGAGCCCAGCAGCCAGCGGCACTCACTGCGCCTGCGCCGAATGACGGACCCACGGCGCAGGCGCGGGATTTGCAGCGCTGACAGGGCCAGCAGCAGATAGAGTGAGCTGCCTGGCCCTGTTAATCAGCGCTGATGACGACATACAGAAGGTGGGGAAAACGGCGCTACTAGGTGCAGGGTTACCGCCCCTTGCACCTAGTAAAGGTAATTTGCATATTACAAAAGTAGATTTTTTAAGAAAATGGGAACACAAAGCTTAAAAAGAAGACCATATTAGACATCAGGTGACATTTGCGCATTGCAAATGTCACCTGGTTTAATATGGGCAAACAAGGTGACAAAAACCCTTTAAGCACGCCCAAAGAGATCACAGGGACAGACTAATGACATTTTATTATTTTAATGGATCATTGTAATTTATCAATGACAACACTTACAGTACATGTGTAATTTTGTAAAAACAATATATCACTTGGCATGTGCTCCTTATATCTGAAGGCCCGCTATTACTTAAATGTAGCCCGCCTCCAGTGATAGTATGACAAGATAAACAAGGAAGTGGACTGTTTTTTTTTTTTTTTTAATTACCAACAAGTCACAAAAGATGCTGACGGTGATCCCCGTTCACATCTATGCATCTATGGGCACGTCTGTGGATTGTGGATTGTTAGCGGACACTTTCTGTTTTAAGTTAGCCCACAGATAAAAATCACATGTGCACAAGTCTGGGGAACATGGTGGCCATAAGCACTTGGTCACAGTTCGCTCGTCTGTAAACAGTTCATGAACCCATGCCAGTGAGTCCCGTAAGGTGTGGCATGTTTACCCATCACAGTTGGAGAGGTGTAAGCAGTATCAGCCAACATAATCAGATGTGCCCAAAGATGTGAACGGGGACCACTTGTGACTTGTGGGTAATTAAAAGAAAAACAATCCATTTGCTTGTTCATCTTGTCATACTATCGCTGGAGGTGGGCTACTTTTTCCTGGGCCACCCCGTATTTTGGCATTTTATTATAAAATACTATATACAGCACATCCCACTCAGTGTCCGTAATAGAGTTCCCATTTAAAAGCCTAAATTGAGATGATAAAGGTTTCCCTAGAAAACAAGCAGGTAATTATCATGCTAATCTTGCTTCGTCTACTACCCCCTGCATTGTGTCAGTAGTGAAATTGTTTTCTTGGATCAGTGAGCTGGCGGGAGGGACTGCTTGGCATGCTGATTGGAATGCTGTTAACGTACTGATTCAGCTTTCACTTCGTTGCTGTCCTGAGCAAAACAAGGCAGGAAACTTTTTTGTCATGTGTTTTGATTGACTTAATACGTCCTGAAATGTTCTCTTCTCTCAGGTTGCAAACTATCTATTCTGTGATGCTGTTAAAGGGTACCTGTCAGCAGATTTGTAGCTATGAAACTGGCTGACCCGTTACATGTGCACTTGGCAGCTGAAGGCCTCTGTGTTGGTCCCATGTTCATATGTGCCTGCATTGCTGAGAAATTTTAAGTTTTTTTTTTTGAATCAGATAATTTTTATTAAAGTTTCATGAACAAAAACATACAATGTATACAGTAAATCCCCTCCAATCCCTCCCTCCCACCCCTCACCCACCCCCACCTCCCCTCCCAGCAAGGCAAGACATTCCGCCATAAAACAAGACATACATGTTTTCAACCTAGGTCTGAAGTATCCTCCACCCAGAGGTATGTATCAGTGACCCCTCCATACAGCAAACCATCCCCACCAGCGTATAACAGCCCACGAGGTATATGTACGCCACATGCTATCAAATCCCACCAGTCAGTTCCATTCTCCCCTATCTACTCCTCATCCAATTACGACACTGCTACCAGATCCTCCTCCATCCATTGATTCCATATTTTTTCAAATTTTTTTACACTACCCCTTTTTTTGTACACATATTTCTCCAATTTAAGCAATTGTCGTACTCTCACTCGGAACTCCTGAATAGTTGGCGGCTCCTGATCTATCCAGTGGTAAGCAATAAGCTTACGAGCTTGATATAGAAGCCGCATAACAGCTATTTTATGACCCCTTACTAGATCCAGTGAGTTCACCCACCCTAGTATACACGTAAGGATAGATGCTTCCAGTTGTAATCGAAACCGGTCATTTATGAGGCCTATTACCTCCTCCCAATACCTCCTAAGACGCGGACAGTTCCACATTAAGTGAATCAATCCCGCGGATGGGGCTGCACATCTCGGACAGTTGTCGTCTTGCCGGTACCCCATGGTTCTCAACAGTTTTGGAGTCCTATATACTCTATGAATGAGTAGCATTTGCGAGACCCTGTGGGCTTCACTCACAGAAATATCTAGAAAGTTTTTTAAGATCTCCACCCATTGATCTTCCTTCAAGCCGGGTACATCTACTCTCCACTTGTCAATCAGGGTCATAGGATTTTTTTTGTGGCATTTATCTAGTAGGTAGGCATAATGTAGGGAAATAACCCCCCCTGTGCCCCCACTAGTACTAGTTAATTCAAGGACAGAGTTACGGGGTGCCTGTTCCACTTTAACTGAAGCCTCCTGAGTTTGTAAGGCGTGCCTTAATTGTAAATATTTAAAGAAGGAGGTGCCAGGCAGTTGAAATTCTTGTTGCAGTTGTGTAAAAGATTTTAGGACCCCATCAGAGTATAACTGCCTCAGATACACTAAACCCTTTTCCTTCCAGAGTGAGAGACTCTCTACTTTCTGTATCTCCGGGTATAAGGAATTAGGCCAAATGGGAGTAAACATCGAGTATCCCTTTATCTCAGCCACCATTCTCACCTTCCACCAAACTTTATGGATGGTCCCCAATATAGGATACATGGGACTCTTAGTCAGGAAGGAGCCCCCTTCTAGAGCTGTCAATAGTGAGTCTACCCCAAGGAGATACTGCACAATCCTCCCAGATTTATTGAGACCCGCCACATCTCCCCATCCTCGAATATGTTGCAGTTGGGCTGCTAAATAATACAACCAGGGGTTCGGAACCGCCAAGCCACCGTCTGATTTGGCCCGCTGCAGCGTATCCAATTTTATACGCGGTATTCCCCTTTTCCAAATCAAGTCCCGAAATATAGCATTAACCTTATGGAAAACACGGAGAGGAACCCACCCCGGAGCGCTGTGGAGCACATACAACAACTGCGGCATCAGAACCATCTTAATAAGGTTTATTCTTCCCACCATTGATAGCTGTAGCCGCGACCAGACCTGGACCTTGTGCTGAAAGGAAGATAACAGTGGTTGCACATTTAGCCTCTCATAATCCTTGACATCTAGTGTGATCTTAATGCCTAGATACTTCATTTCCCTCACAATTTGCAAGTTAGTGACCGCCGGGCTAATAATGGTCCCAGTACCCTTTAGTGGCAGAAGGACTGACTTGGTCCAATTGATACGTAACCCTGATAGGTTACCAAATGAGTCAATAATGGCCATTGCCCGGGGCAGCGACTGCTGCCAGTCCTCCAGGAACAAGAGGAGGTCATCTGCATACAACGCCACCTTCTCGCAGACAGTTCCATATGTAAAGCCCTTCACCTCCTCAGCTGAGCGTAGTGCTACAGCCAATGGTTCAATGGCAATTGCAAATAATAAAGGCGACAAAGGGCATCCTTGTCTCGTCCCGCGAAAAAGTGGGAACATATTAGACAACATGCCATTTGCCCGTACCCTTGCAGTCGGGGAGGAGTATAGCAATTGTATCCACGAAATAAATTTTGGTCCAAAGCCCATTCTATGTAAGACAGCCCACAAATATCGCCATTCCACGCTATCGAATGCCTTGGCCGCGTCAAGAGACGCGACCGCTGCATCCAAGGCGTGAACCTGGCCTGCCTGAATATTCAGGAACAGCCTACGTATATTGACTGCAGTGGACATGTTGGGCATAAAGCCTGCCTGATCCGGGTGTATAATATGTGAGATGACTGACGAGAGCCTGTTAGCCATCATTTTGGCCAGCAGCTTTATGTCCACCGTGAGCAGTGAAATAGGCCTATAGGACTCAGCTTGCAGCGGATCCTTCCCCTCCTTTGGAAGCACCACTATTGTGGCCTGGTTCATGGACTCTGGAAGTCTACCGTCCTTAAATGCCTCCTCATACACCTCTAGTAAGTGTGGCAATAACTGGGATTTATATAGCGCAAACAACTCCGCGGGAAGCCCATCCACCCCCGGGGACTTATTATTGGACATGAATTGCAAAGCCACTTCCAATTCTGGCAGTTTAAAAGGCCCCTCCAGAAGCTCCTTCTGTTCTATACTCAACTTGCGCAATGAGAGGGGGATCAGGAAGGAGTCCAATTCCTCCGCCGTTGGGTTAGCTTGAGACCGATATAACGTGGAGTAGAAACTGCTTAGTATATCTAAAACCTCCTCTGATTGAGTACACAATACCCCTGTGTTAGACTGCAAAGCCGCAATATATGCAGTATCCCTATGGGGTTTAGCCATTCTAGCTAAGAGGTGCCCCGCCCTCTCCCCCTCCTCATAATAGGTTTGCTTCTGGAAGAAGCCCTTATTCTCCGCCATAGTCAGTACCTGGTCATCCAGAGTTTTTTGAGCCGCCCGCCACACCCTAGCTTTCTCCTCTGATGGGTCTATCAAGTACTCCCCCTCCGCCTCCTGTAGTTTCAACTCCATATCTCGCGTACGAGCCCTAGTCTTATTTTTAGTCCTATTTATTTCTGCAATAAGTAGGCCCCTAATATATGCTTTTGCTGTTTCCCAAATCACCCCTTTAGAGGCTGTATCCTTATTTATCTCAAAGAACTCAATAATTTTATACCTTATACCCTCCACATCCTCCAGAACCTGCAGCCAAAACGGGTTCAGTCGCCATTGGGCTCCACCCCTAACACGAGGAGGCATCAGAGCTGCCAGCAGCACCATCGGCGAGTGATCCGAGATGCGTCTGGGTAAGTATCTAACATCTCTTATCAGACAACCCATCATTGCATTCCCCACCATCAGGTCAATTCTTGACAGGGACCCAAAAGTGCTGGAGCAGCAGGAAAAGCTGCGGGCAGATGGATTCCTAGATCGCCAGAAATCAATCAATGCCACCTCCTCCAACAGTCTCCCCAACACAGAATATCCTGAGGGCAGTGCCTGTGCCGACGGGCTGAATCTATCCAACTGTGGGCATGGAGTCATATTGAAATCCCCCATGATCAATACTGGTATATTAGTAAATTTGGCCACAAATCTAAGGACTTTGTATACAACCGTCGAGGCGTACGGAGGCGGTATATACAGCCCCACAATCACACATTCCACCTGAAACAGTGTACAATGAAGGCAAATGTAGCAACCGTCCCGGTCCACCTCACTATCTAAGCAGTTAAACACTATAGAGCGGTGGACAAGGATGCTGACTCCCCTAGCATACGTCGAGTATGTAGCATGATAAGCATACCCCACCCATGCCATGGAAAGCAAATTAACCTGCTCCGCCACCAAATGCGTTTCCTGCAGACAGCATATCAGCGGCTGGTAGGCCTTTATACTATCCCACAGTGCCCTGCGTTTAGTGGGCTCCTTCAAACCCCGTACATTCCAGCTTAGGAAACAGATCCGGTCAGCCATTAAAGAGCCATTGTACATGAAATAGAATGCCGCAGTGCCCATGCCCCCACAACGCTCCAGGGCCACCCCCCGACATACAATACTTTAAGAATGCCTTCTGAATCACCACGGAATCCCATATATTATAGAAACACATTATACCTTGCTGGAAGTCCCTAACAACTCGTCCCCCCCTGAACCCCCCCCCACCCTTCCCCCCCCTTTTGCTGTAACATGAATGGTCTCCCTGCCAAACTCCCACTCCGCACTCTGATAATGGAGTCAGAGCCCGTGGGTAAATCTCGGTCTGATCAGGGGAACTATTCGTATAGGCCCAACACTCGCGAACTTCATTAAACTATTTAGGCCACAAACAGGCCCCTCCTGTTGAACAACACTCGCCCTAGTCATCCTCCTTTGACTCCCCGCCTTCGCCATTTAATCCCTCCACTGTCGCCTGCCAACATATCCAGCAACATGAACATAGTAAAAATGGATAAAGAACTATCATATCCTCTTATGGAGGAGCAACATGTAAGGCACATCAACACCATAGTGAAAGGCGATTAGAATAAAATAAAGAACCCGCAGCTCAGCACGGTAGCATACGAAACCAGTCACTGGTCTTGAGCAGCCTCTTCTCTGAGCTGGTTTTCATTACGGTCCAGCCACTTCATTGCTTCCTTTGGGTTATCAAAGAAATGCGTCGAGCCAGCCGCCACAATTCTTAACTTGGCCGGATACATCATGGAATAGGAGAGTTCCAGGTTCCGCAGCCGCCGTTTTACATCTAGAAAGCGCGCCCTCTTCTTCTGTACTTCCATAGAATAGTCCGGGAACAGCGATACCTTCTGGCCGTTAAAGGATAAATCCGGCTTGTCCCGAGCTAAACGCAGGATGAGGTCACGATCTCTATAATGGAGAATCTTCATAAGGACAGGCCTTGGGGGGCTCCCTGGAGGTAGGGGTCTGGTGGGGACCCTATGGGCTCTCTCAACCGCAAACAGCGGCGTTAGGGATTTAGCTCCGAATATATCACGCAGCCAATTCTCAAAGAATTCAGTCGGGTTGGTACCTTCTACCTTCTCTGGTATACCGACCGCCCTGACATTGTTGCGGCGTAGCCTGTTTTCCAGGTCATCCTGTTTGGCATACAGAGCTTCCAGCTTCCTCTCATGCTCCCCCACCGTTTTCTGTAAAGGGATCAGCGTGTCTTCCATATCCCCTACCCTGTCCTCCAGGGCCGTTGTGCGTTCCGCCAATTTTTTAAAGTCATGCCTGACTATAGCAATGTCCTCCTTAATGCCCCCCACTTGCATGTTTAGGGTGGTAAGAGACCTGCCA
This sequence comes from Rhinella marina, assembly GCA_900303285.1. Classification (NCBI taxonomy): domain Eukaryota; kingdom Metazoa; phylum Chordata; class Amphibia; order Anura; family Bufonidae; genus Rhinella; species Rhinella marina. The sequence goes on along the minus strand of ONZH01022838.1, from coordinate 1,442,570 downwards.
CAGCGGGAGATTGCCTTCATGACATCTCTGAGGGTAGGTTCTTCCGAATCTGCGTCACCAGCCTCATCTCCCGGCCTACCCGCTTTAGCGTCTCCAGCCCGCGCCGTCCTTCTTCTAGTCTCCGGTACCTCGGCCCAGTCCACCTCCGAATCTTCCTCCCCACCATCCAGGTCCGGAAGAGCCTTCTCCCGGGCTGCGATTGCCTCCAGGTCTCCAGGATCTGTGCGGGCAAACTTTCCCAGTCTCGTTGCTGCGGCCTGCTGTGCCGCAGCAGAACGGTTCACCCGCGGCGTGGCCGCTCCGGCGCCATCTTGGATTTCTCTCTCCTGCCCTTTGGTGTCTCTTTTCTTCGCCATGGCTTCAGATATTGATCTCCACCGCCTTCCACTAGTGTCCTTAGAGGTAAGCTACCTCCCGGTAACTTTGCAGCAACAATGGGTGTAGAATTATCAGGATAATTCGGCGAGGAGTCTCAGGAGCTCAGCACAGACACGTCCTCTCACATCCCGTGCAGGCCACGCCCCCCCAAATTTTAAGTTTTAATATATGGAAATGAGCCTCTAGGAGCAATAGGGGCGTTGTCATTACTCCTAGAGGCTCTGCTCTTTGCAACTGCCACGCTCTGCACTTTGATTGACAGGGCCAGGTCTGATAATGTTATTACTGCCTGGCACTATCAGTCAAAGCAGAGAGGGCACAACAGTTCCAGAGAGAGCAGAGCCTCTAGGTGTAATGGTAATGCCCCCCCATTGCTCATAGAAGCTCATTTCCATATATTAAAACTTAAATTTTCTTAGCAATGTAGGAACATATGAACATAGGACCAACACAGATGCCTTCAGCTGCCAGGAGCACATGTAACAGGTCAGCCAGGTCAGACTATTCTGGGATTTAAACAGAAGTCAATTCAGAATTTACACTGTATATGCTGGAGATTTTATTTTTTTGTATGAGAAGATATATATAGAGAGTAATATAGATTTGGCCAATTTCAGGTAGAAGCCTATAGTCTAGTCTTCAAAGCAGCCTGCACATGTAAATGAATACAATGTTGCTTAACAACACTACAACTGCAAACACATTTGCCAGTATCTGCAAACATAGCAGAGTTACAAGTTTAGCATTGAGTAACATACAATTTGCACTGAACAAATGAGCAGTGGGGATTATGCATTGTTTGGTTACACAAAGCATAAAATTGCAGTTTAAAGAGGACCTGTCACTAATCCAAAAGAAGTGAGATGTTTATTTTCTGGTAGGCCATGCTTCCCTGAGCATGACATACTTCTCACTTATTAAAATGACCCCCCCCCCCCAACCATTGTTCTGCAATGTCCCCTGAGATTTCTGGCACCACACATGTCAATCTGAAGTGACTAGCCCCAGAGGTGTGACTCTTTGCTATGATGATTTCCATCATATAGCCTCCTGATGCAGTATGATCTCACGAGAACTAGAACTTCTCGCAAAACCATGCTGTACTATAGCTTCTGACAGGACGATGTCTCACTCAGACTGGAATGAGATGCTGCCAAAGAGAAGAGCCCAAATGCTACAGACAGTCGTGTACATAGAAAAGTAAGGGCCAGGCCTCACACACTGGATAGAAGGGTTTCTGCCTAAACCCTTTCCAATGACCCTTGGGCCATTTTTCCACTGCCTCATTTGCTAAAAGTTGTTCCTTTAGTCCTGACCAAGTTTTCACCTCCAATAGAAGAGGAGATAATCCCATCTAAGACTGGGCCCCCTCTTGTCCTGGGCCCCATAGCAGTCGCATGGTCTGCCGCTATGGTAGTTACTCCCCTGGCTACAGAGTGAGCTATTCTTCTGCGGAGCCGTATCACCCTGGTCTGAAGCAATGGTATAGTGTGGTCTCGCAAGAAGTCCCATTTCTCACAAGATCATGCTTTATCAGGAGGCTGTGTGATGGAGATCATCACAGCGTAGAGCAACCCTGGTAAAGAAGTAAAGTGTGGTTCCAGAAATCTCAGAGGACATTACTGTAGAATGGGAGGCATATTCATAAGTGAAAGTATGCCATACTCAGCTACTCTGATCAGAATAGCATATATAAAGTTATAAAAGAATTACTGTATATCAAAACTAGTGAGAGCACATAATACACAATATCATATATTCAGAAGCATGCTATCAATGGAGGCAGACCACATGGTTGCTGTGGGGCCTACTGGTTTGGCTCTGCTCCCTTTATGATGCTGGCTTTCTCTGTGGAGGCACAGGTCAGCTACTCCCGCTTTCAGAGGCTTCTTCCCACCCCTTCTGACACTGTAAGGAGCCTCAGCTCTTCTCTATGGAATTGGGGGTCAGCTCCACCCCCTTCTGACACTGTAAGGAGTCCCTGCTCTTCTCTATGGAATCAGGGGTCAGCCCCACCCCCTTCTGACACTGTAAGGAGCCCGAACTCTTCTCTATGGAATCAGGGGTCAGCCCCACCCCCTTCTGACACTGTAAGGAGCCCCTGCTCTTCTCTATGGAATCAGGGGTCAGCCCCACCCCCCTCTGACACTGTAAGGAGCCCGAGCTCTTCTCTATGGAATCAGGGGTCAGCCCCACCCCCTTCTGACACTGTAAGGAGCCCTGGGTCTTCTCTATGAAATCATGCATTAGCCCTTTCAGAGGCTACTCTCAGCTGTGCTCTATGGAGTCCCAGATTCCCATTGACCTCTGACAGAATGGGCCTTCAGCATTCTGATAGTGCTCATCAACACCCCTGTATATTTAGCTTTTATTGCCACTACAGCCAATAGTCAATGGAAGAATTTTACTCTCTACAGTACAATACAGTCTCTACAGTACAATACAGTACATTGCATTGTATGGGTAACAAAAGTATAATTTATTTAGCAATTGCAAAAAATTAATGGCACTAAATAAATTACAATACACAAATCTATCTATCTATCTATCTATCTATCTATCTATCTATCTATCTATCTATCTATCTATCTTATCTATCTATCTTATCTATCTCTATTGCAATGTGGGGTAAGGGAGGGAGCAATGCTAACCTTTGATATGGGGCCCCTTGATTATTTTGTATACCTTTGCATGGGTTTATTGCAATAAGTAAAAAAAAATTACAAATATTACTATACATTATATACTGTAAGTTTGGAATTCTGTTAAACCCTGGAAGATTTGTGTAATTAGGTATAAGTAGACAGAGCATATCTTAAGAGTATGTGTGTAGGGCCACTTTGACACTGAACTTTTGTAAACATTTTGCATCAGTACTTCTAAGGGCCAATTTACTGTACATGGCGCGATACTCATGGCAATGTTTGGGATTATCCATTCATACCCAATCATTGCTCACTGATTCAGCTGCATCTACATGCAGCAGTCATCCACTCTGTACTACTACGATCGCTACTACGATCATTCATCCCCATACAAATGAAATGATTTTCACCAGCACATCCCGGTTTACAATGAGCAATGTGTTGCTGACAAACAATATTTTTTTGATATTTGTTTTCATCTTATTTATATTCCAGGCTGTGATCTATACTGATTTTTATTAGCAGAATCATGAGCAGGAGGTTGTATGGCAGCACACATAGTCCCACTTATGGAGACAATGGGACTCAGTGTGCCATACTATGGTACTGCAAGGGCTTCAAGCTGGAGATATTCTTCTCTAAAAGGAATGCTCCACCAAGGAAAAACTCTCCATATGCTGTAGACATTAGTAGGTACAGTAGCCCTATGAGCGCTCACTGGTATATATACTGTATCGCCCCTTTCAAGTAGGGTAGAACTGCAGGTATGACCCTTGTATCTGAATCTAAATCCTCCCAATGTTACCAATTTGTCTTTACAAGACAACTAGTGGTCAGTGCTAAGAAACTGCCATCTAACAAATTAGTAGAAGTAATATAGAAATTAACTGCAATATTTCCTGAATGTACAGTATGAAAGGCTCTGTGTAAATATGACCAAACCTGAAAAGTTTATACTGGTCTTACTAGTGTCTTACTAATCGCTGTTCTGCTGGGTGAGATGTGCCACAATTATTAAGATGTGTACGGCTCTTAATAATTGTGGCGCATCTTGGGTTACCAGTTTGCTGAAACTGAAATCTACACTAGCACGAGGTGGAGTACGAGGATGTGTACCCACAGCCCATCCCTCCTGCAAATGACTTACGCGCTTTGCGAGTGGTCAGTGTTGGAAAGGAACAAAGAGTTGCAAATTTTCGCAAAAAACAAGACGTTGCAACAAAATTTGTGACTTTTCGCCCCCAAGATCTTTTGTTGGGAAATGTAATTATTACATTATAGTGAAATTGATAATGATGTACAATTGTGCATTACAGGTGCAATCAGCTAAACCAATGGTGGATACCAACAGTCCACAAACATATGTACATCTCAACCTAAAATTGAAGAAATTGAAGGTAATTTTGAAATATATTCTATGCAATCTCTAAAACTGGGAATACTATGGATGGTACTAACTAGGTACCCTGTAGAGACTAACAGAGCAGGGCTGAGTGTGAACCTGTATGGTGGGAAGGATGTCAGGAGGGATAGCTGTCATCCAAACGAGCGTTCAACTAACATGTATGACCACTCTTATAGTACAGACCTATAGAAAACAAAGGATGCATTATTCTGCATTGAATGGACCAGATTAGTGCAGGACAAGTCTGGACTGCTGCTCATGTGGAAATGGCATGCTTTGTCATTTTGTAGGATGTTTCGTTTGTTTTCACATTCTCTACAGAATACGTCACTGCTGTATCCATAGATATATTAGTGCTACCAATAAATGCAATGACAAATCACTATATGCATTAAACAACCAGAAACAAAAACTTAAAGCCTAACTTCAACGACAGCTGAAAGTTGAGGCCTGTATTTCCCTCCTCATATAAAAGCTGAACAGAATGAATTTCCTGATTACTGTGACTTCATTTTATCTAATTCCCAACAACACTGTGCCCATTTAACTGAATGGATAACCATGTATTACATGAGCCCACCAGGCTTGCCACTAGGGAGCTAAACTTTGTGGCAGCTCTAAACTCTAGCTCATAGTGGGGGGTCCCCTAAATGATACCTAATAGGGAATATCCAGTAGTCACCTTGTTTTGCAGAAAGAAAGCTAAATCAGTTGTTAAGTGTTTGGAGACCACAAATCTCAACTTCTGAGACTTCTCCGAGTTTAAGGGAAGACTGTAGTTACCTACATTCACTCCTAAGCTATCAGGATTTTAGTTTATTAGGTTTCACATCTACACAGGATTGTATGGTCCATTAAATGTCCTTACTCACTTTGCCTGTAGCTTGAAGAGGAACGACTATCAACCATTGAAAGGGACAACCGTCTGCTGCTGGAGAAAATGTCAGCTATCATGAGAACTAAAGGAAGAGTTGACAACCAAAATAATTATGAAGCTAAAAGGTGAGTAGTTAAAGGGAATCTGTCACCTCCAACACACGCATAGAACTGCCTGCATTACCTTAAATTAGGCCCCAGTGTGTTCCTAGTGATGCCTTTTATGCAGTAATTTGATCCCCCAAACTTCATGAAAACGCGGTTTTAATCGCCATCTGTGCTCTCTCTGCAGTCAGGTTGAAGTCAAGGGGGCAGCGGCCTCCTTGCTTCAAGTCATGTAAAGCACGCCCCTTTTACCACTGATTGACGTCCTCTGTTTGGGGATCCCGGCCCTGGCTCCTGCGCTCTGCCTCTGCAGCCACGCTCAGGAAATACGAGCGTTCAGGCGTGCGTACCAGAGGATGGACCGACGGGCGATCGCGCGCTCCCTCACTGGAGCATGCGCAGTGGGCAGACGAAAGCCGGCGGAGCACAGGACCCGGGATCCCAGGCCACACAGAGGACGTCAATCATTGGCAAAAGGGGCGTGCTTTACATGACTTGAAGCAAGGAGGCCGCTGCCCCCTTGACTTCAACCTGACTGCAGAGAGAGCACGGATGGCGATTAAAACCGCTTTTTCATGAAGTTTGGGGGATCAAATTACTGCATAAAAGGCATCACTAGGAACACACTGGGGCCTAATTTAAGGTAATGCATGCAGTTCTATGCGTGTGTTGGAGGTGACAGGTTCCCATTAATGAATAATATAGATTATGGGGGAATTTATCATGAGGGGAATTTTTGAAGCCAGTTTTGCAGCAGTCTGCATTGCTGTAATTTGCTGTTATGGGTAATTTTTCAGAATAAGCTGCCATGTGTGTACATGAGGGATAACACTATTACTGGCATTTTAGGCAGTTTTTCCCTCTGCAGTCTCTGTCTGTAATTCTACATCTTCTCTGAGCTGGTTGGTGGAGACTAGTCATGTACCATCTCTTCTGCCCATACACAGGACATGGAAACACAGGAGAATCTGCTCCTTAACTCTCTGTAGATCCCCCTCAGAAGCAGTAGTAGTAATAGAGGACAATATACCACAGACTGAGACGTTTAGATGAGAATCCAGGAGTGAATTAAAGGGATATTCTTGTTAAAAAGAAGACAGGGGATAGCTATTAGATTGATGGGGGTCCAACTGCTAACTGCTATCTGTTAGACCCCACCAATCACAAGAATGGAGGCCCAGACAAGAAAAGAACACCATGTGGAGCATGAGCAGTGCCACTCCATTCATTCTCTGTGGAGTACAGTTATACTTCCACCAATATAAGGGCTGTATTACACCAACAGATTATCTGACAGGTTTCTGAGCAATCATTGGTCAGATGGTTGTTTACACACAGATCGTTTGTTATACACACCAACTATTGGTCTGATTGGACAGATATTGGTAAATATAATCTGTTGGTGTAATACAGCCATAATAGTTATTCTCTATCATGTGGATAAGGCATAACCTAATTTAAACAGCATACCCCTTTAATACAGTAAATCATCGGCAGTAGACTCTCTTGTCAGTCTCTCTCTGCCCCCTCCTTCAAAGTTGACGGAGCTGTTGGTTTCTGGTGCCAAAGCTATTGCTGAACAGCTGATTGACGTGGGTATAGGGTATCGTATTCCTGCCATTTAGATAGTGATGGCCTATCCTGAAAACTTTATAAAAAGTGGACATCCCCTTTAATCAACTGAACAGGCTAACCACATCCACTTTCTCATTCACTTTTCAAAACTGGAGTGAGTGGAGTAAAAATCCAAAATTTCTCAAGCTTTTTAAGCAGAGAAATCCCCAAATTTGAACATTTTTGAAGCATGAATTGTGCTGGGTTTGATAAATTGTCCTCAGTGTTCTTTGCGCCTAAACGTAATCATTTGGAAAATTCCTCTAATGCACTAAATAAAGATAATCAGTCTTTTTTTTTTATATCATTTTCGAATTATATAATGCATATATTTTGCATGGGATGGTTATCTACAGTAACGAGCTATTATTGCTATTATGTGACTGCTGAGGGTAGTGATTTGCTGCAGCAGTCATTTGACCTCATAACTTCTGTTCTGGTGGAAACCTGAAACAGCAGGAACAGGAGCTGCGGCACTGGAACAGTGGTTCTTTCAACAGGTGAACAGTTTGTTCTTGTTTGTGAACATACTTTTCTGCCAGTCTTTGGTTTTGAAGTTATGCAAGACAACCCCTTTAATTCAGCAGTTTACTCTGCATGAGAGGTGACCTCATATTCACTGTTACAATGGGAATATGACTGAATACATGCCTTATCCCATAGACGTGGGCCCAGGGTCGGACTGGAGTACCTAGGGCCCACCAGAGGAAATAATTCTTGGGGCCCACCATAAAGAAATATCTGTGTTTATTATCCCTGTATGGTGACATCACTATGTTTATTATCCCTGTACAGTGACATCGCTGTGTGTATTATCCCAGTGCAGGAAGAGGTAAGTGGTCTGTGTTTGTTTTCTATTTTTCAGGGTCGATAAAATGGTCAAACAGGGGTCTGGGGGAGTGTTTATTTCAATAAAATGTTTTATACTTGTGTGTGTGTATTTTTTTTTACAATACTACAGTTTTAGTAATTACGGCTATCTACAGCGGCCCTGATTACTAATACTGGGCTTAGTGCTGGCCGGTATGGCAGGCCAGCACTAACCCCAACATCTATTACCTCGGCACCCACTGCCACCAGGGGTGCCGGGAAGAGCCGGGTACCCGCAGGACCGGACCTTCTAAATTGAGGGTCTGGCTCTGGGGCGGCTGCAGGCTGGTACCATTAGGCTGGGAAGGGCCAATAACCGTGTCCCTTCCCACCCTGGTAGTGCCAGGCTGCCGCTACTGGTTGTAGGGTGGGTGGGAAGGGACACGGTTATTGGCCCTTCCCAGCCTAATGGTACCAGCCTGCAGCCGCCCCAGAGCCAGACCCTCAATTTAGAAGGTCCGGTCCTGCGGGTACCCGGCTCTTCCCGGCACCCCTGGTGGCGGTGGGTGCCGAGGTAATAGATGTTGGGGTTAGTGCTGGCCTGCCATACCGGCAAGCACTAAGCCCAGTATTAGTAATCAGGGCCGTCTGTAGATAGCCATAATTACAAAAACTGTAGTATTGTAAAAAAAAATACACACACACAAGTATAAAACATTTTATTGAAATAAACACTCCCCCAGACCCCTGTTTGACCATTTTATTAAAAAAAAAAAAAAAAAAGCTGGTCCGACGTAGTCCACCGAATCCGACGTAGTCCTCTGCATTCACGACCCTGAAAAATAGAAAACAAACACACAAACACAGACTTACCTCTTCCTGCACTGGGATAATACACACAGCGATGTCACTGTACAGGGATAATAAACACAGTGATGTCACAGTACAGGGATAATAAACACAGTGATTTCACCGTACAGGGATAATAAACACAGTGATGTCACCGAACAGGGATATTAAACACAGCGATGTCACCGTACAGGGATAATAAACACAGTGATGTCACCATACAGGGATAATAAACACAGTGGGGGCTAGGGGCCTACCGGAGGATCCTCCGGTCCTCTGGTGGGCCAGTCCGACACTGCGTGGGCCCCATTTGCATTGGCAGACTTTCTGTGGTGATCAACAGTAGAGCAACGGTGATCAGTGCTCGTTTAGCTCCATTAACACTGAGCAATCGTAAGTACGGTATGTGACCAAATGACTGTTAGCATGATTGTTCAGACTCATACAGTTTTTTCATCGTTGGCAACACAGCCCTTTGTACATGAGACAATGTGCTGCCAACAAGCAGTGATTTTTATGCCCTCATAAAAGATGCAGTCAATGGAAAACAAACATTTGCTGGTTTGTGGGCTGATCACTGGCCATATTTAGATGGGGCAATAACTGTGAACGAGCAACAGATCATCAGCCAGTGTATATGGGCCTGTATTCAGGTGCTTACCTCTGAGACTGATCGAATTAGCTGAAAAATACAGTAAAATTACTTTTTTTCAGAGTAGAGCTTCTTCTAGAATATAGCCCAAACTAGAATGTAAATACAAAAGTGTCATCTTCTCTACATCTGTCCTATGCTGGAAACAAGTGCCAAATTATCAGACTTTTTGGATTATTATAAGCTTAGGCTCACACTAGTGTCATGGGTCTAATATTCTTGGCATCTATTACGGATATGATGAATTCCATTGATGTCGATAATTAATACATTCGATTTCAATGTATTGCAGCATATAATTTCTCAACATTCCCCTTTTCCAGTTTAAATAAAGAGAAAAGAGAGCAAGAACTGCTGAAAGTATCCAGAGAGAACCAGACCATTGGGGACAGACTCACAAAGTGTGAGCCTCAGTATCGAGTTGAAAAGTGGCATGAAGACTGGGTGAAGGCAGAGAGGTATATGGACAGCATTGCTAAATACCCAAGAGGATGGTACGCTATGCAGCACCCAGAAAAGGTAGTGCTTTTTGGCGAAGTGTAATACAGTATATTATTGTCTTTACAATGTATAGATTTCCAGTTGTTTTTAATATAGTAACATATTAAGAAAAGGGGTATGTCACTCTATAGTAGTTCTGCCTATTCTCCTGCAGTGTTGATCCAGAGAAACAAAACCAATCCCATGAAGCAGTAGCCAATTTTCTTCATTCTTCATTTCAGGGCCATCCAAGGATCTAAAATCTGTCATAGCTTCCTTTAACATCAATGACAGAAGATAAATTATTAAAGGGTTATCCTCAGGATAGGTCATCATTATCACATCAGTGGAGGTCCAAGTCCTGGCATCCCAGACATTCAACTGTTTCAGGGATCTGCTGCACTCACCAAAGTTCTTGTGAGCGATGCAGGCTCCTAGTAGCTTTCAAAGGACAGTGCCGTACATCGTATAGTGGAAGTACTTGGTATTGAAGCTCAGCCCCATTGACTTGAATGGAACTGAGCTGCAACTCGGCCATGTGACTGATGTACAGTGACCTAGGAAGAGGCTGCAGCGCTGAAGGCCTCTTCTAACAGCTGATCAGCCCGGGTGTCACATCCCCGCAGATCTGATACTGATGACCTATCCTGAGAATAAGTCATAAATATCTTTTCCAGGATAACCCCTTCAAAGGGGTTTTCAGGGGCTTTACCTAAATTCTCTCTTTCACATAACCTGTGGATGGAAGTTTCAGCAGTATTTACCCTTCCATCATGCCATCGTTTTTGCAATTTCAGCTGTGACCATGTGACCACCTGACTGGCTGCAGGCTCTTCCATTGAAGTCACAATCAAATGGGCTGCTGTGTCTTCCTATTCAGCTATATGTACATTATGCAGGTGAACAGAAAGATAGAAGACTTCAGTGGAGGAGCCTACAGTCAGTCGGGGAATCACCGCATCACAACAGAGATCGCAGAATCAGTGCCACAATGGAAGGGTAAGCACCGCAGAAACTCTCTTGCTTCCACAGGTTAGCTGAAAATATTTTGGTAAATCCCAAGATAACCCTTTAGGTTAAATGGAGAGGAGACTAGGTAACATTATAGAGGAAAATAATAATTTCTTTTAGCATGTAAAGCTAAATTGAATAAGTTTGCATACACCAAAAAATAGCAAATGTTGATAAGCAGATTTAAGATGTAGCGTATATGTAATTTCTTTTTACTGTCTCTACAGGCTTCAAAAGGAAAAAGGAATCCTGCCAAAAAAGAGTCCATAAGAGATGTCAAAGCTAAAGCACGTAATGATGATAACGGTGGTGACAGAGGCTCAAAAGAGGAACTTAATACTGGAAAACAGGAAAAGTGTAAAAAAGACAATACTAAAAGTATCAAGGAAAGTAAAAATTCAAAGCCGGAAAGTAAGAAAGAAAAAAAGACTGAAGGAAAAGATCAGCAAAAAGTAGGTGACAAAAAAGAGGAAAAAGAGGAAGCCTATGAAAGTGATGATGGCGAACAGGAGCCAGAAAATGGTGAGGAGCTGACAAAGAACGAGGAAAAGGACAATGAAGAATCAATGGATGAAAATGAGACAAGTTACTATGAAACGGGCAAAGAAGATGGATCTCACAAGTCTGAACAGTCTGAAAGTGAACCAGAGTCAGATGATGATAAGGAGCAAGGAGATGATGATACGGAGCAAGCGGATAATGATAAGGAGCAAGCAGATGATGATAAGGAGCAAGCAGATGATGATAAGGAGCAAGCAGATAATGATAAGGAGCAAGCAGATGATGAAGAGCAGGATCCAGATGCAGAATAGATTAGAATTTATCAGTGATATTGATGATAATCATCATTGGATTCAAATAAGTCTTTACTTCATACATGTAAACATGATCACCAAATCTAAAACACAAGCTGCTTATTTATTCTGTGACTACATGTAATGACATTTCCAAAAGTTCTTATCTTCTGTAACATAAGTTATCCCATTTAATGAAGCACAAATTTAACTGCAAGTAGTGTTTCTATGCATGGTGGAAAGGGACGTGCACAGGGCATAGGATGGGCCATGGACCCCAACTTTATATAAACCCTTCCTGGCATCCACTGTAATAGTACAGCAGATGTCATGAGCCAGAGCCTGTACTTGGCTTTTAGGCTCATTACTTGTATACTGCAATTCAGGCCAGCAGATAGCTGCACTGAATTGTAATATAGTGATCTATGTATAGAGTAATAGAAAAAATTCTATTACTCTATACAAATTGCAATCTAATGACTGTGTGTTGGGGTTCACTTGGGATCTAAAAGAATAAATTAAAAAAAAAAAATTTTAAAAAATATAAAAATTCAAATCATCCACTTTCCCGAAAATCAAAATGAATAAACAATAAAAAAATAAACACCATGGGCATCACCATGTGTGAAAATGCCTGTACTATTAAAATATAAAAAAACACGCATCCCATACGGTGAACGGGCCGAAATTCAAAATGGCCAATTCACTGTTTTTTCATAACTTCACCCCCACAAGAAATTGAATAAAAAGTGATCAAACATTCATACACACCCCAAAATGATATAAAAAAAAAAAACTATAGATCATCCTGCAAAAACTGAGGTCTCATACAGCTCCATAGATATAACTATAAAAAAAAGTTAAATTAAAACTTGAAAGCTCTCTTGAAATTAACTCTTCAAAGAGTCTCAGAAACCAAGTAGACCCATTCATATAGTTTATAATTTAAAGCTTGATATGGATGTGTAAAGCATATGACAAGCAGGGTAGCTTACTGTAATTCTCATGCTCTTTGCCGGTCCTCTCAACACGACACGTAGGCCTAGGTGATTCTAGCTTCTCTGCTGCCACTTCAGAAAGTGAGATGGCATCTATCTGCAAAGCACACAACCACAAGTCCATCATGGTTAGGATGTGTTCACACATGGCAGATTTTGTTCCACAAACCTGAATGGGGCTTGTAGAAACCCATGTACTTCCCACCAAAACAACCCCATTACGATGAATGGAACTGATTTTCAGTTGCAGAAATTTTCTGCAGCAAAATCTGCCACTTGTGAAGGCACCCTTACTCTAGTATCCTATAATGTAGATTTAGACAAAGCAAAAAAAATAACTCTCCGCCTCCAAATACGGTGATCAGGATAGATTCCAGGATCAATGACCCAACAACAAAATATTTCAAATGTACAGTAAGCCCCATCTAAGTGCTCTCCCTAGAATAATGCTGGGCTTAGTACTGTGCTGTAAAGCAGATTTGACATAATCCTGCACCCCTGCATTACAAGGGCATGTGAACTGCATTTGGTTCTGTAGTCATGTGGTTATGTCACATTAAATATTCTTACTTGAGGCAGCTTGTGTTTTAGGTTAGTTCATGTCCTTTTCACTTATATACACACAGTAGACAACATTCTTCAACAAGTTCTTCACTAGTGTTGAGCGATCTTGTGTTTTCAAGTTAAGTGTACTGTACTGTACTTGTGTTTTCAAGTTAAGTTTGGGTTATCTAAGAATCCCGTTATGGATTCCGCTACCACAGACCATAAAGGAATTCTATGATGACATGAACCATGGAAGCCTATAAGAGGCCAGCACAGACTTTTATTATGATGGAATGCCTCTTATAGGCTTCTGTGGCGCATGCCGTCATAGAGTTCCATTATGGTCCATGGTAGCAGAATCACCAATGGGATTCTTAGATAACCCGAACCCGAACCTGTACGCTGAGCTTGAAAACATAGGTTCGCTCAACACTACTCTTCACTATTTTCAAGATCTCTGCAAACAGCAGAAAACCCATCATTATCATGTCCAACTGACACAACTGCATGGCTTGTTACAAGAAAGATTTATAACAAGCACCCCGCACCTCCACCAACAGAGCTGTTCTGGATTAGCTCCAGTGCCCGAAGGATGCCGCTCCATTCATTGTGTCGTGGATGAAACTCATTACTGCAGCGCTGTTCCCATTCATTTCAATGGGAGCGGTGGTCCAGTAGACAGCTTCATCCAGTACACAATGGACAGAGGTGTGTAGTTCCGGCAGTTACTTCCAGTGCCGGAACTACTCCCTAAAGTTGATTGTAGGGGGTGAAGGGTGTCGGAATTTTCCTGATTAGATACTGATGATGGCCTATCCGATGATTAGAATAGGCCATCATCAATATCTAGTGTTCAGAGAGGGCGCCAGTGGTCGGTATAGCTCCCTCTAAGCTGTGTTAAAAGGTAAAGCCGTTATTAGGCTCTTGTTAGTATATTGTTTTAACCCTCTCCTTTCTAGTAGGCACAGCTTAGAGAGAACACTGGTGGTCGGGATAAGGCCTCATGCAGATGACCAAATCCGTTTTGCGGTCCTCAAAATGGATTTTACTAAATGCTCCCAAAAAGATGGTCTTCATCAATCAATTATGGAACCACCATGTAATAGTGATATCGGATCATTGTTGAAAATGATTAATCTGTCTTTACAAACCACTAGTAGTGTCCACAATAGTAACTGATGCGATCACCTATAAATCTACACCTAACACGTAGCACTTTCTGCTCTTTCATCTAAACATACCTGTATAGAAAAATGTGCGTTTCTGAACTGCCTGATAGAAGTAATATCAGCAATGACGGTTAGTTTCAGTTGAGCTGTGTAAGCCAACGAAGAATGATAAAGTTCCAAAGGTCAATTTCACCTCTGTTTAATCTTTATGTGTCAAACTATGTTTCATGGAATAAAAATAGGCCAGAGACGTTATGGCACGGCTTGGAACCATTTTATTATTCCAGATAATTTTACTCTGAGGACTGAGTCATCCAGAACTTCCTGGTAAACACTCAACGTTAGGTCAGAACAAATCATGAACTACTGGCAAACAATTTCTTCCTGGTAAACACTCAACGTTAGGTCAGAACAAATCATGAACTTTGGTACTGGCAAACAATTTCTTAGCGTAAAGTTTGGTATTCTGGCCCACATTTAGCAATATATTTGTGACAAATTTGCACAATTATTTCATTTTCTTCACTATGCTTGCCATAGGTTGGAAGGTGAGCATAGTCACTCTGGAGTGGGCATGGTCTGCATTCTTTAGATCAATTTATTAGAGTTGTTATGTCACAAATGGAAAACTGTTTTTACTCTATATATTTAACGGACTTTCTTCCCTTTCTGTGAGTGGACAGCAGCTCATAAAACACATGCATCTCCCAGGATGCATTGCAGTTAGCTCTTGCCAACCCCTTCCTTCCTGCATACAAAATGGTGGTGTCCATGCGCCGTATGGACTCTGTGATGTCACGGGGTCACATGACAAAGCCACGACTTCAAAGTGACCATGCGCCTCACCCTAAACACCATCATTAGGTATTATTTTTGTATTACATGACTAATCTTTATTACCACAGGGCATGGAATGTAGATATTACCCTGCTGCTACATCAATGGTTGTGTCAAACCAATGACTTTAGTATGTCACATGACCCTGTGACATCACAAGGTCCTTACAGTGCATGGAATTTAGACAAAACCCTTGCAAAATAGTCCATCACATGAACCCCAAGAAATACATGTTGTATGCCCCCACAATTTCATCTTCACTGTCTAGACAGATAGCTATATACATTTGAGAATTTAGAAATAGAAATGAATGAATGGTGTCCACCTTTAACATCACCTATAATCTGTACACTTCAATTGACAAACAAACTGAAATCTTTTAGGGTGGAAAATAAATAAAAAAGAACAAAAATAATGCGGTTGCATAAATATGCACATCTTTAAATTAAAACTCCTGTTGGGTAGGAGTTTATCTGTATGACACATCTTGACTTTGCCCACTCTTTCTTGCAAAAGTTTTCCAAATCTGTCAGGTTTTGGCAAAGCATAGCCAGGCTTGGGTGTTTTTCTTTGCAAGAAAAGGCCTCCGCATTGTCACCCTGTCCCACAGACCAGACATATGAAGAACACGGGAGTTTGTTGTTACATGCAGTACACAACCAGTACTGGACATAAATTACTGCAGCTCCTTTAATGTTGTTGTAGGCCTCATGCCAGCCACCCAGACCAATTTGTTTCTTGTCTTTTCATCAATCTTTTAGGGATGTCCAGTTCTTCCAGTTCTAATGCCTTGGAAATTTTGTGTACCCTTCGTCGTCTGATACCTTTCAACAGTTAAGAGTGTATTAGACAACCCAATGCTGCGGATGATTGTTGGGAGGGAAGATTCCGACCCGGCAATCGTCGGATAGCTAGCAGAGGACACTGTTGCTATTACATGCAGCGATGTCCTCCATGGCATGGGGAGGAGCAAGTGCCATGTGATCGCTCGTCCCCATGCAGGGCAGCGGTCTGCTGGCGGCAGATTGCTATTACACAGTGCTATCAGCCGCCAGCACCATTGTGATTTTTAAAGCGTAACCGCCATGTTTTCATCAAAAAATCCATTTTAGCATATGTTACTGTTGGTGCAGCAATATGCATAAAGCAATCTTTAGTTTCTTCACATACCACTGTTTTCCTTAAGTTTTTTCCTTAGTTATGGCTGTTTTGAACCCTCTAATATGAGATGGCTCCTCTGCCAGTTTTCTGAGGCCAAAACTGCTTCCCCTCACTTCACATACACACTTACTGTAGCCAGCAGCTTCCTGCCAGCCAATCAGATTGGATTTCTGAGAGACACGCCTCCTCACTCTGAAGCCTAATGCAGGCATGCAGTGTGAAGGACCGCCCTTCTGTCTTCCTATCTTCTTAGATGAGCCATAGCAACAGTCTTTTTAGGGACCAGTGGAAAGGGACTGGAGACATTAATGAAAGCTGTTATTATAAGGTAATCACAATGAACGAGCCTTTATATCTGCTTCATCACATCACAAACAGAAATCATACTTGCCTCAAGTGATTTATTTTCTCTCTAAAGCTAGAGTAATTCCAGGAAGAGACATGTTGTTATGGGAGTGCCTGTGCTTCCACTGCCATAAAAGATAGCAGCATTTTATTGTCATCAAGCCAGTGACTGCTACACATATATATATATATATATATATATATATATATATATGTTGGGTTGTCTAATGCAGACAAACTCTGTCCATATGCCCCTCTAGGGGTTATATCAGTTGTTTGTCAGGAGTGCTCGGAGCCGGAAACATACCAATCAGCTAAAAGGGGCCAAAATTTGGTGGCTTCAATACATAGCATAGTATATTTACACAAAAGCATCCCTTGGTACATGGAAAAATGACTGACTCTGTACCAATAGAATAGGTTAGGGAAGTAGGACATTTGTTACACAAATACTAATGTGTGAGTGTGTGTGGGGGAGCACACATTCACTCAGTGGTGTACATAGAGAAGTAAGGGCCCCATAGCAAGGATCAAACCAGGCCCCCATACAGGATGGAAAGGTTTCTGCCTAAGCCCCTTTCAATGACCCTTGGACCATTTTTCCTATGCCTCATTTGCTAAAAGTTGCTCCTTTAGAAGGTAGAGTCCTGACCAAGTTTTCACCTCCAGTAGAAGAGGAGATAATCCCAACTCTTGCCTTGGGCCCCATAGCAGTCGCTTGGTCTGCCGCTATGGTAGTTACGCCCCTGGGCTCATTTGCTGAAAAACCTCAGACGTTTGGCAATTTTCGGCTGCTCTCACTTTTCTGAAGTGAACATAGAGGAAAAAGATGGAACAAGTTTATTAAAGGGAATCTGTCACCAGCTTTAGGGTGCATTCCCACGACCAGGAATAGGACATGCTCTTTATTTTTTGCAGCGCCGTGGAACGGCACAATGGATGCGGACAGCACATGGTGTGCTGTCTGCTTCTTTTGCGGCTCCATTGAAATGAATGGGTCCGCACTCGTTTCACAAAATTGCCGAAAGGGATGCAGATCCATTTCTACAGTCGTGTGAATGCACCCTTATGCTACTAGGATCTGCAGTGTCCCACATATAATGTGTGAAACAGATGGGACACAGCAAAATGTCTGTATTTATATTTACAATAGTCATGTCATATGTAATATTACATGTATATTCTTGTCTGCTGCAGGACCTAATATAGGCTGAGTAAACTATTTTGATGTTTCACCACTAGGTGGTGCTATGTAATAGTATATAACCATGTGACCTGGTTAGAACCAGAGAGTTCAGTGAGGAAGTAAGTGCAGTCATGACTCAGTAAGAGAAGAGAGAGGAGTAACTTAAAGGGGTTGTCCGGGTTCAGAGAAGAACCCGGACATACCTGCAATTTCACCCAGGCAGCCCGCCTGAAGAGGGCATCGGAGCAACCTATGCTCTGATGCCCTCCTTTGCCCTGCGCTAATTAGCGCAGGGCAAAGGAATTTAGCCAGGTTCCGGTGACGTACCGGTCCCTGCCGGGCAGAGGCTTCCGCCCGGCAGTGAGCCGGTGACGTCATCGGCGCTGATGGACGGGCTTTAGCGCTGCCCTAGCCAGTAAAACGGCTAGGGCAGCGCTAAAGCCGGCCCATTAAGGCCGGTGACGTCACCGAACTCACTGCCGGGCGGAAGTACCCGCCCGGCAGCGAGTATTTATAAACAAAAGAGACCTTGCCCTGCGCGATCTAGCGCAGGGCAAGGGGGGGGCATCGGAGCATGAGATGCTCCGATGTCCTCTTCAGGCGGGCTGCCTGGGTGAAATTGCAGGTATGTCCGGGTTCTTCTCTGAACCCGGACAACCCCTTTAAGTTTAGTGCAGGAGGAGAGAGAACCTTCCATCCTGCGGCTGTCAGATGTGCCTGACTCTGGCCAAATCAGACTTACGACACTAGCCACCTGGAACTGTGCTTTGAACTGGATCAAGGAAGACCAGCTTACGTAAAAGGCTGATTGTTTGCTTTATGGATTTTGCTGGCACCGGTGTGCACAGGATATAGCTTCTAGCACCTGCACACATCTTTATCCTGCTAGAGATGTCGAGTTGTACATGAACCCACTTTTAACCCTTCGGGAAGTGTGGACTTATCTATGTTTCATTCACCCAGAAAACAATGGAGCAGAAGTACTAATTCCTGCCATGCATGGGACCGCCCTGAGGGATTGCTATTCTATAATACTAAAGTGTATCCAGAGCCAGAAGTGAGACAGGTGGAATGGGAAGGAGAAATTAGAAGTTATCATAGGAAACTTGAGTAAATGCTTATCTGAACTGAACCAGTCTGTATAAGGATTCCTGCAGCATCATTATCATTGAATTGTAAACTATCTACGCTGAAACCTAACTTTCCCTGGCGTCACGACAAAACACCAGGTGCCCCGGAGGAAACAGTGTCCTTCCTCCCACGCAACTGCACGCCGGCCCAGGGAGTCTCCAAACCAGGAGTAGTATTACCAGTGGCACCATTAGACACTGTGACATATCCTCAACGCTCACGCATGCCCCTGTGGTCCGGCTCGCTGCAGTTCTAACAGCTCCAGTGCATGCCAATGAGTCCCGCTATTCATGAGCTCATGGCCCTCTGTGTGAAACAGGCCTGAACTGGTCATGATGAGACTTGTAGTTCTTTTATCACTTTTATGTTGTTCTGTAGCTGTTGAGGTGTATATTAGGCTTTGATCACATCTGTGCTGGTGATGTTCGTGTTCTGCTATGTCTAAAGATCCCAAACAACAACGAAAATCACGGCAGTGCCGGATCTGGAGGATGTGGACATGGGGGCCCAATTCAGATTCTTGCTATGGGTCCTAATTCATTTTATGTAGGCCCCTGCCTGCTTCATAAAGATTTGTAAAGGATCAAAAGTCATTAAGGGCTGATTCACAAAATTGAAAACATGGCCCCTGTGTAGGATGCATCTCCCAGATCGACTGTGGCTATCATGACCTGAAATGACTGCCTCATAGTGTTTTATGATACAGTCAGTTGCTATCTGATCGCAGGTCGCAGGAATGTATGATAAATCACATGATGTAGTAGTTCAGGGGAGCCGCTGTCGATCGGATGTGTCCGACACACGGGTCGTGTTTCCTGGACTGAGCACGATTGTGTGAATCAGCTCTTAGTGTTTGAGCAGTGGTGCACCAACACTAGGGACAGAAAAAGGGACTGAAGAGGCAGGTTACACAGTATTGCTTTTCTTGAAACCGTCACAGATACTCTGGTAAGCGGTTGGTGGAGCATGGGGATGGTGGTTAGTTTTTCTTAGGCCTAAGGGTTCTAAGCTGATTGAAACAAGGATCCTTCTCTGCTGTTGGTTAAAGGGGTTCTCCAAGTTAAATTTATTGATGACCTATCCTCAGGATGACACCTAACCGCCCCATTCATTTCAAAGGGAAGGATCGCTCCCATACAAGTCTATGGGAACAAGCCTTCCCATTGAAATGAAAGGGGCAGTTAGGTGTAATTACACCTACTCACCACTACCCCCGTTACGGCCAGCATGTAAACAATGAAGAGGAGGCAGCGCTGGTACGGCGCGCGCCTCCTCTTCAAACAGCTGATCGGCGGGGGTGCCGAGTGTCGGACCCCCACTGATCTGATATTGATGACCTATCCTGAGGATAGGTCATCAATAAATTTAACTTGGAGAACCCCTTTAATTAAATAACATTCTTTCAGTCTGCAGCTGCCACTAGGGGGAGCTCACCTCTCATGGATTTATATAGCTATTCACTTGTACCAAACTAGTGGTGAGTGCAGGTGGCCAGAATTTTGTAATATCCCTGTATGGCTTTGTGAATGGAAGTAGGAGATTTAGGACTCTGTAAAAGAACAATGGATTTTCAATGAGTTTAAAGATACCTTATTAGATGAAGCAGCAGAATACTTTAAGGATCTTTTTAGTATTATGAGATTATAAGTACAAATGTGAACACTTTTCTTAATTACTCTTGTTGGTCTCAACTCAACTCAGTTCAGATCACATTCCATTTCAAAATTGGAGGACAGAGGAATCTTATATGAATTGAAATTATCGCAATGGATTTATTTAATTGCATACATTTTCCAAGACTATAATGGGCCATTAATTACATACAGTTGTCCTTAAACACTGATCATTTTGATAAGAACCTTTCTGGTTGTGAATTTACAGCAACTAGGGTTGATTTATTTTTTTTGTAATGTTTCCAAGTTCCTTGTAAACCCTGTAAACCCCTCATACTGATTGAAGCATTCTCTCTCTACAAATCTCGGATCGGAATCCTTGAAAGCAAAATATGTGCCTCTATGTGAAACTGGGGGCAGAGCCATACATATGGACTCAGAGTAGGCCACAGCAGCCTATACAGATTCATACTATAGCATGTGCATAAGATCTTAGCCTGTACTGTTAGTATAAAGCTAAACTGAATATTCAGGTAACAACTGGCACCATCTACTGGAAAAAAAAAAGACGTTTCACTCCACAGTGCTTAGGAATGACGGTAACACTTAGATTTCTTTTTTTAATGTTTTTAACCTCTTCCCAACACTCACTATATACTGTATGTATGGAACTGTTGGGAAGGGCTTCCCGTAAACCACTACATACTTAATGGACGGTGCTGAGAAGTAGCAGACTCAGGAGCTGAGCCTATAACATCCACAGCAGGAGCCAGCTGTACTATACAGCCTTACTCATGTTGTAATGGCCAGAATTGGAGAAAGCTCCGTTCTGAAGCTATTAGCAACGTAGATGCCTTGATCAATATCGATTGTAGCATGTAAGTGTTTAGGGAATCCTTCTGTTTGACCATTGGTCCCTTGTGTCATGATTGTAGGGTACTGATCATTACCATGTGCAGTACCCCACAAAAAGTTCAGTGCAAAAGGCTTGATTGTCCTAATGTTTAATTAAGTGAAATATTGAGAATCTTCCGGGCTAGGCATTGTAGTCATAGAAATACAAAAATATATGGATTTACCATATAAATACTTGTCAAAATCAAACACAACATAGACATGATTGACATAACACAAATATTAAAAACACTTAAAATTCATGGACGTGGTGGTACATGGATGGTGGAATATATTAAAATGCAAGTGTAACTAATCAGAGCAGGAGCGTAGCTAACGGCTCATGGGCCCTGGTGCAAGAGTTCATCTTGGGCCCCCCTTTCCTCAGTGCTTTGCGTGTCTTCTTATGCGGCACAAGGGTCTTTGGGCCCCCTCAGGCTCCTGGGCCCGGTAGCGACTGCAACCTCTGCACCCCCTATAGCTACGCCCCTGAATCAGAGGTAATGTAATGGAGGTACAAATACCAGTCAGACATCATGCAATGCAGATACAAAACTGGTCACATGCAGGTAAATGTATAGACTATATATCTAATACAATTAGAAATTTATAGAATATATTCCCACTGATGGTTTAAACACGGTAATACAAAGAGTATTAATATTTGTGTTATGTCAATCATGTCTATATTTTGTAATATTATATACTAATCATGATTTGTGTTTGATTTTGACAAGTATTTATATAGTAAATCCATATATGTTTGTTGGTCCTATGAGTTGTCACGTATATAGGTTAGATATTACTTTATGGGGAAGGATTTTTTTGATAGGCATTGTAATCAGTCAGCAAGGTACTGTGCTGAAAGGGGTTTTCCGGGATTTTAATATTGATGACCATGATAGTGGTCGGACACCCTTGGACCCCGCTGATTAGCTTTTTGAAGAGGCATGTCCCTGGGAGAAAAAACAGAAAGTGGGGAAACCCCACAAAAAAGACCCACAATTATAAGATGTATTCTGTTTATGTTGGATACAGCAGTGGGTCCCAGAACAAGAATAACAGCTATAACAGTCAATGACGTTGATAAGCGTTGGTATCGCTGCTTGAAATATGGGCCCAAGTTTAATACAGTTAAAAGGATAATAATGAGCCACAGAGACCGGGAGTAAATTGTGTGTCACTTACATGTAATTTTCCACTGCTCCATGTTCAGTTATAGTTAGTTATATTTTTTGCATCTGCACATCACTGTACCAGAGCGGGGGTCTCACTGTGTCCTGGCAATGATTATGGGATACAGCTGGAGGTGATGACTCTACCACAAGTCAACGACATGGTGGCCACTGTGTCAGGATCAGATGACCTGTGCTTCAGCAAGAGGTAGATTCCGGGCTCGGTCTCTGCACTCACCCAAAGGACTTTCTGCAGTCACATGTATTCACTAAAGAAGTGGGTTTCCTGCTGCATCAAAGGCAGATTCCAGGCTTGGTCTCTGCAATAACCACTAGACCTG
The DNA here is from genome assembly GCA_900303285.1 of Rhinella marina. Taxonomy (NCBI): domain Eukaryota; kingdom Metazoa; phylum Chordata; class Amphibia; order Anura; family Bufonidae; genus Rhinella; species Rhinella marina. The sequence continues at coordinate 1,419,555 of ONZH01022838.1, read as the reverse complement.
ACACTCACCAGACTTTCCGCAGACAGATGTATTCACCAAACAAGTGAATTTCCTTCTGCATTAAAAGGCATATTACAGGCTTGGTTTCTGCAGAAGTCAACGCACTTGACATTCATCATTGATTCAAATAAAAATATACCGTCCTTGTCACGTGCCATCGTTTTTGTCCACCGCCTAGGGGAAGAACAGTCCTTTAGCCATGGTTCCCTAGAGGTTTCCTCCACTGGGGGTTTTTCCTCTCCTAAATGCTGAAGGCCCGATTCTTCATGAGTCAATGGCCCATCATCAACGGGGCCACATTTAAGACCAGTGCCCTGACTTTTAATGAGAACATCTACTGTACATTTGGTACCTCGCAGTTAATAAAGAAGTCAGTGTATATTAAGTAGTGGTGTGTCTGAGCCTCCTTATGAATCTTCGTAGACTGGATGGGGGTGCAGGGTGTCTGACATCTGCTGATCAGATAGTTATGGGCTTTCTTGGTTTTACAGCTCAATTTATTTTTTTAGCCACTACCTCAGTGTCAGACTGGGGTGCCTAGAGCACACCAGTGACATTTATTTTGGGGGCCCACCATACGGATGCATTCAAATATTACCTGCTCACACAGTAGCAAGATATGGGGGTCCCTGCAGCAACTTTGAGAAGGTAGGTCCTGGGGAAAATAGGATACTGGCTAGCTTTTCTCTATACCTAGATGTCATCTCAGCTATCCGATTGTGTCTATAATAATAAACTGGGGAGTTTTTTTTAATAATCTATCAAGTTTTTTACAGTACAGACCAAAAGTTTGGACACACCTTCTCATTCAAAGACTTTTCTGTATTTTCATGACTATGAAAATTGTAGATTCACACTGAAGGCATCAAAACTATGAATTAACAAATGTGGAATTATATACTTAACAAAAAAGTGTGAAACAACTGAAAATATGTCTTATATTCTAGGTTCTTCAAAGTAGCCACCTTTTGCTTTGATTACTGCTTTGCACACTCTTGGCATTCTCTTGATGAGCTTCAAGAGGTAGTCACCGGAAATGGTATTCCAACAGTCTTGAAGGAGTTCCCAGAGATGCTTATCACTTGTTTGCCCTTTTGCCTTCACTCTGCGGTCCAGCTCACCCCAAACCATCTCGATTGGGTTCAGGTCTGGTGACTGTGGAAGCCAGGTCATCTGGCATAGCACCCCATCACTCTCCTTCTTGGTCAAATAGCCCTTACACAGCCTGGAGGTGTGTTTGGGGTCATTGTCCTGTTGATAAAGAAATGATGGTCCAACTAAACGCAAACCGGATGGAATAGCATGCCGCTGCAAGATGCTGTGGTAGCCATGCTGGTTCAGTATGCCTTCAAATTTGAATAAATCCCCAACAGTGTCACCAGCAAAGCACCCCCACACCATCACACCTCCTCCTCCATGCTTCACAGTGGGAACCAGGCATGTAGAGTCCATCCGTTCACCTTTTCTGCGTCGCACAAAGACACAGTGGTTGGAACCAAAGATCTCAAATTTGGACTCATCAGACCAAAGCACAGATTTCCACTGGTCTAATGTCCATTCCTTGTGTTCTTTAGCCCAAACAAGTTCTTCTGCTTGTTGCCTGTCCTTAGCAGTGGTTTCCTAGTAGCTATTTTACCATGAAGGCCTGCTGCACACAGTCTCCTCTTAACAGTTGTAGAGATGTGTCTGCTGCTAGAACTCTGTGTGGCATTGACCTGGTCTCTAATCTGAGCTGCTGTTAACCTGCGATTTCTGAGGCTGGTGACTCGGATGAACTTATCCTCCGCAGCAGAGGTGACTCTTGGTCTTCCTTTCCTGGGGCGGTCCTCATGTGAGCCAGTTTCTTTGTAGCGCTTGATGGTTTTTGCGACTGCACTTGGGGACACTTTCAAAGTTTTCCCAATTTTTCGGACTGACTGACCTTCATTTCTTAAAGTAATGATGGCCACTCGTTTTTCTTTACTTAGCTGCTTTTTTCTTGCCATAATACAAATTCTAACAGTCTATTTAGTAGGACTATCAGCTGTGTATCCACCTGACTTCTGCCCAACACAACTCATGGTCCCAACCCCATTTATAAGGCAAGAAAGACTAAAATTACTCTTACCGGTAATTGTTTTTTCCAGTAGCCTCCACAACGGCACCTATATTTTCCCCCCCCCAAAAAAAAAGAAAAAAAAAGAAAAAAAAAACAAAACAAACAAACTTTGTTTATCTTTTGCTTTAACCTGACGTAAGGTCCTTTTCGTTGGACTAGTTAGTCTACCTGTTTATCCTATGAATTAGTAATAGGATGTTTTTTGCCTATGTTAACCGGTTTTTGTCTCCTATAAGCACCATTCCTCGGGTACCAACTGGAGTGAGGAGGAGGAGGGGCCTTTTTAAACATTTCTCTCCATGATTGTTTCCTGTCCCTGGGCAGGGATATCCTCCTCCTTCTGTGCCGTTGTGGAGGCTACTGGAAAAAACAATTACCGGTAAGAGTAATTTTAGTCTTTTCCATGTCGCCTCCCCAACGGCACAGAAGGAGGATTTACCAAAGAAACTAATTAGGGGGGGACAGAAGCAGAAAGAACCTTCCGACCGAAGGATAATTCTGATTGTCCTACATCTAACTTGTAATGACGGAAGAAGGTCATAGGGTTCTTCCAGGTTGCGGCCCTACAGATCTGATCTACTGACGCAGAAGCTCTCTCTGCCCAGGAAGTAGCAACCGCCCTCGTAGAATGTGCCTTTAAATCCCCCGGGGGAGATAAGCCTCTTTCTGCATAGCATAAGGAGATAGCTGTCTTAATCCATCTGGCTATAGAGACCTTGCTAGCCTTGGCCCCCTTGTTCTTACCCTGGAACTGGACTAAAAGACTATCAGAAGATCTAAAAGAACTGGTGGCCTCCAGGTAGGCCAACAGACACCTCCTTACATCCAGATGACTGAACTCCCTCTCCTTTTCTGTAGAGGGATTCTGGCAAAAAGAAGGCAGAGTCACGATCTGCTGGCGATGGAATGATGTGGCCACTTTTGGAAGGAAGACCGGGTTGTGTTTTAGAATAATGCGATCATCCAAGACTTCCATATAAGGGGCTTTGCAGGAAAAAGCTTGTATCTCCCCGACTCTTCTTGCTGTAGTTATCGCTAGAAGAAAAGCCGTCTTAAGGGTTATAAGCTTGATAGAAATAGTGTCTAAAGGTTCGAAGGGCACTCCCGAGAGGACTGAAAGGACTAATGACAGGTCCCAAGGCGGCACTGTAGAATGTACAAAAGGCCTTATTCTTTCCGAAGCTCGTAGGAACCTTTTTACGTAGGAGTCATCCGCCAACTTCCTATCGAGAAAGACACTGAGAGCAGAAACCTGTACTTTTAGGGTGTTGGTTTTTAGCCCTTTATCCAGCCCTCTTTGAAGGAAGTCCAAAACATCAGAGGTACTGGCTGAGTAAGCTAGAGTTCCCTTTGGACCTAAGAATTGTAGAAAGGCTTTCCACATTCTAGAGTATATTTTTGATGTAACCTGCTTCCTGCTGGCTAAGAGGGTGGAAATCACGGAGTCTGAGAAGCCTTTTTCTTTTAAGGTCTGTCTTTCACATACCACGCCGTCAAACTCAGAAATGAGAGATCCTTGTAAAACACCGGACCCTGGGAGAGAAGATCCGGAGTCATTGGAAGTCTGAGGTACTCCCCCGCTGATAATTTCAGAAGCAGCGGGAACCAGCTTCTCTTCGGCCAAAATGGGGTTAATAGGATAACTGAGGCTCTCTCTTCCTGCACTTTTTGAATGACTTTCGGAATTAGGGGAATTGGAGGAAAGGCATATAATAGGCCTGTGGACCAATCCTGAGAAAAGGCATCCACGCCGAGTGGATGGTCTGCTTGGTTCAGAGAGTAGAATTGACAGACTTGACGATTCGCCCTGGTGGCAAAGAGGTCTATAACTGGGCATCCCCACTTCTTTACCAATAACTGAAAGACTCCTGTCTCTAGTCTCCATTCCCCTTCCTTCAATGTCACTCTGCTCAGATAGTCCGCTGTGATATTCTCTGTCCCCTTCAGGTGGACCGCTTTGATGGAGAGTATATTCTCTTCTGCCCAGGAAAATATTTGAGAAGCGATCCTGCTCAGTGGTAAGCACCTGGTTCCGCCTTGCTTGTTGACATAGGCTACAACTGTGGAGTTGTCCGATAAGACCTTCACATGTCGGGAGACTAACTCCTGTTTGAGAGTTTGAAGCGCATACCACACTGCCAGTAACTCTTTGTGGTTTGAAGACTTTCCCTTCAACGAATCGTCCCAAAGACCTTGAATGAAAGTCTTCTCCGTATGGGCTCCCCACCCAGTCTCGCTGGCATCTGTGGTGACTATAATCTGGGGACCTGGCCTCCAAGGAACTCCTTTCTGAAGATTTTCCTCCCTCTGCCACCAATTTAGAGACCTTCTTACCGGTAGAGTCAACTGAATTCTTCTGTCCAGGGAACCCTGGCTCTTGTCCCATCTGGATAGGAGAAAGGACTGAAGGGGACGAGAGTGGGCTTGTGCCCAACTTACCGCTGGAATCATAGACGTCATCCAACCCAACACCGACATAATTTGCCTGATCGTGCTGGAAGAACTTCGGGACACCGACTGGAATCTTGATGGAAAGATCGCCAGCTTCTCTGTAGGAAGAGAGGAAAACATTCTTACCGAGTCCAATAGAATCCCTAGAAAACACTTCCTTTGTTCTGGAAGAAGATCTGACTTCTCCAGGTTTATCTTCCATCCTAATCGGCGAAACTCTGAGATGACAAACTTCAGATCTTGCGACAATTTTTCTGGCGTCTGGGCTATTACAAGAAAATCGTCCAAGTACGGTATGATTAGGATTGAATGAAGATGGAAGTGAGCGACTACCTCCAGCATGATCTTTGTGAAGATCCTTGGTGCTGCACATAGACCAAAGGGAAGGGCTCTGAACTGAAGATGACGAATGGAGCCCCTGACTGTCACTGCTATCCTGAGATATCATAACAAAAAGGAGAGAAGGATGAAGCGGCACTCACCATAAAATCCTTATTCTTTATTGTCGTGGCAGGTTCACACTAAAAAAACAGTGCTGGGAACCTGCCACGACAATAAAGAATAAGGATTTTATGGTGAGTGCCGCTTCATCCTTCTCTCCTTTTTGTTATGATATCTACTTCTGGACTTTATTTGTCTGTAGCAGAGCACCACCTTTCCTATAGGACTTCCCTGTGTTTTACACCATCCGGACAGTTTGTTATTTTTTACAGGTGTGTGTAGTGCCATCCGTGTCTCTCTTTTTTTGTGCCTGCTTTATCCTGAGATATTTCTGGTACTGCTGATGGATGGGTATATGATAATATGCATCTTCTAAGTCTAACGTCGCCATGTAGGCGCCGTGTGTTACTAGTTTGGTGGCTGACGAGACTGTCTCCATCTTGAATCTCTTGTATTTCTGAAAAACATTCAGGTTTCTCAGATTGATGATAGTCCGATAGGAACCGTTTGGTTTCTGAATTAGAAATATTGGGGAGTAAAAGCCCTGGCCCTCCTGGGAGGAAGGAACAGGGACGAGAACTCTCTTCTGGATAAGAAGCTCTATTTCTTTTTCCATAATGGCTTGTTTTTCGCCCCGAAAGGGCTTTGTTAGACAGAAAGATGTTCTTGGGTAATCGTGAAACTCTAGACGGTATCCCAGTAAGATCGTCTCTAACACCCAGGCAGACTTTGAAATTTTTATCCACTCTGGGTAAAACTGGGACAACCTTCCCCCCACTGGAAGGTTGGCGTCATTGGGTGGAGGGCTTTGAAGAGGTATTCCTGGAGAGGAAGATATTTTTTCCTCTTCCTCTAAAGGACTGGGACCTTGAGGAGGACTGAAAGGACTGGTCTTTTCTGCCACCCAGACGAAATCCCTTTTGACTTCTCGTATTCCTTCTCTGGTTAAAGAACCTAGCATCTACCGGGAACCTCTTTTTTTGCTCTGAGGCTTTTTCTAAAATATCATCTAAGCTGGAGCCGAACAGCCTGTCTCCCTCACATGGCACAGCAACCAACTTGTTCTTGGACCCAGTGTCTCCCGACCAAGCTCTCAGCCAGGTGCACCTCCTGGCTGAGTTTGATAGGGCCGCAGCTCTGGCTGAAAATTTAACAATATCAGCGGAGGCATCCGCCATATAGGTGGTGGCTTTTTTTAGCAACGGAAGGGAAGCTAGAATCTCCTCTCTAGGAGTGCCGGCTACTAAATGATGCTCTAGCTCCTCCACCCATAATGTCATAGACCTGGCAGTACAGGTGGAAGCAATGCCTGGTCTTAACAAGGCCATAGAGGTCTCCCAAGATCTTTTAAGGAGGGACTCAGCCTTTTTATCTAAAGGGTCTTTCAAAAGACCTGCATCTTCAAAAGGCAGTGAGGCTCTTTTTGACATCCCTGCCACCGGGGCATCGACCCTAGGAATCTTGTCCCATAAAACCGCATCTTCCTCAGAAAAAGGATATTTTCTTTTAAAAGAATCTGTTACTGGAGCCCTTTTTTCCGGGTCCTTCCATTCTCTTTTGATGAGTTTTACTAGGTTCTCATGGACCGGAAAAAAACCTTTCTTCTTTTCTCCCAAGCCCTGAAACATTCTATCTGACACAGATAAAGTCTCTTTAGGATCCTGAAGCCCCATAGTGGCTCTTACAGCCCTCAGGATCTCATCAGTGTCATCCAGTGGACAAAGGGGCTGTCCCGAAGTGTCTTCAATCTCAGACGCTTCTGCTTCTGAGTTACTCAGATCTTCCAAGGGCTGACTAGGTCCAGCAACTGCAGTATCTGCTAAGGGGGATACTTCAGACGCTGAGGTAGATGGTAACGGCCTGACGGATTTACTTAAGGCCGAGCTGACTTCCTCTTTAATCATATTCTTTAGATTAGAGATAAAGGAGGGAGATTCGTCTGATACCACTTGCTGTATACATTTGATACATAAGGGCTTCTTGTGGGAAGACGATAAAGATTTTCGGCATATGCCACATCTTCTTGACTGAACTTTTTGAGCCTCCTAACGAAAAAAACATAACGGAAATACTAGTTGAGGGAAAATTATAAATAACATTTTTATGAAAAAAATTCCCCCAGAGGAGGGACCGACCTGGGCAGGGGCTTCCTGAGGCTCAGCGGGCCTTTTGGGCTCAGATTCCGACATAGTAGTGAAGACAGAGTAACACCAAGCAGAGGAGATACTCACAAACACGAGTGATTCTTAGGAACCACAATCCATTTTGAATCTGGCGCCCTTTTCAAGAGATTTCCGGGTCTATGACGTCATCACGCCTCCCGTGACCTACTGCGCATGCGCGCGCACGGGAGGCGCCGGCCCCGGAAGTCTTCGTGGAACGCATCGGCCCTGATGCGTTCCACCGCCCGCTCCAGTTACTCCTACAGAGTAGAGCCACCGCAAGACCCCGAGGGGTGTTCGCGCTGCCCAGGCTGCCTTCCAAGGAAGGACTTACGGCCAGGAGACAGGTGAAGCCACGGCCTCAACTACCTGCTCCCTGCATAGGCCCTCCGGACGTACCGGGAAACTCCAGGCCTATGCGAAGGTAAGCTCCCCACGCCGGGAAGGAGCTTCTCCATGCATCCAAGGGACAGGAAACAACTGGAGTGAGGAGGAGGAGGGGCCTTTTTAAACATTTCTCTCCATGATTGTTTCCTGTCCCTGGGCAGGGATATCCTCCTCCTTCTGTGCCGTTGGGGAGGCGACATGGAAAATCCCACTTATTAAACCTGACAGGGCACACCTGTGAAGTGAAAACCATTTCAGGTGACTACCTCTTAAGGCTCATCAAGATAATGCCAAGAGTGTGCAAAACAGTAATTAAAGCAAAAGGTGGCTACTTTGAAGAACCTAGAATATAACTGTTAGCCTTCCATGTACACTTGTCCGCCCCTGCCTTATTGTTTGGAAGTGCCATTCTGCCTGAAATAGAAGAATCTACTAATTTGGTGAGTCAAGTGCCACCTATTTTTTTCTTTATTTTGTGGAATTATTGAAGTCTCATATAAGGCTGGAGCACCGACTATAGTGTACAGAAAGACCCGCTCCTGGAGACACATGTTTTAATCAATATTGGGGAAGAGAAGCAGTGCCACCCTGTTTGTGACCTCAAATATTATATTGTATAAAAAGCAGGCATTGCACAGAAGTGTTCTGAGACAACCATGGTCCAAGCAGGAGATTTGAGAAACCAGTGGATGCCAGACATTGACTTAATCAAACAGGAACTTGATTGGCAAGACTCAACTATGCTGTCTGTGGTGGTGGCACTCCTTGTATTAGATTAGCTACTGTATATAACAATGTTCTTCATTCCAGCTCTTGTGGCACTTCCAGACTCAGCATTACTTACAATGAGCTTGTAGCAACTCTCATCGGGGTGAACTGGGAACTTAAAGGCTATGTACACCTTTAGGGGCAATTTTTTTTAATTATTGCATTGTACTTATTTTGAGCTAAAAATAATTTTTTCAATTGGTCTTTATTAACAATATGGTGTCCTTTTTTTCTGTACAAAGCTGACATGCTCTACTATCTGCCTGTGGATTTTTTGTCTTTTCCGTCAGACCAGGAGCAGACGGACTTTTTATCTGTGCTCTCTGACATTATAAACACTCATTTAAGAATACCTCCCAACTTTGTAAACGAACAAATAGGGGCACATTGTGGCAATTTTTTTACGCACTAGGCCACGCCTCTAACTCCACCCAAAACATAACTATACACCTAATCCCAGCCAGTCCCCTTAATGACCCCATGTAGTAGGTATTCTCCCTTCATGCCACCACACAGTATTTATGCCCAAATTGTACCCCCTTACGGAATTATGGCCAGCTGTGCCCCCCAGTAATATGCCCAGTTATGTGCCCCCAGTAATATGGCCAGCTGTGCCCACGGTAATATGCCCAGTTATGTGCCCCCATTAATATTCCCAGTTATGAGCCCCCAGTACTATGCCCAGTTATGTGCCCCCAGTAATATGCCCAGCTGTGCCCCCCAGTAATATGCCCAGCTGTGCCCCCAGTAATATGCCAACATGGTGCCCCCAGTAATATGCCCACATTGTGCTCCCAGTAATATGCCCACGCTGTGCCCCCAGTAATATGCCCACATTGTGCCCCCAGTAATATGCCCAGCTGTACCCCCAAGTAATATGCCCAGCTGTGCCCCCCAGTAATATACAAACATTGTGCCCCCAGTAATATGCCCAGCTGTGCCCCTGTAATATGCCCACATTGTGCCCCCAGTAACATGCCCAACTGTGCCCCCTGTAATATGCCCAGTTGTTCCCCCCAGTAATATGCCCACATTGTGCCCCCCAGTAATATGCCCACATATTTCCACTCACAGAGAGTAAAAAATAAATCAACACTACATACTTACCTTCTTCCTAGCAGCAGAAGCAGGATATTGGCTGCTCTAGTCTGTGGAGGGGGGGGGAGCCGAGGCTGACTGCCCGCCCCCCCATACAGACCAGAGGTGTGGAGAGCAGGCAGGGAGGAGGAATAATGAAGCAGGGAGCCGATGTTGGCTCTCTGCTTCATTATGGCAACTGTCTCTGCTTCCTATGGACGCAGGGACAGATGCCAGAACGTGGGATATACCTTTCCCCGGGACAGTGGGACAGCCACTGTAATCCGTGACTGTCCTGCCGGATCCGGGATGGTTGGGAGGTATGTCAGAGGACCATGTCCATGCTGGGGAAGAAGAAAACAAACCCTGAGGAAGGGCTTGTATGCCCAAACATGTAAGCGACAGTGGTTGTAACATTTTTCTATTATAAAGGAATTTGTTTTTATTTGAGTGCCGGATTTATCCATGTTTTTCTCACTGATTACAATTACAACCTGTATGCCGCTGTGTGTGGTCAGTCCTTTCAGAAGGATCTTTTGGTCTATCACTGCAAACATTTTCATCCTACTGAGAATATAACCTGGAATTCAGTTATTGAAAGCCTGACAATGACAACTGCAGAACAAACCGCAGTGATGTCACCGCCCCATGTAGAAGAACCTGATATACACAGCAGAGAGATGTCACCGGCCGCTGACGATTTGTCGGGGGAAATGTTTTCTCCAATGGCAGGAGATCCGCATAATCTGCTCTACCGCATAATGTGCTTTACTGAGATTGATGGTTGGATGAAGTCTGAGGGTGACAGATCCAGGTTTCTGTTATTTTACCTGATTCTACACTCACCCTACACTACCCCTGTCTACCTGTGGAGCCTCCACCCTGAAAAGAACGCCACCACTCAGAAATGGCTTTCCATTTGTTAATCTGCTATAGAGCCCCTAAAAGTACATGTCGGTATCTCTATCCTCACAACCTCCGCAAACACTCAGCACTGTTGCTTTATCTCTCTCCTAGTGGCATAGACTATTACAACCATGTTTTGCTAACTTTTAGTAACCTCTGCACGGTGCACTTAGTGGCAGGCTGGCTGGTCTTTGTCATACACATGGTTTAACTTCAGGTCTTTGGCTTTCTACTCCTATGTCCACCGTCAATCCGATATTGATGACCTCACAGTTCTGAAGCTGTTGCTCCCTGGGCCGGTGTGCAGGTGAGTGGAAGGGGACACCAACTCCTTCGGGGCACTCTCTGGTTCCAGAGGCTCTGCCAGGTGTTAATGCGAGGTGTCCTTGATGTTGGAATATTAGGGTGTCTGTTGGCAGGGTCCCTGATAATTTCACTTGCGGTGCAAATAGATGAATGGTGGAAAAGATGAGGAGGAAGTTTCTCGTGAAAAACAGTAGAACTTTACTGGGTAAATTGCCTTGAGGTAAATCTCTCATCAAATATGGTAATCCACAAGTATTTCTCTTTTGATAATCGACAAAAGATGCTGCAAGATCCCCTTAGCAGGCTGGGCAGTCAGTAGGTAAATATATAGGCTTCTGTTAGCTGGTAATAAAGTATTCTCTCTATACTTCGCTACTATTCTTCTTTAAGCCCACAGGGCGGTCTCCCTGACGGCAGGCATCAATTCTTCTGCTCCATTATTTTACTTCTGGGTGCTCTTGAATACAATGGGTCCATAGTCCCCGGAGGGGTAGGTGCGGATAACAAACAACTTGGTGCCATAGTTGCTTAAACGTGTTCAGGTGCCATAGGCTCCCCCTGATCACTTGTGCTTGTGGAGTCCACAAAACCACAAATAGTTATTACCTCCCCTAGTCTCTCCCTATATCCTAGTTGTGCTGGGTTTGGTAGCTTAGAAATGGTAAGGTCACAAATTTCCTGGCTTGGCCAGAGCCAGGCTAGCATGGCAGCTACATGGTGGACAGACTTGCTGTACTCACTCCTTTCACTGACTGAATACTCTACAGTGATTGACTGAGCTGACCTGTTGCATAGCCATATATAAGGGGCTATAGCACCACCTAGTGGTGCAAAAATGAATAGCAGTACTCCAGCCTGAAAAGGTTCTTGCAGCATTTAGGTACAAATATATTATAAATGACATGGCTTAGGCTTCATTCACATGACCGTATGTGTTTTGCGGTCCGCAAATTGCGGATCCGCAAAAAAAAAAAAAACGGATGACGTTCCGTATGGCATCCGTGTTTCCGTTTTTTTGCAAATCCATTGTAACAATGCCTATCCTTGTCAGCAAAACGGACAAGAATAGGACATGTTCTATCTTTTTTGCGGAACGGAAATACGGACATACGGAAACGGAATGCACACGGAGTACCTTCCGTTTTTTTTTCGGACCCATTGAAATGAATGGTTCCGCATACGGTCCGCAAAAAAAATGGAACGGACACGGAAACAAAATACGGTCGTGTGAATGAAGCCTTATACAGATAGTTTGTAGTGTCCCTTTTCACACCATAAGTGGGACACTGCACACTATTAACGGCACAGGCAGCGCACTGAATGCAGGCAGGCTATTATAGCTAAATGATAAAGTACATGGAAGATATGCTATATCAGACTGTAGTATTCAGGGTGAATTGCAGCACTGCCATAAGGTCTCCTAGGACTCATTGTTTCTCTCTAGTGTGTCACTTTTTTATTTTATTTTTTATATTAAATTTTTTTCTGTCAGCAGTGTGACCCTCATACTGACCTCTGACTCAGCCTCAGCCCTTGGCTCATTACCAAGCAGTTTGTAACATCTTTGACTCCTCACTCTTAGAAGCATCTGCCCTCCCTTTCCCCGACCTACACAAACTCCCCATCCTGCTGATACCCCCTAATCTGTGCCTGTTCCTGCCCAGTCATCCCAATTACTTTACCAAATGTGCGGCACAATGCCCCCAAATACTGTCCTTCATAAAAAGCATAATAACTATAATTACTCGTACACCATCCAGAGTCACCTGCGGACGTCAATGCCAATGGGAGAGGTGCACACCAGGGGATCACCAATGGGTGCACACCAGGGGATCTGATGGGCCGGCTTTAGCTCTGTCCTAGCCGTTTTACTGGGCCGGTGACATCACCGGGCTCACTGCTGGGCGGAAGCCTCCGCCTGGCAGAGCCCGGTTCATCACAGGAACTGGGCAAAATGCCTTTGCCCTGCACGATTTAGGAGAGCATCGGAGCATGAACTAGTATATTATACAGTATATATATATATAGTATATTCGTGATATGTATAGTAAACCCAAAGAGTGTATATATACATATCATAAGCCATGCACTGCAGGTCTATATACATTAATCCCTACCAAAAAAAGTATACACACACGCACACACACACACACACACACACACTGAAACAGATACATCACACACTGCACCACACATATCACAAACAGCAGCAGATACGTCACACACATGCACTGCAGTTCTATATACATTAATCCCTGAAAAACATACATCACACACTGCACCACACACATCACACACTTCCTGACACACATCACCATACATAACTATACATTACACACTGCACCACATATATATATATATATGTTGTGCAAAGTATGATGTGTAGATGTTAGTGGTGCTGTGTGTGATGTGTGTCAGGCAGTGTGTGGGAGGGTATCCGTGTTTTGCGGATCCGCAAAACACTGTGTAAACATAGCCTAAGAATGTATTGGTTCAGAAGAACCTAATTTCTAGCAAAGTCTTGCTAGAAATATGTTTCCCGAAGTCGGGAAGGTATCTGTCAGAGGCATAGCTTATATATATATTTTTGGTGTACATTAAATGTATGTAAAATTGATTATGTGAACTAAGCCTACCATATTAGAAAATCATCAGAACATACTACACAGGGATAGTTTCATATTCTAATCAATAGCATCTTTTTCAAACTGTAAAAAATTAGATGCATGCAATGTATATTTATCATATTTTATAGGATTATTATAATAGACCAGCTATCAGACCCCAAATGTTAAGAACTCATCTGACAGGCCAAATAAAATCCCTAAATTTTAGAAGATCTCGTATCTGACCCACAATCAGACCTAACATCAGACCTCTATATTAATTACCTCTGATTATTTCCCATCAGCACCCATTGCCTCGTATCAGACACCATGCCAAATAAAACATAAAAATTAAAAATACTTCTCCTGATCTAGACGCCGCTGCTCCTCTCCGCCAGCAATCTTCTTCCTCCAGGTTTTCCAAATGCAGTGTTATAAAGTCCACTACAATGCACAACATAAGAAATGTGTCACGGGGGAGACAAGGGAAAGTGTGCCCTGTACTGAAACCCACCTCTTTCCCTACCTACTTACAGTTGGAGCCCTAAGCGGCAACACCGTAACTTGGCGGCGTTCCCTATACTGCGTAAGTGCACAGGGAAGAAAAGGGATACACAGGGAGAGACCAAACACAGACAGTACAAACACAATAACAGAATGGTAAACTAGCCGGGTCAAATACAGGAGGTCACATCACATACAAAGGGTCAAGCAAAGAATAGTCAAAGTCTGAGTCCAAAATCCGAAATACCAAAATATCCAATACAGCAAGGTCACACACAGCACTGATCAAAGGGAGAAGACTAATCACAGGCACTGAGTGAGGAAGTTGCCTTCTTTAAATAGCCCGCCCAGGATCATGTGATGTGGCCAGCATCACATGACCTGAGGCGGAGCAAGCTGTCCAAACAATATGTAAAGTAGCCATGTGGTGTGATCAGCACCACATGGCTAAACCCAAACAGAGAATTAACTCATGAAGTGCTGGCTGACAAGACCAGCACTTCAATTCCCTATTGCTCGTCTCTAGGGGGGCGGAGAGGTCCGGCGATGTCGTGCAGAGGGAGCGCGACGCCGACCTCGCGTGACAGTACCCCCCCCTTCACGAGGGGCCACGGGACCCTTACCAGCGGGAGCAGGCTTATCGGGATGCTGCAGATGGAACTTTCGGATGAGCGAGTCTGCATGCATCCTGGTCAACGGTACCCAAGACCTGTCCTCTGGCCCGAACCCCTTCCAATGCACAAGATACTGGAAGGAGTTTCGGACCTTCCTTACGTCAACGATCCTAGCAACCTCATGCTCCATTTGTCCCGCCACCTCAACCGGAGGTGGAGACTGTTCCTCAGGACCAACAGGAGCAACATAACGTTTAAGCAGGGAAATATGAAATACGTTATGTATGCGCAGCGAGACGGGTAAACCCAACTTAAAGGACACCGGATTAATCACCTTGGTGATTTTATATGGCCCAATGAAGCGAGGCGCAAACTTATACGATGGTACCTTCATGTGTAAATTCTTAGTGGACAACCAAACTTTGTCCCCCAACTTAAAATCGACACCCTTAGAGCGTCTCTTATCAGCCTTAGCTTTTTGTATCTCTTGGGCCTTTTTCAGGTTCAATTGAACCTGTGCCCAAACTGTGCACAGTTCCTGAGAAAAAACATTGACCTCTGGGACAACAGAAGAACGGTGATACCCCAGAGGATGTATTTACATGGTTATTAATGGCAAACTCAGCCAGAGACAGGTATCTGGCCCACACATGCTGGTTATCTGCCACATAGCACCTGAGAAACTGCTCAGCAGATTGGTTAAGACGCTCAGTCTGACCGTTGGTCTCTGGATGAAAGGCCGACGAAAAGGACAGAGAAATGCCAATCTTATGACAGAAGGCCCTCCAGAACTTGGACACAAACTGCACCCCCCTGTCAGAAACAATATTCTCAGGAATACCATGCAGTTTAACAATGTGGTCCATAAATACAGAAGCCAAGACCTTAGCAGATGGTAGTTTACACAACGGAATAAAATGACACATCTTGCTGAATCTGTCAACCACAACTAAAATCACAGTTTTACCCTCAGAGCAAGGCAAATCCGTTATGAAATCCATGGACAGATGTGACCATGGTCTACTGGGTATAGGTAATGGATGTAGCTCACCCATAGGCCGAGTCTTGGGATTTTTGGACCTGGCACAAGTGTTACACGCAGTTACAAAAGCCTGAACATCTCTGGAAATCGATGGCCACCAATAATGCCTAGAGACTAACTCCTTAGTGGCATTGATACCAGGATGTCCACATAATGCAGAGTTATGGCACTCACCCAGCAGTCGCAAACGCAAATGAGCCGGCACAAATAATTTGTCATTGGGGGTACCAGTGGGAGCCAGATGTTGTCCTGCCGAGATTTCAGATGCAAGATCAGAGGAGGTAGCGGCCACGATGATGTCAGCTGGCAGGATGGGCTCAGGAGGAACGTCAGGAGGCTGATACGCCTGAAAGCTTCGGGATAAGGCGTCAGCCTTAATGTTCTTGCTTCCAGGTCTAAAGGTAACACAAAAATCAAAACGAGTAAAGAACAAAGCCCACCTTGCCTGTCTAGGATTCAACCGTTTAGCGGACTCCAGAAACATAAGGTTTTTATGATCCGTGAGTACCGTAATGCGGTGTAATGCCCCTTCTAAAAAATGACGCCACTCCTCAAATGCCCACTTAATTGCCAGTAACTCCCTATTACCAATATCATAATTCCTTTCAGAAGAGGAAAACTTACGGGAGAAGAAGGCGCATGGTTTGAGATTAGTTAAGGTGGAAGACCCCTGGGACAGTACTGCCCCCTACCCCATCCTCAGATGCATCCACCTCAACTACAAAGGGCTTGCTCTGGTCAGGCTGGATTAACACAGGAGCATTAGTAAAACACCTCTTTAGCTTCTCGAAAGCTTCAATAGCTGCAGGGGACCAATTAACAAGATCAGCTCCTTTGCGAGTAAGATCCGTAATTGGTTTGACCACTACCGAGAAATTCTTAATAAATTTACAGTAGAAGTTCGCGAAACGTAAAAATCTTTGGAGCGCCTTCAGGGAGGAAGGTCGCACCCAATCAAGAATGGCCTGCACTTTAGCTGGGTCCATCTTGAAAGAAAAAGGGGTCAAAATGTATCCCAAAAAGGCCACCTCCTGAACTCCAAAAATACACTTTTCCCCTTTAACAAATAATTTATTCTCACGTAACACCTCTAACACTTGCCTGGTGTGGGAATTGTGAGATTCCCAGTCAGCACAAAAAATAAGGATGTCATCAATATATACGATCATAAACCTCCCAATAAAAGGTCTGAAAATGTTGTTTACAAAATTTTGGAAGACAGCGGGTGCATTACTTAACCCAAAGGGCATCACTAAATACTCATAGTGACCCTCAGGGGTATTGAAGGCTGTCTTCCATTCATCCCCCTCTCTGATTCTGATCAGATTATAAGCCCCCTTCAAATCCAGCTTAGAAAACCAGCAGGCACCTTGGACCTGGTTCAGTAAGTCTGGAATAAGGGGCAGCGGGTAACTGTTCTTGACCGTGATTTTGTTAAGTTCTCTGTAGTCAATACAAGGCCTCAACCCTCCATCCTTCTTACCAACAAAGAAAAACCCCGCTCCCATAGGGGAAACCGAAGGCCGGATATGACCCTTGGCAAGACTTTCCTTAAGGTAGTCCCTCATGGACTGACGCTCTGGAGTCGAGAGGTTATATATGCGGCCCTTGGGATACTTGGATCCCTCAATGATGTCAATGGTACAATCATATTGCCGATGAGGAGGGAGGAACTCAGTCTCGGACATGGAGAAGACGACCGAAAAATCTCTGATATACTCAGGCAAAATAAGAGACTCAGTGGTACCTCCAAACTGCCATATAGATTTGCAACATTTGTCACAGTTAACCCCCCACTTTTCCAATTCACCTACCGACCAGTTGATCACAGGGTTGTGATCCTGTAACCATGGCAGACCTAAAACGAGGTCAGCAGGTAAATCCTTTAATACTAGAAAGGAACAAGTTTCGGTATGGGTAATTCCCACAGTAAAGATAACCTCAGGGGTACAAAATTCCACTCTCCCATTATTCAATGGAGTGGAATCCAGTGCGATAATCTGAATCACCTCCTTTAAAGGAACTAGCGGAATACCCACAGATTGTACAAAATCAAAATCAATAAAATTAGTGGCAGACCCCGAATCAACAAAAGCTTTACCAGACCCCCTGAGTTGGTTGTATGTAATGGAGATAGGTAATAAAACTTTCTTTCTTACCACCGCTGGGGTTACCTTCCTTCCGGCAGAAAGCTTTTTAGAGGGCGGACGTTTCGGGCACTGCTGGAGCCAGTGGTTCATATCACCGCAGTAGAAACAGGCTCCTTTCAAGCGTCTCTGATCTCTCAAAGTTCCTCCCAGCTGCATGGGCTCCTCCGGGACCCTGGTGGGAGGTGGACTCAGAAGAGGGGTTTCAGGCAAGACAACAACTTGAGGAGTACTTGAACGTTCCCTCCGTCTCTCTCTCACCCGTCGATCCAGTTTAATAGTTAACGTCATGGTCGCCTCTAGGGTGTCAGGAGTAGGATAACTAACTAGCAAGTCCTTAAGATGGTCAGACAGCCCCACCCTAAACTGGCTTCTCAAAGCTGGGTCATTCCACCCAGAGGAGACACACCACTTTCTAAACTCAGCACAGTAATCCTCTACTGGATGGTTACCCTGCCGAATGTCCCTGAGGTGAGTCTCAGCTACCGCGGCCAAATCCGGTTCCTCATATAACAAACCTAGAGCCTGAAAAAACGCCTCCACAGAAAACAGACACGGGGAGTCAGATGGCAAAGAAAATGCCCACTCCTGTGGATCCCCTTGCAGCAAGGAAATAATAATTCCTACGCGCTGCTGCTCAGAACCCGAGGAGTGTGGACGTAAACGAAAATATAATTTAACACTCTCCTTAAAGGAATGGAAGGTTTTTCGATTCCCCAAAAACCGGTCCGGCAACTTAACATGTGGTTCAATGTTAGAACTAGGTAGGGAGGGAGCTACTGCTGGTACCGTCTGCAGCTGCTCCTGATGCTGGAGTCTCTCAGCCAGGCTCTGGATCATTTGCGCCATGCCCTGCACCTGGTCCGAGAGAACCCGCAACGGCTCCATATGGTATGGCCTGTGATTCTGTCACGGGGGAGACAAGGGAAAGTGTGCCCTGTACTGAAACCCACCTCTTTCCCTACCTACTTACAGTTGGAGCCCTAAACGGCAACACCGTAACTTGGCGGCGTTCCCTATACTGCGTAAGTGCACAGGGAAGGAAAGGGATACACAGGGAGAGACCAAACACAGACAGTACAAACACAATAACAGAATGGTAAACTAGCCGGGTCAAATACAGGAGGTCACATCACATACAAAGGGTCAAGCAAAGAATAGTCAAAGTCCGAGTCCAAAATCCGAAATACCAAAATATCCAATACAGCAAGGTCCAACACACAGCACTGATCAAAGGGAGAAGACTAATCACAGGCACTGAGTGAGGAAGTTGCCATCTTTAAATAGCCCGCCCAGGATCATGTGATGTGGCCAGCATCACATGACCTGAGGCGGAGCAAGCTGTCCAAACAATATGTAAAGTAGCCATGTGGTGTGATCAGCACCACATGGCTAAACCCAAACAGAGAATTAACTCATGAAGTGCTGGCTGACAAGACCAGCACTTCAATTCCCTATTGCTCGTCTCTAGGGGGGCGGAGAGGTCCGGCGATGTCGTGCAGAGGGAGCGCGACGCCGACCTCGCGTGACAAAATGTACATTAATTAATATCACAGTGATCTAAATTTTTATTCTGTAACATTCCCAATATTAGTCCCTCTTAGTCCGCTACAAGTCGCTTGGGGTATGTCTCTATCAGTTTTGCACATCTAGAGACTGAAATTCTTGCCCATTCTTCCTTGCAAAACAGCTCAAGCTCTTTGAGGTTGGATGGAGAGCGTTTGTGAACAGCAGTTTTCAGCTCTTTCCACATATTCTCAATTGGATTCAGGTCTGGACTTTGACTTGGCCATTCTAAGACCTGGATACGTTTATTTTTGAACCATTACATTGTAGATTTTGCTTTATGTTTGGGATCATTGTCTTGTTGGAAGATAAATCTCTATCTTCTCATGGTATGGTAATGCACGAGATAGTAGCACCGCCATTAGTGTTGAGAGATGACCCGATTTTGCTATATTCACAGCTGATAAATAGTTTGGGGAGATTAGCTGTGCCACCATCACTCTGCTCTCTTAATTTAGGGTATTTATATTTATATATATATATATATATATATATATATATATATATATATGTACAGTGCCTTGTGAAAGTATTCGGCCCCCTGGAACTTTTCAACCTTTTGCCACATTTCAGGCTTCAAACAAAAAGATATAACATTTTACATTTTTGGTGAAGAATCAACAACAAGTGGGTCACAATTGTGAAGTGGAACGAAATTTATTGGATCATTTAAACTTTTTTTGTAATAATAAAACTGAAAAGTGGGGCGTGCAAAATTATTCGTCCCATTTACTTTCAGTTCAGAAAACTCACTCCAGAAGTTCATTGAGGGTCTCTGAATGATCCAATGTTGTCTTAAAGGGAACCTGTCATCAACTTTATGCTAACCTCATTGAGGGCAACATAAATTAGTGACGGAAATGCTGATTTCAGCGTTGTGTCACTCATGAGCTAATAGTAAGTGGTTGCCGAGAACCAGCATCATAATCATTGCAGCCCAGGCCATGAAAAGAGTCAAATCTACCTGAGAAGAATCATGGTTATTCATAATCTCTTGCTCTCCCACCCATCTGCTGATGATTGGCAGTTCTCTCCTATAGAGAAAGGGATAAAACTAGGTACAAACCTGTCAATCATCAGCAGGTGGGCAGGGAGAGCAGGAATTCATGAATAACCATGACTCTTCTCAGGTGGCCATGACTCTTTTCCAGGCCTAGTCTGCAATGATTGTGAAGTTGGATCTCGGCAACCGCTTACTTTTAGCTTATAAATGACAGACCGCTGAAATCAGCTCACCTGTCTGTACTTTATTCTGCTGTTAGTATGGGCAGCATAAAGGTGATGACAGGTTCCCTTTAAATGACTGATAAAGATAAATAGAATCCACCTGTGTGTAATCAAGTCTCCGTATAAATGCACCTGCTCTGTGATAGTCTCAGGGTTCTGTTTAAAGCACAGAGAGCATCATGAAGACCAAGGAACACACCAGGCAGGTCCATGATACTGTTGTGGAGAAGTTTAACGCCGGATTTGGATACCAAAAGATTTCCCAAGCTTTAAACATCCCAAGGAACACTGCGCAAGCGATCATATTGAAATGGAAGGAGTATCAGACCACTGCAAATCTACCAAGACCCGGCCGTCCCTCTAAACTTTCATCTCAGACAAGGAGAAGACTGATCAGAGATGCAGCCAAGAGGCCAATGATCACTCTGGATGAACTGCAGAGATCTACAGCTGAGGTGGGAGAGTCTGTCCATAGGACAACAATCAGTCGAACACTTCACAAATCTGGCCTTTATGGAAGATTGGCAAGAAGAAAGCCATTTCTCAAAGATATCCATAAAAAGTCTTGTTTACAGTTTGCCACAAGCCACCTGGGAGACACACCAAACATGTGGAAGTAGGTGCTCTGGTTAGATGAAACCAAAATCGAATTTTTTGGAAACAATGCAAAATGATATGTTTGGCATAAAAGCAACACAGCTCATCACCCTGAACACACCATCCCCTCTGTCAAACATGGTGGTGGCAGCATCATGGTTTGGGCCTGCTTTTCAACAGCAGGGACAGGGAAGATGGAGTCTGCAAAAGACTGAAACTAGGACAAAAGAGGCTAGGACGGAGAGTTATCTTCCAACAAGACAATGATCCCAAACATAAAGCAAAATCTACAATGGAATGGTTAAAAAATAAACATATCCAGGTCTTAGAATGGCCAAGTCACAGTCCAGACCTGAATCCAATTGAGAATATGTGGAAAGAGCTGAAAACTGCTGTTCACAA
The DNA here is from genome assembly GCA_900303285.1 of Rhinella marina. Lineage (NCBI taxonomy): Eukaryota > Metazoa > Chordata > Amphibia > Anura > Bufonidae > Rhinella > Rhinella marina. Next base: position 1,398,254 of record ONZH01022838.1, on the reverse strand, counting down.
ACGCTCTCCATCCAACCTCAAAGAGCTCCAGCTGTTTTCAAGGAAGAATGGGCAAGAATTTCAGACTCTAGATGTGCAAAACTGATAGAGACATACCCCAAGCGACTTGAAGCTGTAATCGCAGCAAAAGGTGGCGCAACACGCACGCCCCCCACTTTTCAGTTTTATTATTACAAAAAAAGTTTAAATGATCCAATAAATTTTGTTCCACTTCACAATTGTGACCCACTTGTTGTTGATTCTTCACCAAAAATTTAAAATGTTATATCTTTTTGTTTGAAGCCTGAAATGTGGCAAAAGGTTGAAAAGTTCTAGGGGGCCAAATACTTTCGCAAGGCATTGTGTATATATATATATATAGAGAGAGAGAAATAAAAATTATATAAATACATTTTAGTATTATACTGCACAGCTGGATGCTCTCATCTATCACATATAATTAAAATTATTTCATGTATATATACATATTTATATAATATATTAAACATTATCCATAATATCCTTCTGTATACTCATAGAAAAACTCAGTCTCTGTATATCCTAGGTTTAAAAAATTGCTAAATAATTAATGATCCATAAAAATATAATTTATATATGTAGCATACAAATGTGATTTATTTTGTTAGCCACGTGTGCAAGGTATAAAGAGGGTACCAGATGCAAAGGTTGTGCCTGCTATGAAAGAATGAACACCTACTCAAAACACACAGCCCTAAAAGAAAAGGGCCGTGTAGCTGGATATAGAATATATCACAATAACCTATCAAATAATTATCCACACATATATAAGGTCAATCAAAAAACTCCTTTATTTAAATCATTAAAATTATGACAAAACTAAATAATTAAAATAACACGTAACAGGTGGTAAAACTCAGGAAGAAAGAGAGGACATGATTCAAGAGGGCGGTGTCCAATTCCCGACGCCGTTTCACCAAAAAGGCTTCTTCTGGGGAATGCACTCCATTTGTGCCACTTCATACTGGTATTTACTTTGTTAAGGTTTGGTATACTTTACTTGTTTCCATTCTTATGGTTTTACTAGTATTTTGTGTGTGCTAGTACTTATATTTTAGTGATCGTATTTAATACTACTGCCTTATATATATTCATATTTTGTGGTCCTGGAGTTGCACCCGGCCCCGCACGACGGCGCCCTCTTGAATCATGTCCTCTCTTTCTTCCTGAGTTTTACCACCTGTTACGTGTTATTTTAATTATTTAGTTTTGTCATAATTTTAATGATTTAAATAAAGGAGTTTTTTGATTGACCTTATGTATGTGTGGATAATTATTTGATAGGTGTCACTGCTATGAAAGAAGCGCCATTGCACAGGTAGCAGAGAGCTTATTAACTGGTGAGATATTTTTAATTAAAGGATCGTTTAGCCCAGGTTGCCAGATTTCTATTTAGCTGTGAAATGCTTATAATCCTATTTTGTTTACATATTTATTCAGCATCCTCCTTCATCTAAATCATTTGCTCACCTCCACCATCTATCTATTAGCTAAATGAGGAATACATACATTTTGTAGATACAATATATATATATATATATATATATATATATATATATATATGTATATATATATATATATATATATATATATATATATTAGATATAGGTGCTGTGTGCAACGACATGTGTGGTGCAGTGTGTGATATATAGATGTTTGTGATGTGTGTGTGATGTGTGTGGTGCAGTGTGTGATGTATGTGTAACAATGTATATATGTGTATGGTGCAGTGTGTGATGTATAGATGTGTGTGGTGTTGTGTGTGATGTGTGTGGTGCATATGTATATTTATGTTGTCCAGTGTGAGATCATTGTGTGTTGCAGTGTTTGACGTGTGTGGAGCTGTGTTTGATGTATGTGTTTCATGTAATACAATAGTATTATTTATTAATTTTATATATATATATATATATATATATATATATATATATATATATATATATATAAATATATATATATATTAATGTATCTATACTAGTTCATGGATAGGCATGCTTTGTTTAGACTATAGAAAAGTAGATGGTCAATTTATTTTTTTTTAACATTGTTTAATATTTTTTATTAAAAAAATTTATTTTATATTTAAACATTATAAATATATATATATATATATATAACAAATTTAAAATATATATTTATTATTATATAAAATGTAATTATTCTTTATTATTTAGAATAAATATAATAAATATATAGTTATTATAGAAATTATTTATATTTATATTTTTGTTTATTATTTAATATAAATATTAATTATTTATATTATTATTTGTATAATATTTATCTTACATATATTTTTTATTCATTATTTTTATACCATAATTATAAGTATATAAAATAATATAATTATATTACATTATGCTTTATAATAATATTCCTATAATTCCTTAATATATTAAAAATTTGTATATATTTTAAAACAACTATTACATTTTTTTATTATAATAATTAATATATATATATATATATATATATATTATAATTTATATATAGTAATATATTTAATTAATTTTTTCAACATTTTTATAGGAAAAATAACGCCTACTTGTATAGTAAAAAAAGGAGGAAAAAAATAAATATATACTGTATTTTTCACTTTATAAGACGCACCCGATGATAAGACGCACCCCAGATTTTAGAGTAGGAAAATAAATAAAAAAAATTTCAGGACATCACATCAGACCCCCATCAGACCTTAGCTCAGCCCTTTCAGACACCCATCAGACCTCAGATCAGCCCACTCAGCCCCCATCAGACCTCAAATCAGCAATCATTCCACTCAGCCTCCATATCAGCCCACTCAGCCCCATCAGACCTCAGATCAGCCCATCAGCCCCCATATCATCCCGCTCTGCCCCATCAGACCTCAGATCAGCCCACTGTGCCCCCATCATACCTCAGATCAGCCCACTGTGCCCCCCCATCATACCTCAGATCAGCCCACTGTGCCCCATCAGACCTCAGATCAGCCCACTGTGCCCCCATCAGACCTCAGATCAGCCCACTGTGTCCCCATCAGACCTCATATCAGCCCACTGTGGCCTCATAATACCTAAGATCAGCCCACTGTGCCCCAATCAGACCTCAGATCAGCCCACAGTGACCCCATAATACCTCAGATCAGCCCACTGTGCCTCCATCAGACCTCAGATCAGCCCAACAGCCCCATAATAATAGGAAAAACCTCTCTTAGCTCTCCTCCGGGGCTCCTCTGTCTTCTCCTGCCCCCTCCTCCTTTATATATTCCACAAGATTTAAAGGAAAATGGAGATGACATTTCTAAATTTCACTTTTTTTGGAAGATTTTCCAGTTTAATACATTTTTTCCTGTAACACTATATATATATATATATATATATATATATATTTATTTATTTTATTTTTTTTCTGCTGATCATCGTGTGTATGGGCTCATTTTTTGCAGCAAGAGTTGACATTTTTCATGGTACCATTTTTGGGTACATATGATTTTTTGATCATTCATTATTACACTTTTTGTGGCAAGGTGACCCAAAAATTGGTAGAGCAGGTTGTTACGAACGTGGCGATACCTAACATGTATACTTATTTTTATTTAAGTTTTACACAATAATATCATTTTTGAAACAAAAAAAATCATGTTTTAGTGTCTCCATAGTCTGAGAGCTGTATTTTTTTTTTATTTTTTGGGTGATTGTCTCAGGTAGGGGCTAATTTTTTGCGGGATGAGGTGATGGTAAGATTGGTACTATTTTGGGGGGCATACGCCTTTTTGATCGCTTGGTATTACACTTTTTGTGATGTAAAGTGACAAAAAATGGCTTTTTTGACAGCGTTTTTATTTTTTATTTTTTTACTGTGTTTACCTGAGGCATTAGCTCATGTGATATTTTTGTAGAGCCGGTTGTTATGGACGTGGCGATACCTAACATGTATACTTTTTTTTTATTTATTTAAGTTTTACACAATAATATCATTTTTGAAACAAAAAAAATCATGTTTTAGTGTCTCCCTAGACTGAGAGCTGTAGTTTTTTTTTACCTTTTGGCTAATGTCTCAGGTAGGGGCTCATTTTTTGCGAAATGATGTGACAGATTGGTACTATTTTGGGGGGCATACGCCCTTTTGATGGCTTGGTGTTGTACTTTCTGTGATGGTAGGTGACCCAAAAAATTGCTTTTTTGACACTTTTTTTTGTTACGGTGTTCACCTGAGGGGTTGGGTCATGTGATATTTTTATAGAGCTGGTTGTTACGGACGCGGCAATACCTAATATGTTTAGAGTATTTTGTTTTCTTCATTTTTAACCAATTACAAATGTGCGTATATGGGGAACAAAATGGGAATTTTTTTTTATTTACTTTTTTAAACTTTTTAAAAAAAAATTCACTTTTTTTTTTACACTTTTTTTTTTTAACTTAGACCCACTTGGTTCTTGCAGATCCAGTGGGTCTGATGGCTCTATAATACACTGCAGTACACTCTATAGTGTACTGCAGTGTATTTTAATTCATAGTAAGCCTGATCAGGCTCCTACCTTTAGCAGGAGCTTGATCAGGCTTGGCTATACCATGGCAATCCGGACTGTGAAAGCGTCCGGTTGCCATGGTAACCATCGGGACACTGCCACAGCAGAGCAGCGTCCCGATGGTGGAGGGAGCTCCCTCCCTGTTAACCCCTTCCATACAGCAGTCCCTATGGACCGCGGCATGGAAGAGGTTAAACGGCTGACATCGGTGCCAGCATCGATGTCGGCCGTTTCAAGCATAGTGTCAGCTGTATGATGACACTTTGCTTCAGCCGCTCAGCCATCCTGAACATCGGATGGACTGCCGGCCATCCTGAAACTGGAGGGCTGATTAAAATAAATCATGTGGGGGGGGCATGGGGTTGGGGAACTCTGCCAGCCTCCCTATAAAGCTTTTAGGAGGATCAGATTGTTTCAGCCGGCATTAGTGTTGTCTGATTGGCTAGTCTGTACAGACTAGCCAATCAGAGCGATCGCTGGCCCGGGATCAGCCTCATTGGTCTCGGGCCAGCTAGTATGTAACAGCCGGGGTCTCAGCACTGTCACCATGTCAGCAGACATGGTGACAGTTTAATGCCATGACGTGTATACTCGTCATTGAGCACTAAATAGCAGTGCTCCATGACGATTATACACGTCAAATAGCGTGAAGGGGTTAACCCTTTCACCCCCAGAGGTTTTTCGGTTATGCATTTTCGTTTTGCGCTCCCTGCCTTCAAACAGCCATAACTGTTTTATTTTTCTGTTCACATAGCTGTATGACGGCTTGTTTTTTGCGGGACAAGTTGTACTTTCCAACGCCACCATTTAATATTGCATATGGTGTAGTGGGAAGCGGGAAAAAATTCCAAATTGGGTGAAATTGCAAAAAAAACGCGATTCCGCTACAGTTCTACGGGTTTCTTATTTACAGCGTTCGATGTTCATTAAAACTGACCAGTTATTTTCATTCTACTGGTCAGTACGAATCCGGCGATACCTAATATGTATAGTTTTTCCTGCGTTTTGATAGTGATAAAATAATTATAAAGTTGGCCTTTTTTTTTTTGTCATATCTTGACCCCTATAACTTTTTGGTATTTATGTGTACGGAGCTGTATGGGGGATCATTTTTGCGGGGCGATCTGAAGTTTTTAATGATACCATTCTGGGGTGTGTATGACTTTTTGATCACTTTTTATTTAATTTTTTGTAGAAAAAAAGCGACAAAAAACTGCGAATGGCCATTTGGACGCTTTTTTCCACCACACAATTCGCCGTATTGGAATTTTTTTTTTTATATTTTAAAAGTACGGGCGTTTTCGGTCACGGTGATACCCATGATGTCTATATTTATTGTTATTTAGGTATTTATTTTTTAATTATACGGAAAGGGGGGTGATTTGAACTTTTATATATTTTTTATATATTTTTTAACATTTTTTTAAAAATTTTTGTGATTATTTTAAAGCTCAAATATGCGCTAATATATTGTGTGTGTGTTTTTTTTTCTTTATGAGCAATCAGGGATTTACTAGATGGAGTTAAATCCAAAAATTGCTCATTCCTTATCCTGGCCAGAATAAGAATTGCAGTTTGAAAACTGTAATCCTCACCAGCGAGGATTACAGTTTTCATATGGTGTACAGACACCCCGATTGGCCACTCGGGGCGTCTGTACACCACCTGGAAGCGTATGCTTCCGGGTTCAGACGCATCCTGATTTCGGATGAGAACATAAAGTTGTTAAAAAAAAAAAAAATACAGCTTCTTTGGGAACAAAACAAACTAAATTAGTTTTTCCAAAGTCTCAAAAGAGATGGATAATTAGATATGTTTATGAAAAATGTCATATGACCATTTAGAAGCTATGTTCATAGATGTTATAAAATAGGTAAATGGAGAAATTACTTCTGATTGGAACTCTCGAGCACCAGAACTACCACCCAACATTGCAACTGTGGAAAGACCAAGTAAAGAAGAAATACTTCAACAGCACTATTCAAGATTTGGGATTGATAATAGATTTCTCAACAATGATTAATAAAATAGTAAGATATTATATAAATAATTTTACGGGTGTCCTACGGAGGTCCCACGTGGACAATTGGGGGATCTGCAGCTGATTTGAATGCTGTAAACCTCGCTGATGAGGTTTACAGCGTCCATGCTGCAATTCTTATTCTGGCCACTAGATGGCAGGCCAGAATAAGAAATGAGCAAACATGGAATTAAATTGCATATTAAAGTCCATCATAGTTCAAAATTAAAAAAAAAAAAAAAAATTAAGCATATGTTCATATATTATATATCATAGATAATCACAAAAATAAAAAATAAAAAGTTAAAAAAATATATTTAAAAAAATATATAATTAAATCACCCCCCTTTCCCTATAATTAACCCCTTGATGACCAGCGCCGTAATAGTACGGCGCTGCGTGACGGGACTTAATGCCCAGCGCCGTACTATTACTGAGCACTGATCGGGCGGGTGCAGGAGCTGTTCCCACCCGATCAGAGGCGGGGGTCCGGCTGTGCCCAGGTGCCGGACCCCTGAGGAATGCGCCAGCATCGGTGAAAACACCAATGCCGGCGCATTAACCCTTCATTTACCGCGGTCAGCGCTGACCGTGGCACATGAGGTGTGCCGCATGTTCAGGATGCCGAGCGGGGGCCATCGGGTCCCCGCGCTGCTGTGACGGGGACCCGATGGCTTGAATGGCAGCCCGATGCCTTCCTTAGGCATCATGGCTGCCATCCCTGCGAGCCTATGCGATCCAGCCCCCTGGATCGCACAGGAAGCAGGCTGTAAGGCCCCATTCACACGACCGTATGTATTCCATGTCCGTATAAAAACGGAACGGAAGACATACGGAATGTCTTCCGTAGTGTTCCGCATTTTTGCGGACCCATTGACTTTTAATGAGGCTACAGACGTGTTTTGCGGCCAAGTATAGGACATGTTTCATTTTTTTTGCGGGAGAACTTCCGTAATATACGGATGCGGAATGCACACGGTGTGCATTCCGCTTTTTTTTTTCTCCTATTGAAAAATGAATGGGTCCATATGGTTCCGCATCTTATCCGCAAAAATGCAGATAAGATACGGAAATGAACATACGGTCGTGTGAATGGGGCCTAAGGCTTCATTCACACTACTGTATGTTCATTTCCGTATCTTATGAATTTAATACCAAGCAATAAAAAAGTGTTATGTACCCCAAAATAGTACCAATAAAAACGTCACCTCATCCTGCAAAAAATGAGCCCCCACATAAGACAATAACTCAAAAAAATAAAAATCAATGGCTCCCGCAAACCAATCCATCAAAAGCTGTTCTGCAAAATCCATATGGTGCTCCTTCCGTTCTGAGTCCTGCCATGTGCCCGCACAGCAGTTTACCACCACCTATGGGGTGTTGCCGCATTCAGGAGAAAATGGGTAACAAATTGCTTTTCTCCTGTTACCCCTTGTGAAAATTAAAATTTGGGGCTAAAGCAACAATTTATTGGAAGAAATGAAACTTTTTATTTTCACAGCCAAGTGTTTCCAAATTCCATAAATTCCGTAAAAGGGGTCAAAGTGGCCAGTACCCCCCCTTAATATATTCTTTGAAGGGTGTAGTTTCCAAAATGGGGTCACTTTTTGAGGGTTTCCACTGTAGGGGTACGTCAGGGTCTCTCAATTACAAAATGGTGCCTAAAAACCATTCTAGCAAAACCTGCCTCTAAAATCCGTATGGCACTCCTTTCCTTCTGACCACTGCCACAAACCCATAGAGACGTTTACCACCACATATGGGGTATTTCTGTAAACTGCAGAATCAGAGCAATGTATATTCAGGTTTAGTTTGCTGTTAACCCTTGCTGTGTTGCAAGAATAAAATTATTAACATGAATAATCTACCAAAAAAGTGAAATTTTGAAATTACACCTCCATTTTCCTTTAATTCTTGTGGAACACCTGAAGGGTTAACAAAGTTTGTAACAGCAGTTTTTTTTATAATTTGAGGGGTGTAGTGTCTAAAATGGGGTAATTTATGAGTGGGTTTCATTGTGTAAGCCCCTCAAAATCACTTTATATCTGAATTGGTGCTTAAAAAAATGGTTTTGGAAAATTTGGTGAAAATTTGAAAAATGGCTTCTAAACTTCTAAGCCCTCTAACGTCCTAAAAAAGTAAAATAACATTTATAAAATGATGCCAACATAAAGTAGACATATGGGGAATGTAAAATAATAACTATTTTTGGAGGTATTACTATTTATTTTGAAAATTGAGAAATTGAAATTTGGAAATTTGCACATTTTTCTAAATTTTTGGTAAATTTTGTATTTTTTTAATAAATAAAAATGAAATATTTTGACACAAATTTACTACTGTCGTGAAGCACAATATGTGACAAGAAAACAATCTCAGAATGGCCTGGATAAGTAAAAGCGTTCCAAAGTTATTACCACATAAAATGACACATGTCAGATTTGCAAAAAATGGCCTGGGCATGAAGGTGAAAACAGGCCTGGGGTCGAAGGGGTTAAAAAATAAATACATAAATAACAATAAATATAAATATCATGGGTATCACCACGACCGAAAACGCCCATACTTTAAAAAAATGAAAATTCAATATGGCGAATTGCGTAACGGAAAAAAGGGTCAAAATGGACGATTTAACATTTTTTCTTACCCCAAAAAAAATGTAATAAAATGTGATCAAAAAGTCACGCACAATCCAAAATGGTATCAATAAAAACTATGGATTGTCCTGCAAAAAATGAGACCCTAAACAGCTCAGTGGATGTAACTATAAAAAAGTTATGGGGGTCAGCATATGACGATATAGGAAACAAAAATGTTTTTTTTTCAAAGTTTAAATTTATTTTTACACTATTTAAACATAACAAACCTATACATATGGAGTATCGTTGTAATTGTACTGACCCAGAGAATGAAGGGCATGGGTCAGTTTTGACGTAAGCGGAACGCCGTGGGAACAAAACCCGTAAAACGGTGGAGGATTAGCGTTTTTTTTTTCAAATTCCACCCCATTTGGAGTTTTATTAACACTTCCGACTACATTTTATGACATAATTAAAGGTGACATTCAAAAGTACAACTTGTCCCGCTAAAAATAAGCCCTCATACAGGTATGTGAACGAAAATATAAAAAAGTTATGGCTCACGGAAAATAGGGTAGAAAATTGAAAACGCTAAACCGAAAAAAAACTACAGTATCCAAAGGGTTAATAGTTTTGGAAGGAACATAGCTTGCATTGATACGCTGTTTATGTTGCTCTAAGACACTGCTATAAGAGGTAATCAAACTGCTGTTTTTTTACATGACCCCCTGTGGCTCACACACCATATAATGACCCATGGTGCCCCACAGAAAGTATAGTGACCACAACTAGTCCACATACAGTATTATGACCCACCAGGGGACCTCCATTCTGATTAATGACACACAGTGGGCCTCTATTCTGAATAATGACCCCCAAGGGGCCCTAACAATTTATTATGACCGCCTGTGGCCACCCCATACAGTATAATAACTCCGAGTGGACCCCTCACTGAGGAGGCAATACTGTGTGGGTCATTATACTGTATGGGGTCATTATACAGATTGGAGGGTCATTATACTGAATGGAGGGTCATTTGGGATCATTCTACTAAATGTGGAGGCACTGGGGATTATTATACTTTGTAAGGGGCCTTCTAACTGTATAATGACCTCCCAGTGGCCCCCTCACATACTTCTAATTGCTGTTGTAGCGTAGAGGAGCCGCTGTCCTTTTATTTAATAACCATAGCTCATCTCGCCGCTCTCCTTCTCTCCTACAGGCCCACTTCTGCAGTATACACACATCGTGACGAGGACAGAAGGAGCTGTGGTTAGAAAATGAAAGGACCACCAGCTCCCCAGCGCTCCAGCAATCAGCGCTTACATCTGTATTGATCGAAGCGCTAACTTCTCAACGGGCCCCTGCACTTGCACGGGTATGCTGTTAGTGACACCGGCCCTGCTAAGCGCACATGCGAACATATATGTCCACTTATCTGCAGTTATGCACATATCAGTGCACCCGTCTCAGCTATTATGCCAATATATATGCTTGTTTCGCTGTAGTTATGTCCATACATGTGCCCCCTTCACAGTACGTATGCCAAGATATATGCCCACTTCATAGTTGCTATGCAGAGATCTGTGCCCACCTTCACAATGCATATGTCAAGATATATGCCCACTTCACTGTAGTTATCCAGAGATCAGTGCCCACATTCACAGTATGTATGCCAAGATATATGCCCACTTCACTTTAGTTATGCACTGATCTGTGCCCACCTTCACAGTACGTATGCCAAGATATAAGCCCACTTCACAGTAGTAATGCACTGATCTGTGGCCCCTTCAAAGTAAGTATAAGAAGATATATGCCCACTTCACAGTAGTTATACACTGATCTGTGCCTACCTTCACAGTACATGTGCCAAGATATATGCCCACTTCATAGTTGTTATGCAGAGATCAGTGCCCAACTTCACAGTACGTATGCCAAGATATATATCCACTTCACATTAGTTATGCACTGATCTGTGCCCCCTTCACAGTAGTTATACCAGATATATGCCCACTTCACAGTAGTTATGCAGAGATCAGTGCCCACTTTCACAGTACATATGCCAAGATATATGCCCACTTCACATTAGTTATGCACTGATCTGTGCCCCCTTCACAGTAGTTATACCAGATATGTGGCCCCTCACAGTAATTTTGCCAGATCCGTGCCTACCTTTACTGTACGTATGCCAAGATATATGCCCACTTCACAGTAGTTATGCTCTGATCTATGCCCACCTTCACAGTACGTATGCCAAGATATATGCCCACCTCACTTTAGTTATGCAGAGATCAGTGCCCACCTTCACAGTACATATGCCAAGATATATGCCCACTTCACATTAGTTATGCACTGATCTGTGCCCCCTTCACAGTAGTTATGCCATATATGTGCCCCCTCACAGTAGTTATACCAGATATGTGCCCCCTCACAGTAGTTATGCCACATATGTGCCCCCTCACAGTAGTTATACCAGATATGTGTCCCCTCACAGTAGTTATGCCACATATGTGCCTCCTCACAGTAGTTATGCCAGATCTGTGCCCCCTCACTGTTGTTATGCCAGATATGTGCACCTTTCATTAGTTATATGACTAGACATGTGACCCCGCAATAAAGTAATGACACATATTACTATGCCCATATATGTGCCCCCTCAATGTTTTTTTCATACAAAGGTGAGCACCTACTTATACATTCTATTTTACTTTTTTCAACTCACTGTTGTTCTAACACTTATATGACCCACTCACGACTGAATACTGTATATGTGCTCTGTATTTGTTAAAATTATATGTATTTGCTCCTTCATGATTTGTGTCCCCTTTATATTATACTTACCTCTTTCCAATGATAATGACTGCTCTGCTCAGCACTTCACACCATTGGCAGGATATGCTGTCACACTCTCTGCCAATGTCCTGTATAGGATGAGCGCTGGATGAAACGCGACCTGCGCTCTCCTGCTATAAAGAAAAAGGGGTTCGATCGCCATGTGAGATTATGTCATACTTACCTCAGAATCTGGAGTCCCGGTCCTCTTCATCATTCACGAGCGAGTACCTTCTATTGCGCATGCGCAAGAAATCTATAAATGGAAGACCTGTGATGCGTTGATTGCCATCCACAAGATGGCGATCCTCACCTAGGTTTACTTTAGTAATTTCTTTATTTATATGCATACATCTAATGCATAATATATTTAATTATTATTAACTCTATGAAATATACTCTTTTGTTTGGTTAATTATTGTTTTTGGGGGGGGACAGGGTCTCTTTAACAACCACCCCACACACACACAAAATATATATATAAATACACAGGACATTTTTATGTGAATTTTATAATTTTTATTTAAAGGGCTTGGCCACCCTAAGTATCAAAAATCCAAAATTCCCCCAGACAATAGCCAACACTATGAAGTATTTCTCAGGTGACATGTACTGGCTGTACGTCATTTATCTAACCTGTTCACCATGACACATTTCCCTGGAGGAGCTCCCTCAGGCAGGCTGTGTGGGAGGAGCAGCTGCAAAGTGAAAGTAAAAATCCCAGCTTGCACTGCAGCAAGCATGTCTAGAGGAGCAGTCACATGACCTCCCCGCCCACCTGTGTTCCCATAGAGACAGGAGCCCCTTAGATAATATCAATAACCCAGTTATCAGTGAATAACTGTTGTACAGACATAGCATTAGAAAGAACGCCCCAGTCCCAACCGTAAAAGAGGGGGGGTGTTACCCTTTTCATAAATTTGCTGTGGGGCCCAGTCATTTCTAGTTGTGCCACTGGATGTAAGCCAAAAACAGAATGAGGGGGGGGGGGGAGTTATCATTTCCCTTGTTCCTAAAAAGTGGTGTTAAAAAGTTGCAAACTATGGGACAGATTTATCAAAACTGGTGTAAAGGAAAACTGGCTTGACGCCCATAGCAACCAATCAGATTCCACCTTTCATTTTTCAAAGCTTCTTTGGAAAATGAGGTGGAATCTGATTGATTGCTATGGGCAACTAAGCCAGTTTTCCTTTACAGCAGTTTTAATAAATCTCCCTCTATGTGTTTGCAAATTTTTAACTGCGCTTTTTTTTTTTTTTAAAGGGCGTAACAATGGCAGAGACAGGGCGTGACCAGTCACCCCAACAAATTTATGTTCATTTTCACCAGTTTTCTGACTCAAATGAAGCCAGAAATCTATGGCAGCTCTGAGCGGTCATAGATTTCTGTTTAGGTGCACGGACTGCACAAATCGATCTGCTGACAAACAGAGGAGCCTCCTGTCTATCGTCATACGACCTGCTCCCAGCTGACAGCCCATCAATCATCTATGAATATATGAATACCCTTCATCTGGGAAAAAGGGGAAAATGAGTGTAGTCAAATAGCTATATATAACATACAAGGGGGTCACTATATATAAAGTACAGGGGGGTCACACAGCACTATATATAACGTACAGGGGGGTCACAAGTCACTATATATAAAGTACAGGGGGTCACACATCACTATATATAATGTACAGGGGGTCACACATCACTATATATAATGTACAGGGGGTCACACAGCACTATATATAACATACAGGGGGTCACATGGCACTATATATAATGTACAGGGGGTCACACATCACTATATATAATGTACAGGGGGTCACACAGCACTATATATAATGTACAGGGGGTCACACATCACTATATATAATGTACAGGGGGTCACACATCACTATATATAATGTACAGGGGGTCACACATCACTATATATAATGTACAGGGGGTCACACATCACTATATACAGTGTACAGGGGGTCATACATCACTATATATCATGTACAGGGGGTCACACATCACTATATACAGTGTACAGGGGTCACATATCACAATATATAATGTACAGGAGTTCACACATCATTATATATAATGTATAGGGGGTCACACATCTGTATATACAGTATAAAGGGGTCACTGTACAGGGGTTCACAGATCTCTGTATGCAGTGGTGGGGGGGTCACACATCAGTATATACAGTGTATGGTGGTGGTGTCAACTATTACTGTATACAGGGAGTCACACATCACTATATACAGTATAAAGTGGTGATCACATATCACTGTATTGGGGGCATCATATATCACTATATACAGTGTGCAGGAAGGAGAGGGCACATATTTACAGATGACATCAGTGACTGCTGCTGATATCACTGACCTCAGCCATACTGACAGCTCAGAAGGGGTTAAAGCTCCTGACCTGTTGGTCTGGCTGGAAAAAACATGTCTGTGATAAGATCACATTGCAGAGTGGTCATAGACAGGACAGACACTAGGATTGCTCACACTTTGTTGTCCACAGCACCTTCCTGGCTCTGCTACATCACTGCAGTCAGTGAGGTCCATCACAGCTTCTTCTCAGTCTCTCTTCCTCTTGCAAAGTTTCTTTATTTTAGCTTCTAACAAGTTTCTCTGCTAAGCCCCTTCAGCCCTGTATAGTCAGGACTGCAGTCACAGCAGAAGGAAACTTCTCTGACACAAGCAGGGTGCCTTTAGGACCCAGGAGCAGCACACTCCTTCCATGGACTAGTGCACGTGCATTGCTATTGGAAGCCACGCCCCCTCAGTCCTGCTCTCATAACTGCCTGTTTGGTCCATGCCCAGACAGGCAGTTATGAGAGCAGGACTGAGGGGGCGTGGCTTCCAATAGCAAGGAAACCAGGCAGATCTGCTGCAGAAGATATATTAGGAAGTTTATTGTCTCCCTGCTTTCTTTAGAGTTTTAATAAGTGCTAACAAAGTGGCCAACCCCTTTAATTAAGCCAATTGGAGTGTGGGACGAAACCGGAGTACCTGGAGGAAACCCATGCAGACACGGGGAGAACATACAAACTCCATGCAGACGTTGTCTTTGGTTGGATTGGCACCCAGGGATGAAGCGCTGCAAGGCACCAGTGCTAATCACTGAGCCACCATGCTGCCCATGATGTTGAGGAGGAGACTCTCCAGAGGACACTTCTTGGTTTTCTCTGTTGGTCAGTAGAATCCAGCAGAGGATGAATGTGAAGCATCCAAGGTGGAACTCTTTGGAGGTCATCTGTCATCTGGGTGATCTTTCAGTATATTGGTGCTGACTTTTTCACGTCCATGATGAAGGAGAAGTAGAAGACTGGATGGTACTGGAGACAAAACAAAACATAATCAGACCTCACTGTATCCTCACTTACATTACTATATGGAGTCTGGGTGACACTGGACTTACCTGTGTCTTCTGCAACACCTACATCCTCCTTCATCCATTTCATTAAAAACAGCGGACGTGTCACAGGGGGTAGTGTGGATTTGCCCGAATTAAGCGTGTGATGCAAGGTAGGTGAAATACGAGGGAACATGGCAGAACAGTAACTTGCTCTCCAATCTTGTAGTCCTCCATGCAGATGGTGCAGGACAGGAGGTCTTCATTATCAGTGAAGTTTCTAGATGGGAGCCTCTGAATCTGCCTGGCCCTCCTGCCTCACAGACATATTCCTTGCACAGGCCTGTTGTTTGGAGTCTGTGCAGTTGGCTGTATGTTAGGAACCAGTTGGCTGGTGCTTGGTGCTGGTTCCTCCAGCCTCTCAGATGTTTGTTGAGGAGATCCGTTTCGGTCTCTGGATGCTGGCAGGATATTTAGCGGCTCTCTGGTGCTGGGACCTGGTGTTGGTTCTTCCAGGGCAGATGGATCAGTCCTGGGTTGGTATTCTCCAGCAGTTCTTAGCTTAGTGCCATCATTTATGTGAATGCCACTTGTTTCAGGCTGTTTGGCTGGTCGTATTGGGGACCGGCTTCTATCCGCATCCTGCCTGCGGCATGGTGGAACTCGACCACGTCTTTGTCCTCTGCCTGGGACATTTTCGTGGTCACCATCAGTCTCAACTGGTTGACGCCGTCTAATTCTTTGAGACCTCAGTCTTCCATCAGCAATGCCTAGAAATGACACAAAGATACAATGATGAGAGAGGGGGAAGAGAGGGAGAAAGAGGAAGGGACAGACAGGGAATGTGTGGGGGGGGGAGAAGATAAATTGTACATAAGATATTCCACCTAAGATAACTGTCCCTAAAATTCCCCCTTTCCTTCATCTCCTGATTGGCTCATCCATGAGCTCTGGTCAATGACCAGCTGCAGGAGTTCCTGGTAGCTCATCGCTCCTGGTTGTAGGCAGTTATATAGAAGATTGTAGAGTCCACAAGTCATATGGACTCTACTATTCAGAAGGTGCACTTGGTGTTTATGTAGCTTTGGTAGAAGCCTCCGCTTAGGAAATGGCCCTGTGGACCAATAGGTTATGAAGTTGCCTCCGCTTAGAGAAGTTTCGGCAGAGCTTCCGCTTAGGTAATGGTCCTGTAGACCAAATGGGTTTTTAGAAGTAGCCTCCGCTTAGAGAAGTTTTGGCTGTAGCTTCCAACAGAAAATGGCGCTGGAATGACTATAGTTGGGGACTTTCTCGAATCATGTCTTTGTGATGTTATAATTACCTTTTAACTGTATGTACACTAATGCCAGAAGCCTGACTAATAAAACTGGTGAACTGGAATTAGTGCTGTGTGAGGAGGACTATGACATAGTGGGAGTAACTGAGACATGGCTGGATGATACCTATTACTGCGCAGTTAACGTTCAGGGTTACAGTCTGTTTAGAAAGGATCGCCAAAACCATAGAGGGGGAGAGGTCTGCCTTTATGTAAAGTCCTGTCTAAAGCCCATACTCTGGGAAGATATAAGTGAGGGGCGTGAAGATGTGGAGTCACTGTGGGTAGAAATAAATGGAGCCAAAAACAATAATAAAATACTAATAGGAGTTTATAATAAACCAGAGTCTACAGAAAATCTACTTCTAAATGAAATAGACGAGGCGGCAAATCATAATGAGGCCGTTATTATGGGGGATTTCAACTACCCAGATATAGTCTGGGAAACTGAAACCTGTATATCTCATAAAGGAAACAGGAAACCCTTATTTCTGATATTTAAGGACTCTATACTGACAGGGGGTGTTCCACAGGGTTGGCACATAGCAAATGTGGTGCCAATATTCAAAAAGGATCCAAAAACAGAGCCTGGGAACTATAGACCGGTAAGTTTAACATCTGTTGTGGGTAAACAACCTAAGAGATGCTATCTTGGAGTACCTCAATGAAAATAAGCAAATAACTCCATATCAGCATGGCTTCGTGAGGGATCATTCATGTCAAGCCAATTTAGGCCCCTTTCACACTAGCGTTAGCACGGATCCGGCACCTAAAGGGTGCCAACGGATCCGTGTTAACGCTATACATGTGTGGAGCCGGAGCAGCGCTCCGGCCCCACACATGACACACATTGAAACAAGACACAGACATACAGACATACATACAAACATACAGACAGACAGACATATAGACATACATACATACATACATACATACTCACATACTCCAGCCAGGGACGCCGGCAGAACGTCTTCACGCGCCTCCTGCGCACAGTGATGACGATTCCCCACAGCGCCCTCTGCTGGGCGCAGTGGGGAAACGTCATAGCTGCGCGCAGGAGGCGCGTGAAGACATGCTGCCGGCGTCCCTGGAGTATGTGAGTATGTATGTGTGTATGTATGTATGTATGTATGTCTGTATGTATGTCTGTATGTATGTATCTATGTATGTAGCCGGATCCGGAATGACCCCCCATTGCAAATCAATGGAGGACAGATCCGGATTACTGGTGTGTCCACACCAAATGGATCCGTCCCCATTGACTTGCATTGGGGGTCATTCCGGATCCGTCTTGGTGCGGATTCCTGGACCGGAGAGCAAACCGCAGCATGCTGCGGTTTGTTCTCCAGTCTGAAGACGGAACGGAATGCTTTCAGGAGCATTCCGTTGTCTTCAGTTCAGTTTTGTCCCCATTGACAATGAATGGGGACAAAACTGAAGCGTTTTTTTCCGGTATTGAGCCCCTATAACGGAACTCAATACCGGAATTTAAAAACGCTAATGTGAAAGTAGCCTTAATCAGTTTCTATGAGGAGGTAAGTTCTAGACTTGACCGTGGCGAATCAATGGATGTCGTATATCTGGACTTCTCCAAAGCATTTAACACATAAAAGGTTAGTATATAAAATTAGAATGCTTGACCTGGGAGAAAATGTCTGTATGTGGGTAAGTAACTGGCTCAGTGATAGAAAACAGAGGGTGGTTATTAACGGAACATACTCAGATTGGGTCACTGTATGGGGCACTGTGTGGGGTACTTGTGACTAGTGGGGTACCACAGGGGTCATTATTGGGCCCTATTCTCTTCAATATATTTATTAATGATCTTGTAGAAGGCTTGCACAGTAAAATATCAATTTTTGTAGATGACACTAAACTGTGTAAAGTAATTAACACAGAAGAGGACAGTACACTGCTACAGATGGATCTGGATAGACTGGAGGCTTGAGCAGAGAAGTGGCAGATGAAGTTTAACACTGACAAATGTAAGGTTATGCATATAGGAAGGAATAATGCAAGTCATCAGTACATACTGAATGGTAAAACATTGGGTAACTCTGACATGGAAAAGGACCTAGGAATTTTAGTGAACAGCAAACTAAGGCTACTTGCACACTTGCGTTTGCAGGATCCGTTTGTGAGATCCGTCCAGGCTCTGGATCCGTCATGATAATACAACCGTCTGCATCCGTTCTGAACGGATCCGTTTGTATTATCTTTTACATAGCAAAGTCAATGGAGGACGGATCCGTTTTCTATTGTGTCAGACAAAACGGTGTTGAACGTTTGCATGAGTTTCTTCATGTGGACACCAAAACGCAGCAAGCAGTGTTTTAGTGTCCGCCTCCAAAATGGAATGGAGACCGAACTGAAGCAAACTGAAGCAAAACTGAGGCATTCTGAACGGATCCTTTTCCATTCAGAATGCATTAGGATAAAACTGATCAGTTTAGGACCGTTTGTGAGAGCCCGTGACGGATGTACTGACAGGGCTCAGTACAGAGATCTCTCCCATCATCTATTTATCCCCAGGACTGTGACTGTGACGAGGGGACATCCTCTGCGTCTGGAGGAAAGAAGGTTTGTACACAAACATAGAAGAGGATTCTTTACGGTAAGAGCAGTGAGACTATGGAACTCTCTGCCTGAGTTCAAGAGGGGCCTGGATGTATTTCTGGAGGGTAATAATATTATAGGCTATAGTTACTAGAGATGGGTCATTGATGCAGGTAGTTATTCTGATTGCCTGATTGGAATCGGGAAGGAATTTTTTCCCCTAAAGTGGGGAAAATTGGCTTCTACCTCACAGGGGTTTTTTGCCGTCCTCTGGATCAACTTGTAGGAAAACAGGCCGAACTGGATGGACAGATGTCTTTTTTTGGCCTTATAAACTATGTTACTATGTAATTAGTGATACCTCAGCCAAAGCGGCTATGATTGGTCTGATTGGTCCTTCTGGAATGATGATGTCATATAAATAAATATATATATATATATACATACAGTGCCTTGCGAAAGTATTCGGCCCCCTGGAACTTTTCAACCTTTTGCCACATTTCAGGCTTCAAACAAAAAGATATAACATTTTAAATTTTTGGTGAAGAATCAACAACAAGTGGGTCACAATTGTGAAGTCGAACGAAATTTATTGGATTATTTAAACTTTTTTGTAATAATAAAACTGAAAAGTGGGGCGTGCAAAATTATTCGGCCCCCTTGCATTAATACTTTGTTGCGCCACCTTTTGCTGCGATTACAGCTTCAAGTCGCTTGGGGTATGTCTCTATCAGTTTTGCACATCTAGAGACAAAACAGCTTGAGCTCTTTGAGGTTGGATGGAGAGCGTTTGTGAACAGCAGTTTTCAGCTCTTTCCACACATTCTCAATTGGATTCAGGTCTGGACTTTGACTTGGCCATTCTAAGACCTGGATACGTTTATTTTTGAACCTTTCCATTGTAGATTTTGCTTTATGTTTGGGATCATAGTCTTGTTAGAAGATAAATCTCCGTCCTAGTCTCAGGTCTTTTGCAGACTCCAACAGGTTTTCATGCAGAATGGTCCTGTATTTGGCTCCATCCATCTTCCCATCAATTTTAACCATCTTCCCTGTCCCTGCTGATGAAAAGCAGGCCCAAACCATGATGCTGCCACCACCATATTTGACAGTGGGGTTGGTGTGTTCAGGGTGATGAGCTGTGTTGCTTTTATGCCAAACATATCGTTTTGCATTGTTTCCAAAAAGTTGGATTTTGGTTTCATCTGACCAGAGCACCTTCTTCCACATGTTTGGTGTGTCTCCCAGGTGGTTTGTGGCAAACTGTAAACGAGACTTTTTATGGATATCTTTGAGAAATGGCTTTCTTCTTGCCACTCTTCCATGAAGGCCAGATTTGTGAAGTGTTCGACTGATTGTTGTCCTATGGATAGATTCTCCCACCTCAGCTGTAGATCTCTGTAGTTCATCCAGAGTGATCATGGGCCTCTTGGCTGCATCTCTGATCAGTCTTCTCCTTGTTTGAGATGAAAGTTTAGAGGGATGGCCAGGTCTTGGTAGATTTGCAGTGGTCTGATACTCCTTCCATTTCAATATGATCGCTTGCACAGTTCTCCTTGGGATGTTTAAATCTTGGGAAATCTTTTGGTAATTTGGTAAATTTAAAATGTTATATCTTTTTGTTTGAAGCCTGAAATGTGGCAAAAGGTTGAAAAGTTCCAGGGGGCTGAATACTTTCGCAAGGCACTGTATATATATATATATATATATATACATATATACACACACATACAGTACATATAGCGGTAGTAAGCAGTTAAGAGGACCTGCTAGTTAACATGAATTCAGCATATTAACCCCTTGTATATCGGCCTCTATTACTACCTGTATCTACAGAATGTGCTGTTCTATACAGTACTGCTCTTATACCAGTGCAGTGCCCCTGTCTGCACAGTAGAATGGTATGGCCCATGGATCAGTCTTATGCAGTGTATCCATGGCCTAAAAATGGGGTCATTCATGTGACCCCCCCATACACACACACATATAATGTGACTCCTGGTATTCCATGATCCATGTCTTGTAATTAATTGTGGACTAATCTGTGGGCTGTACTATTGTTTTTCTAGACAGGGGCCTACAGCATAGAAGAACAGTATATGAGGAAGATGTTAATCACATGTATTATTATAAGAGTATTATAATCTAAAAAACAAATGAATAAAATATGTATATACACTGGACAACCCCCCTCCCCCCAAATATATGCTGACATTGAAGACCTTATTTATAAAAATCACCTCATAAAAGATCAGACTTTGTCGCCCATAACAACCAGTCACAGAGCTGCTTTCATTTTTCCAGAGCAGTTTAGAAAATTAAAGCTGGTCTCTCATTGGTTGCTACTGGCAACAAGACCAGATTTATAAATGGGCCCCTCATGATTACATTGTTTATTTATTATCACTACTTGGGGGCCATCTTAGAGTTAAGGCCCCCATACACATTGGGGTATTGACAGCCGAACCTCTTGATAACAGCGGACTTGGCTATTGTTGCCAACTGTCCCTAATTTTCAATGACAGTCCCAGCAAATTTTCTATGTCTTGGGCCGTCTATAGTGATGATAGACGGACAGACTGTGTATGAAGTGTATCAGATGGATGCAGGGGCGTAGCTAAAGGCTCATGGGCCCTGGTGCAACAGTTCAGCTTGGGCCCCCCTTCCCTCAGTGCTTTGTGACCAGGGACAGGGAAGCACATAGCCTTCGTGCTGCCTGAGGCAAAAATTTAAATGGCACCCCTCCATGCCAAATTCTTGACCTAACCCCTTCCTTCCATCAAGAGATGTAACTTGACCAGCATGCACTTTCTATAATATCGGTGTATTCCTATATGGCACAAGGGTCTTTGGGCCCCCTCAGGCTCCTGGGCCCGGAAGCGACTGCTACCTCTGCACCCCCTATAGCTACGCCCCTGGATGGAGAACTATAGGTCCCAGCAGCTCTTCACCACATCCCAGGGGGGCATGCCCCCAGTCTGGTGTGTGATGACATCATATCCTGAGGGTTACACAACACTTATTGTGGACTGTATAGGATATAGATAATCAGGAGGCCGCACATAATGTATTTCTCTGTCCCCCAACACCCTGCCGACCGCACTCTGCTCTTGGCACTGACACATAGGCCTGAGAGCCGTCACCCAGCAGGAATCACATCGGAAGCTTGTGCTGGTGAGTTTTCCACTTTTACCTCAAATCGCAGTCAAAAACCGTGACAAAAATGCAATGCGAACAGATCCCCAGACACAGCTGGACTTTAAGGAACTTCCACATAAGTTGAAATTACTAGACCTTGGAAGGTCATCAGGCCAATGGAGGTCCATCAAGACTGCAAAGAGGAGGTTGAGGAGAAGACCCTGAGAGTGTAACGTATGATGGAAACCACAGAGAATCTGCGCAGGTTCAGTGGCCGGGAATGAGATTTTATAAAATGTCATCCATATGCTGGAAGAATACACTGCAACACAAAAATACACCTTTCTTTCCAAAAATTGCTAAAATAAAATCCCCTCCACATATTTGGTATCACCGACCCCTCAGTGACCAGGTGATATTTTTTTTCATGCTCTAACTTTAATTTTGCCATTGATTTAGATGTATGAGGGCTTGTTTTTTTGTGGGACAAGCTGTACTTTTTAATGCCAGCATTTTTGTGCACAACTTTTTTGATTAACTTTTATTAACTGTTCCAATGGGGGGAGGCAGGAATACTCCTACAGGTTTTAATTTTGTGGCATTCATTTTTTCGCATAAATATAATGATAACTTTACTCTTTGGGTCAGTACGATTACAGCGATACCAAATACATATAGGTGAACATTTATTAAGGCCGGCATGCCCATGCCTGTCTTAAAGGGTTTCTGTCACCAGTTTTTTCGGTATGAATCAGGCTGACATTAGAGATGTGCTAATGTCACCTGATTCCAAATATATATCTGTTTTATTTACTGGTGCCCCCATTTTTATATAAAATGAACTTTTATTTTATGCTAATAAGGCTCCTAGGTGCAAGGGGCGTTACCTCTGCTCCTAGAGGCTCTGTTGATTGACAGGACCAGGCAGAGAAGAAACACTTCATTCACCATAGCTTTTAAGGACCTTCAATGATGTCATGACCATGTGATCAGTCACATGGTTTAGGAGGAGACAGGCTGTTTGTGTGATCCTAACCATGTGACTGATCACATGGTCATGACATCATTGAAGGTCCTTAAAAGCTATGGTGAATGGAATGTTTCTTCTCTGCCTGGGCCTGTCAATCAACAGAGCCTCTAGGAGCAGAGGTAACGCCCCTTGCACCTAGGAGCCTTATTTGCATAAAATAAAAGTTCATTTTATATAAAAATGGGGGCACCAGTAAATAAGGACCTATATATTTGGAATCAGGTGACATTAGCACATCTCTAATGTCAGCCTGATTCATACCGAAAAAACTGGTGACAGAAACCCTTTAAGTCCCTCAGCACTGCCATAGGAAGCGCCAAAGTTATGTAGAGGCGCAAGACGCGCCACAGAATTAACTCTACACCAGCCTCTTGGTGGCATAGATTTAAACCATTTTTCATGCCAAAATAAAGTTTTGTCAACACTTTTGTAAATTGGCATGAGCAGGGAAAACCCACAAATTGTAATGCATAAATGCTTGCAACAAAATTGCGACCTATTGACGCCACAAAAGTGGGATAAATAAACAGGTAAATGTCCGCCTTACAGGTAGAAATCTTAGATTCAGGTCCCAAGAGAGACTTCTATATATTTTTTCATATATATTGTGTCTGTGAATAAACCAGTAATATGTATATTAGCTTTCTAAATATAGAAATCCACTCTTCTCATTTTGGTAAGGCTACAGTAAGTGGTGTATATGATATGTACATGCTAGGACACAACTCTGCTGTCGCCGTACTGACCCCCAATCAGACTGTCAATCAAATGGTGGGCGGAGTGTGCAAAGCACAGGGGGTGTTACAAAGCAGTGCTCCATGGATTCAGCCCTGCCTCCTGGTGCTCAAACGTGCTCTTTTGCATATGAATAAAAATACAGATATCTCTGCAGCTGTTTAGCACACAGATAGAAAGATATTATTTTAGTCAGCATGATGAGCCCTACCATGCAGTTTGCTTTGCTTAAAGGGAACCTGTCATCTCCAACACCCCCTAAACTAGAGTAAGTGTTGTATAGTGTAAGTGATGCTGAATCCGAATATGTAAATTTTATCTTCATATTACCTTCTATTCCGACGCTGGGCTCCCACAAACCTGCCGTAAAATGCACTCACTGGACTCCAGTGCTCACTCACATAATGGAGAGGACTCAAAAAAGAGTCCTCTCAATGCATTTTACTGCTGGTTTGTGGGAGCACAGCGTCAGAATTGAAGTGAGTATGAAGATAAAACTTACATATTCGCATTCAGCATCATTTACACTATACAAGGCTTACTCTAGTTCATGGGGTGTTTCGGAGATGACAGGTTCCCTTTAATAGGGTTGATTCTGCTGACAGACGCTCTTTTATTACCAATTATTGGCTTCTGCCTAGCACCGTGAGCAGTTAAAAAATACTTAATATCTCCTACTAAAGGTGCTGACCCCATTGCTTGGAGCAATGAGTTTTTTACTTGTAACTACGGATGTTTCGTTCCTTCATCACAACATAGCACACTCTCTAGGCCTCCAATGTTCGCTCGGCAGGTAAGTGGTCTCCCCCATTCTGCTCCTCCTAATCCTGGGATCCGTGGGGAAGGACAGTGGTTGCAAAGTCTTTTTCCTATAGAGTTTAAGCATGACCAACACTGATGGATTGCAGAGTGCTCATAACCCCTGGATACAAGCAGTGTATAATGCGATGGAAAAACGAAGCAAGGCAGCAAAGGAGGCAATATTACACACTGCCATCCAGGGCTGAGTTTAGCTTTTCGACTGCCTAAGACGAAAAATTAAATGGTGCCCCCGCCTTCCCCCTCCCTCAGTGCTTTGTGGCTAGGGGCAGGGGAGAACCTAGCCTTTCTGCTTCCTGAGGTAAAAATTGAAACGTCACCCACATGCCAAATTCTCAACCTAACCCATTCCCCCCAGATCGGCAGGGGTCTTACACCTGTCGGTCCCGCCGATCAGCTCTTTGAAGAGAAGGCAGCGATATTAGAGCTGTTTTCTCTGCTCTCTTCACCTGCTCACCGCAGCATTTGCAGTGATGAGCAGGTAAACAGTATGGGAAAAAAAAGCAGACAACTCTATGTCAGAAATCCCCCATCTCAGACCAAACCCCCATGTATCAGACCTCAGACCAGACCAGAAGACCCTCATTAGACTTCCAGACACCCATATCAGACCTTCAGACCCCCATATCAGTACTCAGACCTCCAGACCCCCCATATCAGACTGCCAAATCCCCCATATCAGGCCTCAGACCCGCAATTAGAGCTCCAGACCTCCCATATCAGATCTCCAGACCCCCATATCAGACCTCAGACCCCCAATCAGACCTCCCAACTTTCAAATGAGCAAAGAGTGACACATTGTACGGTGCTGCAATTTTTTTCAGCACTAGGTCATGTCTCTAACTCCGTCCAAAACATAACTATACACCTAATCCCACCCAGTCCCCTTACTGCCCCACATAGTAATTATTCCCGTTATGTGCCCCCATTAGTATGCCCAGCTGTGCCCCCAGTAATATGCCCACTTATGTGCCCCCAGTAATATGACCAGCTGTGCCCCCAGTAATATGCCCAGTTATGTGCCCTCATTAATATGTTCAAATTGTGCCTCCCAGTAATATGCCCACATTGTGCCCCCTGTAATATGCCCACATTGTGCCCCCCAGTAATATGCCCACATTGTGCCCCCTGTAATATGCCCACATTGTGCCCCAAAGTAATAGGTTGTGCCCCCAGTAATATGCCCACATTGTGCCTCCCAGTAATATGTTGTGCCCCAATAATATGCCCACATTGTGAAACTCACAGAAAGTTAAAAAAATAAAGACCACATACTTACCTTCTTCCTAGCAGCATCAGCAGCAGGACATCGGCTGCTCTGGTCTGTGGAGGGGGGGAACAAAGCTGACTGCTGGCCAGCCCCTCCCCCTGCACAGACCAGAGGTGTGGAGAGCCAGTAGGGTGGACCGGAGGGATCATGGATGAAGCAGTGAGCTAATGCTGGCTCTCTAATTCATCATAATACAGGCAACTGTCTCTACGTCCTATGGACGCAGGGACAGCTGCCAGAAACTGGGACATATCTCCCCTGTATCTGGGACGGTTGTGAGGTATGATTTAAGCTCAATCCTTAACTTACTGATTGAAGTGTTTATGACTTCTCAATAGTTTAGAAAGAAGAGTTATTAGAAGACCGGAACAAAGTGAAAGTGAAAGTACCAGTCACACAGTTAGAAAACCAGTTAATTCTTTGTGTCTGAACAGCTCAATATTTTTAATAAAGGACAACTGAAAATATGATTTTTAGCCAAAAATAAGTTAAAGGAAACCTGTCCCCTCCAAAAACCATCTGAAGCCGCCAGCAGTACCTGAGAGTAGCCAGCAGTGTGTTTCTGACCATTGTTTTGTTCCTAAAGGCAGTTGCGGGAAAAGCTCTCGCCCCCGTCCCCTTTGCTGTGACTGACAGCCGGCAGTTCGGCTGGCATTGCCAAACTCTCTGCATAAGCGCTGTCAGTCACAGCGAAGGGGCAGAGAAGGGGGCGTGGTTACCTTGACTTGAAGCAAGGAGGCCGTTACCCCCTTAACTTAAAGCATGACGAGAGAAGGGCACCGGATAAAGGAACGTTTTCAGAGCTTCCGCCGCATCTGCCTTCAGTAACAAAACATTTTGTCAGAAACACACTGCTCACTACTCTCAGGTACTGCTGGCGGCTTCAGATGGTTTTTGGAGGTGACAAGTTCCCTTTAAATGCAATCATAAAAAAACTGACTCCAAAGGTGTATATAGCCTTTAAAGTTGCCCTGGGGAAAAAAATAAAAGTGGCCCCATGTTGTAGGTGGGTTCAAATTGACTGAAGGTGGTCCAACACAGGTAGGCAAAGATAACAGAAGTAGGAGGGGCAGGAATACCATAATGCAGCACAAGATATCACCCCCTGCAGAACCAAATACCAGAGTGCAGCACAAAATACTGCTGCCCTCACCACACTATTCAACGGAGTTCCGTATGCTATTAGACTGTATTGGTTCCGATAAGCCAAAGTTATTACTTCGCGAAGTCTTGTGAGACTTTGCGTAATAACTTCAGAAATTGATTTTTACTGTAAAAAAACAATTTCTGAAGTCTCAATTTCGCGAGACTTCGCAAAGTAATAACTTTGGCTCATCGGAGCCAATACATTCTAATACTATACAGTATTAGAACGAAGTTTTTTGCGAATCGACTTCGGATATTTCATCCGAAGTCGATTTGCTCAAACATACACAACCATGTACAGTATGTACAGATATTGTCGGATCATCTGCTGTCATCTTCTCTGCTCCCCCGCCACTTTGTGCCACCTGTCCTCCTGGGAGCATCTGCCAAGGTGTGCCTCCCTCCTGCCACTGAGCCTACCTCTCTCTGCAACCTCTACCCCTTCTTCACAAAGCTCATTATAATTAATGGGTTGTCTTCAGGTCAGGAGAGGTCCTCCAAATCAAGAACCGGACAACCCCTATAACCTCTTTACAATCTACTATTACTTTGCTTCAAGTACCTAGTTAACGTGACATGATGTAATAGTATGGCACTGTGCCCATGCCATCACTTGTGGGTGCTAGTTGTATTATACAGCTGCCACCCTTCTCTCACTGCCTCGATCGGACATAGGGGGTCCCTACCACCGGGACCCCCACCGGTCACGAGAACAGGCGCCCCAGGTCGCACATGCGTGTGGACGCTGTATTCATTTCTATGGTTCCGGAGATAGCCAAGTTATTCCCTATCCTGAACATAGCAGAGCTTCTGACCCACATGCTAACATAGCTTATGCTTTTTTTTCTGCACTGACCTGCAGAAAAAAGATAGCATGTCACTGTTCCCACAAAGTGAACACAGAAAAACTAAGCCCTAAAAACAATAGTGGAATTGCAATGTGTTTTTTTTTTGTTACGCTATATATTAGCTGTACCCTAAGATGGCACCATAGAAAAACAACTCGTCTTGCAAAAAATAAGATATTATATGGTTATGTTGAAGGGAAAAAAACTTATGACTAAAACTAAAACCCTTAAAAGGGTTCTCTGGGCTTTTCTTAAACGGCTTCCGTCATCAGGAACATTGTTATTAAATTGGCTGACTTTAGACATACTAATAACAGTCTTTGTCCCTTTCTATGTACCTCTGTTTTTGTGAAAAATTAACTTTTATTTTATGCAAAGGACCCTCTAGGAGAGGGTGAGCTCCGTTCACCCTGCTCTGACCACTCCTTTATTATGTTAATTGGCAGGGCCAGGCAGTGTCTGGCCCTGTCAATCGACATGATGAGGACATGGCCAGAGGAGGGTGAACGGAACCTCTAGGATTAGTGACCACACCTCCATTGCCCCTAGAGGCCCACTTGCATAAAATAAAAGATAATTTTTCACAATTTAATAATGATTTTCTTGATGACAGAAGCCCTTTAAATCCAGCAGCCTTCTGACCTGTGGAGGCAAGATCCTCACAGTACTGAGGAAGCCATCTTGCCTCCACAGAGGGCTGCCAGATTTTTAGAAAAGCCAAGGGAACCCCTTTAGCATACCTCCCAAGTGTCCCTCTTTTGGAGGGACAGTCCCTCTTTTTGACCCATGTCCCTCTTTGATCCCTAAACGTTCCTGTTTTTGACCTAGGGAATTAATGCATAAATGTGCATTAATAAATTTACTAAATTGCTCCTTACAAAAGTGTTTGTATGGTTCCTACCTGTATATTAGACAAGAACTTCATTATTTGATGCAATTTGTACCTTAAAATATCTATAATTTGATGATTTATGTGCTAATATTTATTTGAACATTGAAATGCAAGACAAAAATTGCTGCAGGGGCTCCAGTAATTATGCTTTGGCTGGAGTTAGAGGTGTGTCCTAGTATGAAAAAAACTGCCATGATGCACGCCACACACATTGTCCCTCTTTGCAATTTTTAAAAGTTGGGAGGTATGCAATAATGTGCCAGTAAGAAGTGCCCCCATAGATCTCCCCACAGTGCCCCAAAAAATGTGCCAGTTAGAAGTGCCCCCATAGATGTTCCCACAGTGCCCCAAATAATGTGCCAGTAAGAAGTGCCCCCATAGATGTCCCCACAGTGCCCTAAATAATGTGCCAGTAAGAAGTGCCCCCATAGATGTCCCCACAGTGCCCCAAATAATGTGCCAGTAAGAAGTGCCACCATAGATGCCCCCCAATCATGTGCCAGTAAGAAGTGTCCCCCAGTGCCCCCATAGCGTCGTCCTGAGGGCGGCGATACAGATGACTATGGAGATGAGAGCTTCCACGATGAAAGCGCTCATCTCCCTGTGCTCTGCCTCCGCTGCCCTCCATTTGCGAACAGGGCCCTGATTGCCGCGGCCCGGCAAACAATCATACAGCGCCCGGTCCTGAGCCGTGGACCGGTGGTTGGGGACCACTGCTGTATATTACACTGCACTCCATGTACAGTCCTGTATATTACACAATAATACATTGTAAAGTATCAGAAATATCTTTAAAATGTTGTTTTATTGTGAAAATGTTATATTGTAGATAAATATCTGTAAGCATTCCAATCATCTCACACACAGTGTATCACTCCCATCCTCCCATACACAATCTATCAATAGTGTCATCTTATGCACAATTTATCACCCCATCCTCTCCATCCAATTATCTCAAACACATTGTATTATTCCCATCATTCCCACCATCTCACACTGTAACACTCCCATCATCTCTTTCTCCTACACAATGTATCACTCCCATAATCTCACAATATATCACTCCCATCATCTCACACATTGGGTCAGATTAACAGTAGGACAGTCCTTGTTGCCCCTAGCAACCAATCACAGTGCAGCTTTTATTTTTGAAGAGCCAAATTCGAAATGAAAGCTGCGCTGTGATTGGCTGCTACAGGGACCAAATTCCTCTGGGGTCAGATATCCCACCCCTCATCCCAAATTCTATGTGAAGAGAATGAAGAAAAATGAAGAAAATTTTAGGCAAGAACAGGTATGTACATGATGTGATATTAAAAAGAGTCCAGTAGGGGCGTGGCTTGGACGCAGAGAGGAGAAGACGCATCGTGGCCGAGCTCCATAGGCCTGACCTGTATTCATCGCCATCCACAGCCACACGCGCCTTTCCTAGCCTTTCTTTGCCCGCACCAAGGATCAGCTAAAGCTGAAGTGTGCCCTGAGGGGCGAATTTTGAATTTTAGTGGCGGCCCCTGAGTGCGGCCTGCGAGCCGGCTGCAGCCTCGGTCTTTCCTGGCCGACCGGAAGTGCGGGCTGAGCGCGGAGAAGCGCGAAGAACGACAGCACTTCCCCTGTGGAGAGCCTACATTGTGGACTCATTAGACTCCCAGCACCTGGCTCCCTTTCACGGCTGCAATAGTGTCCGGCGGCCTGCAGGAGGGAAGAAGCCCCGGTCTCTGCTGTTCCCTCGCGCCGACCGGAAGTGGCGGTGCAGAGCGGAGGTGCTCTGGGAGCGCGAATCCGAGCAGCGTCTCCCCCGGATCCTGACATCTACCGGAGGAGCCAGAGATACTCCAACCTTCCCTGGGCCAGCATTGCCTGGATTCATCCATAAGCGGATCCAGAAGGGACCTATTTGCCACAGCACCCGGACTCCATCCTGAAGAGCCACCTGACTACTTGGTGACAACAGCAGAGGACCCCCCATGGAGAGATCTGTACAGGAAACTGGCTGGTGATAGGGGTGAGTTGAAGAGGTGATCTCCCCCCAACTAGACTTCCTTCTGGCCTCTGTTTCCTTTTACTGCTCCTGAAGGGCCACATTATCATCATAACCAGAAGCCCTCACTGTGATACTGCTATAGCTATATTAATAAGCTATTTCAAATATACACTACTTTGGGGGACTCCAGCATTGCCATATCTCTGACCACCCAAAGGGGCTTATTACCCCTATCAAAGGGGCCATATATTTAGCACCACCCCTGTTCGCTATATTGCAGAAGCATCGTCTCTTATATTCTTACCAAGGACTGCTATGTCACCATGCTACTCATACCTATGATGTTTGGGATGTCTAACAACATCTAGCAAGTTCAGCTCTGTCCGCGGCATGATGTTCATTAGAGGGGGGCTCATGTTGTTTTGAATCCTCTGCTCTTGCCAATTATTTCTCACTCATGTTTTGAATACGCATTTGCTATACCAGCTAGAACGAGGCATGCCTTCAAGGTCACAAAAAAAGAAACTGCAGGGCCTTTCTTCGTCCTGCCGGACCCTCCCGGAGCTTTTCCATACGCCACTACCATCCAGCATGGAACGACCTGACTCGCCCACAGGTAGTACAAGTTCGTTGCTACCCTCTGAACCTGAGCGGGCTGTTACACCTCCTGCCCCGGTCTTTGACCCTACCGAGCTGTACAATAATATCAAATCGCTTTTCACCACTGAACTATCTAAAGCCGTTGCAGACTTCACCAAGCAAATAAATGACCTGGGTACTAGGGTCTCTGACTTAGAGGAAAAGATGGATGATGTGGCGGACGCTATGGAGGTTGATAGTTCTCGCCTGGATGACCATGCGCGGAGGCTCGAGGCGCTGGAATACAAATTGGAAGATTTGGAAAACCGTAATCGGAGAGCCAACATTAGAATCAGAGGCATGCCTGAATCCATTACTGCCCTACAACCTGCCGTGCTCAATTTATTTCAGGCCTTGCTACCTCAGATGGACTCTACTCTATTCAGAATGGATCGAGTACACAGGGCACTAGGTCGCCCGAGGAATCCCAATGTTCCTAGGGACATTATACTCAAGCTTCACTATCCAGAAATGCGTGATCAACTCCTACAGGCCGCCCACAATCTCCAGGCTCTTCCTGGGGTGGATTCATCGGTGCAACTGTATGCTGATCTAGCCCCAGTCACGCTAGAAAAAAGGAGATCCATGAGACCAGTCACCGTGGCCCTTCAGAGAGCCCAAATTCGCTACAGATGGGGATTCCCATTCCACATTGCTTGTAGAATAAATGATCGCAACTATACTATTAAAGATTTGTCGGAAGGCTACGAGATTCTGCAAAGAGAAGACATTCCATTTGATAGACCTGCTGCGTCGGCTCCTCTGCCTCGAAGACCTACAAGATCCTGGCAACCACGTCGTCCTCCACCACCTGCCTTGCCAGAACCTCCTAGGCGCTCTCCAGATCCGACCTGATTCTGCAGTCATCAAGACCTCTTGTTTCTACGGTTGGTCCTACGCCTGGAACTGCGCATTGGTGTGACCGTATGTTTATGTTGACTGATTACATTGTTCATGCTTACTTCATTCTCTGAGCTCCTCAGACTTAACTCACCTTCTTTAATTGTTTCGTATGTTACTACTTGACTGTGTTGCGCCTCTTCCCCACTCTGTCGGTACCCGGGGTTGAGATCTGGTGGTGCTCGCGGGATGGGGGAGCCGTGTAGTACTTCATCTCCACACCCTATGACTGGCATCTTGTAGATCCCAGGCATTGAACTAATGGAGACTCCAATGTACTAATGGATGTGGTGGTGCCTCCCCGTTGCGATCTATGGCTACTGATCGCGATAGGCGATCCT
This sequence comes from Rhinella marina, assembly GCA_900303285.1. NCBI lineage: Eukaryota > Metazoa > Chordata > Amphibia > Anura > Bufonidae > Rhinella > Rhinella marina. The sequence continues at coordinate 1,365,344 of ONZH01022838.1, read as the reverse complement.
TTTTCGCCCGGCCTACAGAGATGGATCGGAGCGTTGAGGTCGCACCGCCACGTAGATTACCATACCAATATAATCCAGGTGTTGTACCTTCTATCTCCTAACTCCATCCCTTGTAATCTGCCTTGTTGTCCCAATCCGCACTGATACCCTGATTGATTCCTGTCCCCTAACCGTTTCCCCTTCCCTACCCCACTATCAATGTCTCCCTTTCATGCTTCAGCGATACATTGAGCTGATTGCCGCGGAGCGGATGCTCTATGTGTTTCCTACGCCTTGTGCGTTTCAGGACACGATGTTGGCACGTTTGGACCGACACGTGGTTCCTGACTGTTACTGTTTCTTTGGTTCTTTATAGTTTGTTTACTTATGATGCTGACCTTCATGTCTTGATCCTCTGTATTTCCGGTCGAACTCCCCTGGTCCTCCATTCTATTCACCAATTCCCCTTCCCTTTATCATTATGCCCTGGACGTGATCTTTTACCCTTAGTCTTAGCGGTCTTTACCTTCACTGACCATGTGTCGAATAATTTCTCATAATGTTAGGGGGTTTAATTCTCCTCAAAAGCGACGTAAGGCTTTCCTCCAGTACGATAGACTTAAACCGGATATCATCTGCATCCAGGAGTCGCACTTCACTCCGTCATCCTGTCCTAGATATTTTCATGGCAGATATACTCTCCTGTCTCATGCGCCTTTCCCTTCTAAAAGTAGAGGTGTAGCTATTTTTGTCAAGGACTCTTTACCCTTTCATACTGTATTACATCTACCACCATAGACCCAGAGGGTAGATATATTATAATAGTAGGTTCCCTCTACAATACACCCATATGTCTGATTAACTCATATGCTCCTAATAATCAGCCTGCCTCTTTCTTTAAAACCATGGGAAAGTTACTTGAACAACACCACTCCCTACCTCTTATCTGGTGCGGAGATTTCAATATGAGCTTTAATGCTAAATTGGATAGATCATCCCCCATAGCTGATAAATTATCCTCCAAATCAAAGAATTAAATTAGGAAAATTATGCAGGGGTTAGGCATAGCGGATTGTTGGAGGGAACACAACGGGCCCAACCGGGGATATACTTATTTCTCTCCTGTACATCACCATTACACTAGAATTGACTGGTTACTAGCTTCCACACAACTTCTTCCACACCTTTTATATGCTAGACACATCCCCTGTGCCTGGTCGGATCATGATCTGGTGCTGGTGGACTTCAATCTGGACTCCCCATCTAGATGCCCTTTTACTTGGAGACTAAATGAATCATTACTTACAGACCCTTCCATTGTAGATCATATAACTACTGCCCTTAGAGATTATTTCACCATTAATGTACCCTCGGATACTACGCCGGCAATCAATTGGGCTGCACATAAAGCAGTCATTAGAGGGGTAATTGTGGCTGAGGCATCTAGGTTGAAGAAGGAACGCTCTACGGTCCAGTCTGATTTGGAATCGAAACTGTCTCGCCTGGAGTTGGCTAACCAAAGACAGCCCTCTTTATACCTCACTAAAGCTATTAGAGACACGAAACTCCAGCTTGAAGCGGTCTTATTGCATCGCACTGAAAAGGCCTTGAGATGGACACAAGCTAAGTTTTATAAATTGGCCAATAAACCCGACAAAATGTTAGCGGCTAAACTAAGATCCAGGCAGCGCTTTAATAATATATATCAAATTAAAGACACAGGAGGGCGAATCACTTCTAACCCAACTACGGTATATCAGAGATTCCATACTTTTTATCAACAGTTATACTCGTCACCCTCCGACCCCCCCATGGAAGAGACTGCCTCTTTCCTTACCTCCCTCCCCATCCCCACTCTGCCCCAGTCTGATGCAGACTCCCTCAATCGTGATGTTACGGAGGAGGATTTGGACTTGGCTATTGCGTCCCTTAAGTTGGCAAAATCGCCGGGACCAGATGGATTCTCTGCTATATACTACAAGAAATTTAAGGACCTCTTGATTCCCCATCTCAAGAGTCTTTGTAACCATATACTACATCAAGGCACACTACCTTCGGATATGCTTAGTGCACTGATTACAGTCATCCCTAAGCCCCATAAAGACCCCCTATGTCCCATGAGCTATCGCCCCATCTCCCTCCTCAACGTAGATATAAAGATATTCACTTCTATTTTGGCTAAGCGCCTTAACAGTCACCTTCCTGCCCTGATTCACTATGATCAGGTTGGATTTATACCAGGAAGACAGGCCCCTGACAATGTTAGGAAGGTCTACAACATTATACAGTGGGCTAATACGAAGTCCAGACCCCTTTCTTTGTTAGCCTTAGACATTGAAAAGGCTTTTGATAGCCTCTCCTGGAATTACCTTTATCAAGTCATGTCTGCCATGGGTATCTTGGGTAAATTTGTTAATGCACTACAAGCTTTATATACAACCCCCACAGCTTTTCTAAAATTGCCTACTGACAACCCTGTTCCGATCAGTATTAGCCAAGGTACTCGACAAGGATGCCCATTATCTCCTGCCTTGTTTGCCTTAGCTATTGAACCGCTAGCCATCATGATTCGCTCCAACCCAAATATAGCAGGAGTTTGCATCGGTACACGCGAATATAAAGTGAGTCTTTTCGCGGATGATATGCTCCTCACTATCACACGTCCCTTGACTACACTGCCTAATTTATTAAACTGTTTAGATTCTTTCAGTCGCTTTTCCGGTCTATGGATTAACACTACAAAATCAGAGATTCTACATTACAATGTACCGAAACCAGTCAGAGACTTAATTTCTCTTAACTTTGGATTTACTCATAGGGATCAGTATTTACCGTACCTTGGGGTCAACATTCCTAAAACACTAGATATGACTTTTAAATGGAACTATGCTCGGCTTATTCCCACGCTCCTCCAAGATCTACACAACTGGAACTACCCAACTCTATCATGGCTAGGCAGAATCCATACAGTTAAAATGGTCACATTACCAAAAATATTATATCTATTCCGGTCTCTTCCTACACCTATAACGGACTCCTCTCTAAAGACTCTGCAGACGGAAATTTTCCATTTTATATGGGCTAATAAGAGACCAAGGATAGCTAGAAATATAATGCATCTACATAAGAGTTTGGGTGGTCTCTCAGTTCCTCATCTTTACAAATATTATCTTGCAGCCCGATTATCACAGCTGGTTTCATTTAGTGCTTCTTCTCATACCCCACAATGGGTCCACTTAGAGTCTGATTTACTACTACCTACCTCCCCATCAGCATTGATTTGGTCACCTGACATTCCTTTGGGGACGATAGACCCAGCCACAAAAATTCCCTACCTCATGATTCAACTCTGGAGGAAGGTTAGGTTTAAATATAAATTGCAGAATCCCATCTCTCCCTTGCTTCCATTGTTTAGAAACCCCCTATTCCCACCTGGTCTATCACCAACCGAGTTTATTTGGTGGAAACATACCAGATTACTTTGTGTTGGTGACTTCCCACTCCGCTCTCAACTCATGTCCAGGGCATACTTCCTATCTGCTTTCTCCCCCCCACACTCGGAAATCTTTAGAATATCCCAGGTTTTCCATTTCCTGACATCTCAGATTCCAGCCACCCATATGATCATGCATACACCATTTGAAAGACTCTGTAGATACAGAGCTTCAGAGAAAGGTTCTCTTTCTTTTATTTACTCATTGTTAAATGCACCACCACCTAATGCCAAATTAGCATTCATGCATAGCTGGGAGATTGACCTAGGAGAGACTCTCTCCGTAGAACAATGGCAAGACTGCTGTATTATGATCAGTAAGGGCAGCTGGCAGGTCACCTTAATGGAAACTTCTTTGAAGATTCTTCATAGGACCTATTTTGTACCGTCCAGACTACATGCTATCTATCCCACTGTCCCCCCTATTGCTTTCGGGGGGTGCCAGTCTCTGGGGAATACCCTTCATATATGGTGGACTTGTCCAATCGTACGTCAATTCTGGACTAACATCAAGAGAGGACTATATGAGGTTTTCAGGAAGGATCTACCCCTGTCAGTTCCTATATACTTGCTGGGTCTTAAGCCGCCAACGTTTACCTATACGGAGTATAAATTGCTTCAATTCATCCTGATGTCAGCCAGGATTCACATAGCAGCCAAATGGCATACTTCATCCCTTAGGATGTCCTTAGTTATCCACAGAGTTAATACTATTGCGCTGTATGAAAAGCTAAATGCTACACTAAATGATACAAGAGAACGCTACGCGCAAATATGGAATCCCTGGCTGAACTGCTCTAAATCTCCCAATTTACAGTACTATTTATCTTTATAGCCAGATAACCTGACTTGTGGGAGACTATCTTAAAATTTTTATTTTTTTTTGTATTTATTTATTTATTTTTTTCTCCCTTCCCCTCCCATCCTTTTCCCTTGACCGGGGGAGTTCATCAGACCATCTCTCACAATTCTAATGTTAAACGAGTCAGACAATTCTTGTTTAATGAAAATTTTAATTGATTTATGATTGTTTCATTTTCACATCTAGTCACTATATACGTTGTTCACTGCATTTGATTATACCAGTTGGAGAATTGTATTCATATCATTCATATGTCTTACTATTGTAGCCGAGATTTCTCCTGTTTTGCAATTAAAACAATAAATATATTTTGGAACTAAAAGGAGTCCAGTATATTCAATATGGCTGCTCTCATGCTAAGGCACTTCTTGTGATGTCATCATTAGATGCTTGGCCCCCCCTGCCCCAGCTCCCCCCCCCCCCGTTACTATGCCTCTGGTATGACCACTTTACTTGTGATGTCATAATGGGCATGACTCACTTACTTATGACATAATAATCAGGGGGTGTGGTCTAAACCCATAAATAGGGGTCACACCCTGACACCAGTGTCAGTATCTCTAGCTGGCTGTCACTATGGCGAAGTCTTTGAAGAAGAGGAGGAGGTCAAAGACTAATTCTGTGGTGACTGCAATAGAGACAATGGATGTCGGCCCTCGACAGTACGCGGACGACGTTGATATGACGTCCGATCACAGCGATGACAAAATGGAAGTAGGCCCCCGACAGTATCCGGAGGATGTGGAGATGGCGGACCTTCCGGGGAGCACCACCAACATCAGGGCCTCAAACCCCCGGAAGAGGAAGAGGCCATCTTGCATCCTCTGCAGCCGGCTATAACATCTGCCGATAGGCCCTTACTATACCATCTGCCCCTTGGCCACCATAACATCTGCTGCTTGGCCCCACTTACCATCTGCCGCCCGGGCCCATTTACCATCTGTGGCTTGGGGCCATTTACCATCTGCAGCTTGTGGCCCATTTACCATCTACCCCTTTAGGCCCACTTACCATCTGCCCCTTTGGGCCCACTTACCATCTACCCCTTGGGGCCCACTTACCATCTGCCCCTTTGGGCCCACTTACCATCTACCCCTTGGGGCCCACTTACCATCTATATATGGTTTTTACCATCCAAACCATCTGAAATTCCAGTGAAGACGAACAGAGCTCCACCAGGTCCGGTAAGTTTGGCCGCTTCCCTCCGTCTTCTCCTTGTGTTTTTGTAAACAGTTTTTTTTTATTTGGGTATTTTCTCTTCTAGGATCCAATTACAAGACAACATGAGGTACCTCTGGTGACAATATTCTGTCCCTGAAGACCGGCCAGAGGTGCGACCCCCGACCTCCTCCCCTACAAGTTAGCGGACCTGAATCCAGCCGATCCTGAAGATGGAGCCAGAGCTGCAAAAAATCCAGTTAAAACCTTTTTATAAATAAACATAGTGTTTTTTTAAAAAAGAAAAAATGTTGTTTTATTTCACTTAATTATCAAATTGCACACATTTTACTCAGCCCCTATTTTCTTTGGGTATCATCATTAGTAAGTAAGCTCAGAGCTGGAGCCTGAGGGGTGAGTTACCCATTTTCAAAAGCGTAATATTTAAATTCACACATTTTTCCATAAATTCTGCATGTGCCAAAGTTTGTAACTTTTATTATAACCAGAAAACTAGTACAAGTCTCAAAATAAATGATTCCCCCCCCCCAGGTAAAACTCCATCCACTAGTGATATCTCCATTAAGGGTAGGTTAATAAAGTACATTCAAGATGGCCGCTCTGATGCTAAGCCACTCTTTGTGATGTCATCATTAGAATCCTGGCATGGTCACATGTTGTGTGATGTCACCATTAGAATGCTGGCACGATAATGCTTCTTGTTTCCTTGGCAACACTATCTGTGATGTCATCGTTATCAGAGGGTCTAAGTGTCATAATCAGTGGCATGACTCCGGGGCATAGATGGGGGGGTCAGCATCCGTCACCTGAGTGGGCCCCCAATCCAGATAATGCCACACCATGACTACATGTAATAAAGCTAAATAGTGACTGAATATTACCACCATACTGTTACTAGCAGACCACTGCAGGAACATCAGTATTACCCCAATACATTAATAACATAGTATTATAGTGTGTATGGCTATGGCTACACTGCAACTTTTTGTAGCGTGACTGATTGATTTCAACTATTGAATGACCGCTGAAGTCCACAAGATTGCATTCATTTGGATTGCAGCTGTAGTTCAATAGTTAAAGTCAATCAGTTGTGCTACAAAAAGTTGCAGTGTAGCCCTAGCCTAAGGCACTGGTCTCGCGACACCTGTCGTGGCCAGGATCGCTGAGTAGCGGGGATCCCATAGAAATGAAGGGAGCGTCGCGACAGTCCCAAGAAATCCAGCCACGTTGGATTTTTTGTGACTGTCGTGGCGATCATATTCATTTCAATGGAATTGCCGCAACTCAGCGATCCTGGCCACGACAGGTGTCGCCGAGTAGCCCTAGACTAAGGCCTCATGCACATGGCCGTTCCATGCATTGGGGACCACAAAGCTCTATTTTTTTGCAGTGCAGAGGCACAGACAGAAAACCCATAGTGCTTCCGTGGGGTTCCATGCCTCTGTTCCGCACCATACCTTCCAGATTGTGCACCCATTCAAGTGAATCAAGTGTGAGTCTGCATCCTGCAAGTTGATCCAGAGGAAGGCAAAAAACCCCTGTGAGGTAGAAGCCAATGTTCCCCACTTTAGGCTAATAAAATTCCTTCCCGACTCCAATCAGGCAATCAGAATAACTCCTTTGATCAACGACCCATCTCTAGTAACTATAACCTATAATATTATTACCCTCCAGAAATACATCCAGGACCCTCCTGATAATAAACTTACCATCACCAACTCCTCAGGCAGAGAGTTCCATAGTCTTACTGCTCTTACCGTAAAGAATCCTCTTCTATGTTTGTGTGCAAACCTTTTTTCCTCCAGACGCAGAGGATGTCCCCTCGTCACAGTCACAGTCCTGGGGATAAGAAGATCATGGGAGAGATCTCTGTACTGACCTCTGATATATTTATACATAGTTATTACATCTCCCCTCAGTCCTTAGATTTCTCCTCATCTCTCCTCTCTAGTGTATATATACTGTATACTGTCATCTGTAGTATATATATATATATATAGAGTATATTGACCTTTGTAGTATATATACATTATACTGTCCTCTGTAGTACAGATATACACAGTATACTGTAATATATACTGTAATATATATATATATATATTTATATACTGTATACTGTCCTCTGTAGTATATATCCAGTATGTTCTCTGTAGTATATATACATTATATTGTCCACTGTGGTATATATACAGTATACTGTCCTCTGTAGTATATATACAATATACTGTCCTCTGTAGTACATATATACACCGTATACTGTCCTCTGTACTATCTATCTATCTATCTATCTATATATATATATATATACACAGTATACTGTTCTCTCTAGTATATATACAGTATACTGTCCTCTATAGTATAAATACAATATACTGTCCTCTGTAGTACATATATACACCGTATACTGTCCTCTGTACTATATATATATATACAGTATACTGTTCTCTGTAGTATATATACAGTATACTGTCCTCTGTAGTATATATATAGTATACTGTCCTCTGTAGTATATATACAATATACTGTCCTCTATAGTACATATATACACTGTATACTGTCCTCTGTAATATATATATATATATATATATATATATATATATATCACACACAGTATACTGTTCTCTGTAGTATATATACAGTATACTGTCCTCTGTAGTATATATACAATATACTGTCCTCTGTAGTACATATATACACCGTATACTGTCCTCTGTACTATATATATATGCACAGTATACTGTTCTCTGTAGTATATATACAATATACTGTCCTCTGTAGTATATATACAGTATACTGTTCTCTGTAGTGTATATATACATTATATTGTCCTCTGTAATGTATACATACAGTAAACTGACCTCTATATTATATTTACATTGCAAAGAAATTTCAACATATCTACCATGTGTGAATATAATCAAATGAATATAACAGTTCTCCTACTGCGGCGGGCAGCTTTCTCAGGTGGTGATACTCCCTGGGGTGTCCGATCCTGAATCCACAGAAGTCAGTTGATGATATCACGGTTCATGGTATCTCATGTGCATGTACATTTTGGCTTGTGATATTTTACATAAAATGGCCCCATATCGTGACTGCTTGTTCTGGTTGGTATCTGCTCCAGGACATCACTTCATTTTGCATGTGCTTCCTTTAATGCCCCATAATAGACTGACTTGTCTCTAGAAGGTTTGTCCTTTCTAAGTAGAGGAGGTGACATAAGCTCCATCTAGTGGTGGCTTGTTAAAACCTTGTTCATACTGTCTCTGCGTCCAAAGGTTGGCATATTACAGTGGGGCACAATGTGGGCATATTACTAGGGGCACATAACTGGGCATAATCCTGGGGGGCACAGCTGGTCATATTATTGGGGGAACATAACTGGGCATATTCCTGGGGGGGCACAGTTGGTCAGAATACTGGGGGCACAGCTGGTCATATTACTGGGGGCACATAACAGGGCATATTATTGGGGGCACAACTAGGCATATTAATGGGGGAACATAACTGGGGAATATTTACTATGTGGAGCAGTAAGGGGACTGGGTGGGATTAGCTGTATAGTGGGCGGAGTTGGGGAGTGGCCTAGTGCTGAAAAAATTTGCCACAGCACGCTTAGCGCACCACACAATATGTCCCTCTATGTCCCTTTACAAAGTTGGAAGGTATACTTTAGGCTGGGGTCACACACAAAATCTGCAGTGTTGTAAAGTACCAGCAAAATAGATAAGAATTTCTGGATTCTCATCCACATGATGTGTACAAAAAACGCAGCAGAAAAGGTGCGACATTTTGGATTTGAAATCCCCGGCATGTCAATGTACAAAGCATATTTCTCTTGCGGATTTCACCCTTTGCAATGGAGATCTCTTGGCTTTTCCATGACAAAAACGCATGTAACATATCCACAGCAGATTTTTCTGTTGGATTTTCAGAGACTAAAACAATCCATTTAACCAAATATAATGTAATAAAAGATAAAAGTATCATGCACACCTACTTATCAAAATATTTTAGGGGATGCCATATGTGGAAATGTTTGAAATAAATGTCAGACATTTCTCCTGGCAGTGATTTCTTTGAAGGACGATACCATCCTGTCTGAACACACAGAACACAAGAGACAGGACAAGCTTCGTTTTATTTTTTGCTATACGATATGTAGCATACAGCAGTCCCGCACTGTAAGTTCCCGCGGTCAGTAGTTAACCCGGAACCTCCGTGTTCTGTACATTGTTTCCGCCCGGCGGTTAATGTGTGTAACACCCATCCTGATACAGCTCTGTTGATGCCGCGGCACACCCGGGAGGAATAGGAGGTGAAACCGGTGCTGCAGATTGGGGGCACCCACAGAGAAGCGGGGGCCGGGAGCGCGCTCCTGCATCGTGGGCGCGCCTGGCCGTCTCCATTACCAATACAGCAATCATGAATTTAGATCGGCTGAGGAAGCGAGTACGGCAGTATATAGAGCAGGTAAGAAGGAGCACGTGATCGCTGCCCCATCACGTGACAGGGCATCACTTTATGCCAGTGTGTGCACTTGGCAGTGGATCTTGTCAGCCCTGCATACCTGTGCTTCTCACAAATGACTTGTATAGTGAAAGCAGCATTTCACAGTGTGTACTGGGTAATATGTATGATCTGACATCTCATTGACATGTGGGGTCCAGTTATTGTGCCCCTACCTATTATTAGCTGGGATACCTTTAGATCTACAGTCTACAGCTTGTATTCTGCCTGTGTGCAGATGACAGTCTGCAGTGATGAGCAGATAACTGATGCAAGGATAATACAATGCGTCTTATCATCAATGACTCTATGCCAGAAAAGTGACTGCATGAAAGTCAGACTGTAAGATACTTGGCTTCCATTCCTCATCATATGAATGATCTCTGCTTGCTGTATGTGAATAGCGTCATTATTGTCTACATTGAAGGGCAGGAAACCTCTCCTGAATCTGAGCTGAGAGGTGAATACAGTTCACCTGGGACTACATAATGGAAGCCGGTGGACTCCTGGCAGACATCTCAGTACCCATCATTGCAAGGTCCTCTGTTCGGAGCTCTTCTGTATGCCAAAGCATTTGATTGGGGGAAAACATTGATTGCTGGGAGTCTCTCGCCTCCAAAATCAGTTTCAAAGTAATGTAGTTTACAGTAGGTTTCCCTGAGACCTACCTTTCTTGTAAAGTCCAGTCCTCTCAGAAATGTTTCCTTTTATTTTTATGCAAGTAAGGCTTTTGGTGCACTGTGGGCAGGATCGGTCCATTTGGTGCATCGTTGCCCCACCAGTAATATCACTCAGCACCTCTCCTTTTGTTTGATTGACAGTAGGCATGAGCGAACTTCTGTTTTCAAGTTTGGTGTACAAGGTTCGGGTTATCTAAGAATTCTGTTATGGATTCCACTACCACGGATCATAAGTTATGATCTGTGGTAGTGGAATCCACAGATAACCCGAACCTTGTACACCGAACTTGAAAACAGACATTTGCTCAACGCTAATTGACAGTCTCTGAAATGACACAGGGGATACTAGGTGCACCAAATGAAGAGCACTGAAAACCTTATTTTCATAAAAAGAAGCTTTTCTCAGGGTTAGAGGACTGAGAAGAAAGGTATAGTTATGTTTCAGGATATCTAAGGCTACTTTCACACTAGCGTTTTTAAATTCCGGTATTGAGTTCCGTTATAGGGGCTCAATACCGGAAAAAAACGCTTCAGTTTTGTCCCCATTCATTGTCAATGGGGACAAAACTGAACTGAAGACAACGGAATGCTCCTGAAAGCATTCCGTTCCGTCTTCAGACCGGAGGACAAACCGCAGCATGCTGCGGTTTGCTCTCCGGTCCAGGCATCCGCACCAAGACGGATCCGGAATGACCCCCAATGCAAGTCAATGGGGACGGATCCGTTTGGTGTGGACACACCAGTAATCCGGATCTGTCCTCCATTGATTTCCAATGGGGGGTCATTCCGGATCCGGCATACATACACACAGACATGCATACATACACACAGACATACAAACAAACATACAGACATACATACAAACATACAGACATACATACATACATACTCACATACTCCCGGGACGCCGGCAGAACGTCTTCACGCGCCTCCTGCGCGCTGCGATGACATTTCCCCACTGCGCCCAGCAGAGGGCGCTGTGGGGAATCGTCATCACTGCGCGCAGGAGGCGCGTGAAGACGTTCTGCCGGCGTCCCGGGAGTATGTGAGTATGTATGTATGTCTGTATGTTTGTATGTATGTCTGTATGTTTGTTTGTATGTATGTCTGTGTGTTGTTTTTGTGTGTCATGTGTGGGGCCGGAGCGCTGCTCCGGCTCCACACATGTATAGCGTTAGCACGGATCCGTCGGCACCCTTTAGGTGCCGGATCCGTGCTAACGCTAGTGTGAAAGTAGCCTTACCCCACATGGAGGTGTGTTTACTTTGAGGCTATATTCACACAGATAACCCAGATCTGCTGCCAAAAATGGTCGGTTTTCATGGTGTAATCAGAACGTCACCAACAGCTTCCCACTGACTGCAGTGGGTAACACACTACCAGGAGCACATGATGGCGTTTCTTTCCATTGCTGATTTTGAATCCGCTATAGAAGTGGCAGGTCACTTCTTTGACGTGGATTTGATTGTGGATATCTGTTAACGTCAATGGGGAAGTAGAAAAACCTCCTGCTTGTAAAAACTCATCTGTAACCAGCACAAAATTACGAAGCTGCCACCAGTTGCTTATCTGCTACTGAATTTTCTTCTGCCACGGGAACATGGCCCGAAACTGATTTTGGAGATGACTGACTGCATTAAAGGGAATTTGTCATAAAAAAATGACCCATTGTTTAAATCAAGTTTTTATGTTAAACACATGTCTTTGTAATGTTTGGCGATGTTTTTTCTAATTTTCCATGTTCCTATCTATATTTTAAAATCATCTTAAAATCTTGCAGTTTTCCTTCTGGCCACTAGGCTATAATCTCAGCTGAGATATCCTGTTTGTCAGTGTGTCAGCTGTAAAGTAATGCTGCTACCGTAAACAGTGTAATTGGAGACCAACTCACATCACAGACAATAGAATCTCCCTGTAGAATAAACAAAAACTTCAAAGGAAAAAGCCTCTCAATGCATTCTCAATAGGACTGGAGCTGTCTATTGCTGCCTATGGTCCATGGGGCTTGCTGTAAAGCATATCACTAAATGCTGTTTAGAACAGCTCAGCCAAGATGGCAGCCCCCGTAAAAATGTTCTAGTAATGAAATTTCAAAAACTACAATCAGAAAATACAAACAGATTAGAGAAAAAGAACATGTTTTATTATCTCTTTTTAATCAATAAAGAAAATTTTAGGTGACAAAATCCCTTTAAGACAACCCTCTGTGTGGAAAAACATTGAAGGGGGCAATGAGTGCTGTACCCCGATCAGCGGGGGTCTTAGGTCATAGGCTATCTGCGTATATTTCCAGAAAACCCCTTTAATAACAGTCAGGATATCTTTGTGAATTACGTATAGTGCTGCTCCCTACATGTTCTGTGCTGTGTATGAAATGTACATATTATGGACTGGATCTTCACGTCACATCATTTTGTGTCTTGCAGCAACAATACCAGAGTGCCTTATTTTGGGCGGATAAGGTTGCTTCGTTATCACATGGTAAGGATGTTTGCTGTTGTGTTAGTAAATCTACTATTACTAGAGTTGAGCGAACGTGCTCGTAACGAGCACTGTACTGCTCGGATGCCCTGCGCTTGAATGGCCGCAGCCATCCGGATCCGTCCTCCTCACCCGACTGCAAGTCAGTGGGGATGGATCCGTTTGGTATGACACACTCGTGACTTACAGTCAGGTGAGGACGGATCCGGATGCCTGCGGCCATTCAAGTGCAGGGGATCCGAGCAGTACAGTGCTCGTTACGAGCACGTTCGCTCAACTCTAACTATTACGCTTTGCCAGTCCTTTACAGCATATCCCGGTATATTTGGGTAGTACACTGTTACTAATGTCCCATTATCGTTTAGTAAACTATAAACCAAATTCTGCCTTATCAGATTGGTGGAGAAAACTGATATTTGCAGTTTAGCAGCAATTGGTGACATTGCAGCATGAATGTGCCCATGTCCAGGGCTGTGGAGTCGGTAAGCCAAAGCCCCGACTCCAACTCCGACTCCTCAATTTCCCCTTACTCCGACTCCCTCATACATGGTGCATGTTTAAGTGATAACTTTAAACAAACTTTGCATAAATCAATAGTACAGATTTGTCATGACAAAAAGAGTTTGTAATATATGTTTTACTAGATATCTTCACTCTGAACTTTCAGTATCAGGCATTTCTCTGGGTATAGCTCACTAAGGGCCTGATGTATGAAAACTGTCTAGGTCTAAGGCTTTCTTTGTTGCCCATTGTAACCAATCAGAGTTCCCCTTTCATTTCTCCAGAGCACTATATGAAATGAAAGGGGAGCTCTGATTGGTTTCTATGGACAACAAAGAAACTTCTACACCTACACAGTTTTCATACATAAGGCCCTAGGTGTTTTACATCAGAGGAAAAGCAAACTAAAACATAAAGCATACAGAGAGAACATGCACTGGACAAGTGATTTATCCACAGTTTATTGAAAGTTTAGATATACTAAGAAGTACTTGCCTTAAAGGGGTGGTCTTAGCACATTGATTCACTGACTGACAGTGAGTTTTGCACTCAGTCTGTCTCCTCAGGTTGTGGGTGGGTCTCCAGCAGTTATTAGCATATATTAACTTACTCTGATAGAGCAGGAGGTTGTGATCTCTAACACAATTACAGGTAAAGCCATCCTTCTCAATCCTCAACACATTTTGCTTACTGAGGTCACTCCTGCTCTCAGTCAATCAGATAACAGTCTTTCTGGTCTGCAGGTTACCATAGAAACCTGTGTGCATTCAGAGACCTGCTGAACTGTCTATAGACTGACCACTATATTTAGAAAATGTCTTCTTTTAACTGTCCCTTTATGTTGAAAGCTAATCTTTGTAACTAGTGAGAAAACCTCTTTAATCCTGTTTTCTCTAGTAGATCTGATATGAGTACAGCCATTCCTTCCCAGTGCCTTTTTCCTCTGATCTGTAGCAGAGGAATTTCACTTCTAAGCATCTACACGAAGGGCAGCACACAGTCATCTCAACTAAAAGCCTAGATCCTTAGTTCAGGAATAGAACAGACATTTGTAGGACATTTCATCATGTTCCCAAATTCTTATGAAAATATATTCAGCACATACTGCATTGAACTAAATATATATTTTCGGAGTCGGTCCATTTTATTCCGACTCCACCAAAATGGTCACCGACTCTGACTCCACAGCTCTGCTCATGTCCCTAATGCTCATTGGAGGCAGGGCTCAGGCCGTTTCTCCTAGGCTGTGGTATCCACTGACTCACTATTATAAGGCTTTATGCAAATGACAGTGCCCTTATTGCGGTCTGCAAACCACGGATCTGCAAAATACAGACAACGCATTTTTCTCACTCCAATTACTAGCGTATGCTGGCCATGCCTGCATTGCAGCCTGCAAACAGACCCTTGCAATCCAGAAAATACAGGGCGGAAGGCCACAGAAGCACTACGGTGCACTTCTGTGGCATTTCGGTCTGTTCTTCCCTTCTCACCACAAAAAAATTTGGAACATGCTCTATTTTTTTGAAGTGTGGTCGGATCACGTTCTCATTCAAGTTGATTGCGTCTGCTTCTGCTAGTGCAGGCCACACAGACAATTTATGGCGGGGTGGCACAATTAGTGTGCATGAGCCCTAATAGGACATGTTCTATAATTTGCGAACAGAACACGGATGACATCTGTGGGCTGTCTGTGTTTTTTGTGGAACCATATAAATGAACAGGTCCGTTAAGAATCCTGTTCTTTTTTTTTTTTTTTTTTAACCGGATAAAAAAATCCTGAACGCCGGACGTTTTCATCTGGTCTTTTTGACGGAATCTGTAAGGGGGGGCCCAAACAGAGTCTCCAAAGCACATGTGAACTTGCTCCCACCCCTTATGCCCACCTGTGCCAACATTTGCAGATAGGGATTTTTGATTGTGGGACCATATAAGGACATAAGATCGGATATCTAAAAGCGTGTTTTGGACTGTGTGTTGTAAAGTCTCTATCAGCAGCAACGTTAAGGCCTTGTTCACACTTCAGTTCTTTGATCAGTTATTTCCATCAGTTATTGTGAGCCAAAACCAGGTGCAAGTCAAAAACACAGAACAGGTGCAGATCTTTTCATTATACCTTATGTCTGTAGAGCCTCAAATCCTGGTTTTGGCTCACAATAACTGATGGAAATAACTGATCAAATAACTGATGTGTGAACAAGCCCTAACTGGTCTACATTACAAGCATGTGCTCAGTTTCTCATGGCTTTTGGATACATAATGTGTATTATCTGCTAGATTCACAATGTAACATTTGGTTCATTTCGAAAACTCCTTTTTCTGTTTGCAGAGGAACCACAAGATGTTTATTGGCTTGCACAATGTCTGTATCTGACTGCTCAGTATCACAGAGCTTCACATGCCCTGAGGTCAAGAAAACTGGACAAGGCAAGTTTATGCATCATGTTGATAGCTTTCTAATTGTCAGGAAATTGGTTTCTTCAGTTACTGGAAATCTGTACCCAAATAACATATGATAATACAGTGCTTAGTACTGTCTCCTTGCCGAGCTGTGGTCCTAGTTTGCAGTCTGACCAAGGACAACACCTGCTTGGAGCTTGTATGTTCTTACAAGTTTGTATGGGTCTGCTCTGGGTACTTCTGTTTCCTCCCATATTCTAAAAACATGCTGTTTGCTTAATTAGCTCCCATGAAACTGGTGTTAAAGGGGTTTCCTCACTTCAGTAAGTAGCATTTATCATGTAGATAAAGTTAATACAAGGCACTTACTAATGTATTCTTATTATCAATTTTGCTTCCTTTACTGGCTGGACTCATTTATCTATCACATTACAAGCTGTTCGTTTCCATTGTTACAACCACCCTGCAATCCATCAGTGGGGGTCGTGCTTGCACACTATAGGACAAAGCGTCAGCCTCTCTGGTGGCCCGGACCATGGTATCTCACATAGGCTAGTGCTTTTTTCCTATAGTGTGCAAGCACGACCACCACTGATGGATTGCAGTGTGGTCATAACCATAGAAACGAGCAGTGTATAAAGTGATGGAAAAATGAATCCAGCCAGCAAAGGAGGCAATATGGATAATAACAATACATTAGTAAGTGCCTTGTATTAAGTTTCTGTACATGATAAATGCCAATTACTGAAGTTGAGACAACCCCTTTAAAGGAATATTAAACACTGCAAAATGCACCCAAAAATATCCCAGCATTCCCTCCTTTATCTTCTCCTTTCCAATTATATCACAGTTAAAACTGAGAAATATGAAAAAAAATCTCTGTGTCCAAAAAGCTTAACCGTACCCCCTGCTGTCTTCCCTATAGTCCTGTGACTAGCTGTAGGACAGCTGGCTGGAACAGGAGCCTCCCTGATTGTTAAACACTGCCCCCTTGCCTAAGCCTCGCCCCTCCAGTCAGCCAAAGATGGAGCCGATCAGCAGATAAACCCCTTTTCTCTCTGCAGGATTTCTTAAAAAAAAAACCTGTGCCTGGAGGACCCCGTGTATTTAACACTTTGTCTAGAGAAGCTACTCCAGTTTTCCTACCCAACTCTGCTCCTGGAGTGCGGCCTTTTAAAAAGTCTCAATGATAAATCTGGAGTGAAACTCATTGACATAACTAACTATGCCCACTTTTTCACTCCTATAAACTGGGATGAGTGGTGTAAAACTGCAAAAAAATCGCAAAATATTTGCGCAAGCGAGTGCGAAAAGTCACAGAACCCTTTTCTGCAACTTTTTGAAGCCAGAAGGTATGATAAATCTGCCCAATCATAAAACCTTCAGGGATTATAGTTTTCTCTGCTATACAAAATGAATGTTTTCTTTATAACTAGTATACTGGTAGCGCACCATAGTACTTGATGTTTGTGTTTTTTTGGCCTTAAATTGTGTATTTTTCCTTCAATAGGCGTATGAGGCGTGTCGATACCTGGCAGCTCGATGTCATGTAAGTAGTATCAGATCACTTTGGAAAAGGTGACCCAAAAAGATGGTGCTACATCTGTTTTTTCTTTAGGACTGAACTGTATGTGTAAGTGACAATGTGACCGGATTGGTTCTAACACTGTAAGGGCTCACACACACGAACGTAGTTTTTTTCTGTTTCTGTTCCGTTTTGTTTACAGGTCCGTATGCGGAACCATTCACTTCATGGGGCTTGGGGAAAAAACGGAAATGACTTGGTGTGCATTCTGTGTCCGTATGTCCGCATGTCTGTTCCGCAAAAAAGATAGAACATGTCCTATTCTTGTCCATTTTGCAGACATGGCCAGGCATTGTTATAATGGATCCACAAAAAAAAGGATGCAATGCAGATGACACCCATTTTTCTGGCAGACCACAAAATAAGTGCAGTTGTGTGCATGAGCCCTTAGAAAGAGATTGTCCTGTAGCATATGATGTCTGATTTTAATTTTTTACATCAATCTTGGCATTGTGTACTGCAGTTCCACTGATTGATGACGTCATTTTCTTTTTTTTTTTTTTATGAAGTATGCTGCAAAAGAGTACCAGCAAGCTCTAGATATCCTGGACATGGAAGAACCAATTAGTAAAAAGCTGTTTGAGAAGAGTGCAAAGGATGAAAAATTATTAAAAGATGGTTCTGGGGAATGGCAGATGTCACAGTCCTCGGTAAAGTTTTGTGTTATTCATATAATATTTGGAACTAGGTTTTGCATGGTGGTTTTGAATTGTAAATTTTACAGGAGCTTCTTTCATAGACTATGCTATTCTGCCCATCAGAAATGTGGGAACCTGACAACTCCCACTGAGCTCAATGGGACATTAAAGGGGTTGTCCGAGTTATAAAAAAAAATATAGTACTTTAAATCTGATGGGAAGCAATATATAACTAAGTTAAGCAAGTTTTAGGCAAAAAAAACTATATTTCCACATTTCCCTGGTTCTCTTCTGGTCTTTGTTTACCTGTAGTAATAACAATCTCTGCCCCTCCCGCTGCTCTGCTCTGCAAATGCTGCCCTGAGTGACATGTCTGCTGGGATACTCAGCAGCATGTTGTATGTGTAGAACTACAAGTCCCAGCTGTACAATGACACTGCTGATACACACAGGATCTTCCCCCTACATGTTCTTGTACAATACAATACTCTCCAGATCAGCTCCAGTATCAGCTTTGTGTCTGTAGGGTGAGGAGGGCAGATCCTGTGTCTCTTTACATCTGCAGCTGCTGTTGTAAAGCCTTCAGTGTGTTCTGGCTGAAGGGGTTAATGTTTTATCTGAAAGAATCCAGGGAGAGAGCAGATAGCAGGAGCCCAGCAGAGAAGGGGGCGTGGCCAGCACAGTGACGTCTCGTCTACAGGCTCTGTGCACGAATAAAAGATTAGCAGGGAGGCAAGCTGACATCACAGGTCAAGTGACCTTCATTGAAACCTGATAAACCAGCAGCTTTAGAAGCAGAAATTGTATGGAAAAGCTGTTGTATTTGACTAGTCAGAAACATACAAAGGACAAAAAAATAACTCGGACAACCCCTTTAATGGAAGCATTTCTGTACAAATTCTGAAATAGAAGAACATAGAGAAACCACCAGCTTCATGAAAGTGTTAGATACATAAAGTTCTCCACTGCCATAAATCTGAAGCATTTTTTTATATTTAGTAGCAGGCATGTGTCCTGATTTCTTCTCCTTTCTTCTTTGTCTTTCTTTGTGCTTGTTTTTGGTGTTTTTTTCCTGCTGTTACTTTTGTGTAGTTTTTTAATCTACTGAACGTTTCAGTGAAACATTAAAAAACTGAATATTTGTGGTATATCGAGACTGTCACTTTCATGAGACCAACACTGGGAATAATGGGATGCCTGAATTCCTTTGTTACAGATCAAAAGCTCTATTTGCCTTTTACGTGGAAAGATCTATGATGCTCTGGATAACCGAACCCTGGCAACCTATAGCTACAAAGAGGCCTTGAAGTTTGATGTTTACTGCTTTGAAGCATTTGACCTACTAACAGCACACCATATGCTGACCGCTCAGGAAGGTTGGGCATGTCTTTTGTGTCTACATGTAGTTGAAGTATCTTTTCTGGAATTTCATGTTGTAGTGCATGATATATTAACACTAGAGCAGCTGGAGAAGTGCATACTGTATTACCAAAGGCATTCAAAGCTTTGCATCTGAATAATTTACAAGTGCTTTTACAGTATCTTTAGTAGCCATGGCAATTTGAAGATAGCAGGTCAGCTGGAAGAAATCCCTTTTCTGAATAGAAACTCAGTAATAAAACCTCCGTTTTTTAAACCAGTTAAGAACCATAGGATGCAGTGTACATTTACGTTCTGTGGTTCTTAGCTTTAAACATGTAGCATTGTAAATTTGCAGGCTGGCTAGATTCACACAGTTTTATGGAGAAGGACTTGGGGCAGATTTTCCTGTTGGTTTTTCAGCCAACGCCAAAAGTGGATCCAGCAGGAAGGAGAAGTATAAGTCCTCCCTTTATATTTCTGATTCCTTTCAAATCCATTTCTGTATTTGGCTGAAAAACCTGCAGTAAAATATGTGTCAAAACCTCCTCTGAAAAACTTGGTGTTAAAGTTCCTGCACAAATGATCGTGTAGGGGCTTTAGATGGCAAAACCCAGCCTGACAACCTACAAAGAAGGCTTCTTCCTTCTTCATCACTTCATAAACAGAGCTCAATGATTAGCAGCCAGGTGCTTCTTCTATTGCTCCTGGAGTTCACGTGACAAATCATTTCATCTGTGGTTACCATTCATATTTTAAGGTGGTGTCACATGCTGATTTTTGTGGCAGTTTTTTGAACCAACCCTTACAGTTCTGGAATGTATTAGATGACACTGACATAATGCTGTTACCCAATACATTCCAGAACTGTAAGGGTTACATAGCATCATCAATCAATATGATGCTAGGTGACCCCAGCAGTGCTGGGAGGTCAGGCCGGGAGCTGCGTTGCGGACTCGCTGTGTGACACACGTTCGTCTGCAAGGGCCTTAGACAGATTATAAAATCAGTTTTTGACCAAGTCTGTTACTACGTATGGTAAAAACGTTACCCATATAATTTAAGCCGCTTTGTACTGTAGTTTTAGCAGGCATGATAAGGGCAGCTCACATATTCTGAAAGTGTTTTTCTTCCTTACATAGAGAAAGAACTTCTTGATTCTCTACCTCTTAGTAAGAAATGTCCAGAAGATCAAGAACTCCTTCGTTTCCTCTTTGAAAACAAGCTGAAAAAGGTATTTGTTCTCTGTCTACGCGATAGAGTAGATGTAATAACTTTGATATGCAGCTTTTCATATATATGTATGCATGGTCTAAAAACTTCCTGTTTTTTCAGTACAACAAGCCAAGTGAAACAGTGATACCAGAATCTGTAGATGGTCTTCAGGATAACCTTGATGTAGTAGTTTCTTTAGCAGAACGACATTACTACAATTGTGACTTCAAGATGTGCTATAAACTTACATCTGCGTAAGTAAATCTATTGGTTTTGCACCTAGGACTAATGGTCATGTTTGATATGTAAAATCACTTTACAACCCCCTGCTTGCTTTAAAGGGGTTATCTCACCTCAGCAAATAGCATTTATCATGTAGAGAAAGTTACTACAAGACATTTACTAATGTATTGTGATCGTCCATATTGTCTCCTTTGCTGGCTGGATTCATTTTTCCATCACATTATACACTGCTTGTTTCCATGGTTACAACCACCCTGCACTATTTGAAAAAACCCTAGCCTATGCGCACTTCTACGGTCCAGGCCACCAGAGAGAGAGGCTGTGGCCTTTTCCAGTAGTATGCTAGCACAGCCACCACTACTGGATTGCAGGGTGGTCATAACCATGGAGACAAGCAGTATATAATGTAATGAAATCAAGCCAGAAAAGGAGACAATATGGACAATCACAATACATTAGTAAGTGCCTTGTATATTAACTTTCTCTACATGATAAATGCCATTTGCTGAAGTGAGACAACCCCTTTAATGCTGTCACGTTACTTGCCTAGCCATTCATGCCATAAAGCTTGTGAAATATAGGGGCAACAGTTTCTTGTGATGCCGATGTTAAATATGAATAAATATCATAAATAAATTTTCGAGGTGAACATTTTGTCCAAAAGGGCACATGGTGTTCATAGAGGGTTTTTTTTTTGCTCAGAGCTCTGATAGAAATGAAGACGGATTGCAGCATGAAGTGCCCATAATGTAAAAAGATAAATGTCAGATTGTATTTGTATTGTTTGTATTTCTGGTATATCTTATGTTTTTGAATGCACCCTTACTAAAGGCTATGGGATTCTTGTATGAATGTTGAATATAATTTATAGAATTTCCATAAAGCTTGTTAGAGACAGACGACATGTAACATGTCTGGCATTTTCAGGCTTATGGTGTCTTATTATGTTCTTTGCTGTTTTCAGAGTAATGGAGAAAGATCCCTTCCATGCCAATTGTTTACCTGTACATATAGGCACTCTAGTAGAGCTGAACAAAGCCAATGGTAAGCTTTAGAATCACAAGTGAGATTGACTTGCTAAATGATTGAAGTATTTTGTTAGTTGAAGTTGGTATAATAAACTATGGTTTATCTTCCAGAACTTTTCTATCTTTCTCACAAACTGGTTGATTTATATCCTAGTAACCCAGTAAGTATTTGCTTTTCACTTATTAAGTGGCGTACTATAGTTATGATAATGTTCTCTTTCTCTTGTATATTACCTATTTCAGCTCTGTATCTGTGAAGTGTCTTCTTCTTTCTTATATCTACATTAAAGGGGTTGTCCAGCTACAGATATTGATGACCAATCCTCAAGATAGGTCATCAGTATCAGATTTGTGGGGGTCCGACACCCGGCACCCTTACCAGTGTACTGAACAGAAGTAGAAGGTTCCATACATTGTGTGGATTCTAGTGCCAGCATAATAGTAGGTGGCTAAGTGTTGCTGTGCAGAAAATAAGCCTTCATTCTCATGACCCAGAGGTTTTATCCACAGCTCATAATGTTATAGCACATCCTAGCGTTATGCCATAACATCATAAGATGGGAATATTCTTCTAAGATTTGTATTAGTCCTGTAATGTTTTTCTATGGTAACTAATTTGTTTTTTTTTCACTGCTTCAGGTTTCCTGGTTTGCTGTAGGATGCTACTATCTTATGGTTGGGCATAAAAATGAACATGCCAGACGATACCTAAGGTGGGAAGTACCTCCATTCTTAAAAAGCCTCTAAACCTTAACTATAAAGCTTATAAAAGTAAAGGTTATAAAGGTGCTAATACATTTTTTTACATATAACTACTGCTAGTTACATATAACTAATACTGTAATTACTGCTGTATTTTTCTGACAGAAAGCTGACATTTATGCATGCATTCCCCATGTAATAACAATTCTGGAGCACCTATTCTTATGTCTCTATGTTGTGGCATTCCTTTATTATTTCCACCAGAAGTTATGAATGAATTTCTAGCAGTCTGCAGTAAGGGTACAGAGGGGAGGTAGCCAGCTGGGGGTGTGTCCCTGCACAGTCTGAAAATGGCAGCACTGATTAGATAGCGTCAGACTGTGCAGGTACACCCCCAACTGGTCACCTCCCCTCTGTACCCTTACTGCAAACTGCTAGCAATTCATTCATAACTTCTACATGAAATAATAAAGGAATGGCGCAACACAGAGCCATAAGAATATATGCTCCAGAATTGTTATTACAGCAGACACGTCAGGAGAGGCGACAGGTCCTCTTTAAAGAACCTCACCGGTAACTTTCTCCCAAGGCTAACATGGCTGATAACAGAGAACAAAAGAGTGCATTCACTTGTATAAATAGAAGAGATAGACATGAGTTTTAGTGTCCCTTTAATATAGTATATGACTCTAATTATTCACATTAATGATACACTTTAGTTAGTGTAAAATATTGTCCACTGATATATTGTAAAATATTGTCCACTGTCTGCTATATTGTAGCAAAGCCACCACACTGGAGAGAAGCTACGGTCCTGCATGGATTGCTTACGGTCACTCATTTGCAGTGGAGAGTGAACATGACCAGGCAATGGCTGCTTACTTCACAGCTGCACAACTGATGAAAGGGTATGTTGTTACTTGTGAAATATAGATTCAACCTATAGTTTAAGGGGATAGGTCATCATTATCAGATCGGTGTGGGTCTGACATCCCCTACGATTAGCTACTAGTAGGAGCAGTGTCCACAGCTTGCTAGCAGCTGATCAGTACGGGTGCCAAGTGTCAGACCTCCACAATCCAATATTGATGATCTCTCCTTAGGTATCAAAGTCCTGGAAAATCCCTTCAATTTTAAAATCCCCTTAAAGAGGTTGTCCACCATTTTTACGTAATGGCCTATTTTCAGGATAGGCCATTACTAGCTGATTGGACTGTTGTACTGTCCACTACAATAATGGCAGTGCTGGGTAGTTCCCGTTCTGACGTCCAGTGATGGAGCTACACAGAACAACTGATCAGCGTGGATATGGGGTGTTGGATTCTTGTCAATCACCTAATGAAAAGCCTATCCTGAGGATAGGCCACCGCCTAAAAAAGGATGGACAACTCCTTTAATGTATTTTGTATATATAAGCATATGTGATTAATGGAGATCAATTCATTTTTCATTTAAAACCCTCTTAAGATTGGTATTCTTTTTTTTTTTTTTTACATATTTTAGATGTCATTTGCCAATGTTGTATATTGGTCTGGAGTATGGGCTTACTAACAATTCAAAGTTAGCAGAAAGATTTTTCAGCCAAGCATTGAGTATCGCACCAGAAGATCCGTTTGTGATGCATGAAGTTGGCGTGGTGGCATTTCAAAATGGAGAGTAAGTGTGAGAGTTTCAGGTTACCCTTAGTATCTTCACTTTTGAATTGTACTTCTGGATTTTCACTTCCATTTCTGCTTCCCAGCTGGAAAACTGCTGAGAAATGGTTCCTGGAAGCACTAGAAAAAATCAGAGCAATTGGCAATGAGGTAACCTATATAGACGGTCAGATATGTGAGTCCCTGCACAGACAATGGAAAGCATGCGTTGATAAGACGCATTTATACCACGTTGAATCCCAGTATACAATGTTTTTTTTTACAGGTTACAGTTGACAAATGGGAACCTTTGCTGAACAACTTGGGTCATGTCCGACGAAAACTTAAGTGAGTAAATTCAGTGACTGCTTTGTGGCTGCATATCATGGTTTTTAGAATTGCAGTTCAGATGGGGCTTTATCAAATTGGAACCAAATGCTTAATCATATAAGATACTGTAACAGATTTTTTTTATTTTAATCTATTTATTTTCTGTGTGTACCTTTCTTATAGTCAATTTTTGTACATTAATAGGGGGCAGCCATCTTACCTGAGCTGCTGCTGTGCTCTGTTAACAGTGGTAGTGAGTTATGCTTTATAGCAGCCACATGGACATAAACTGGTGTCTGGATATAATCTATGACCTGGGCAGGGAGGGGTGTAGGTGTTCCACATCACCGTTTGTCAAGGATGGATCCTGTGATATCGGCCTCCAACTTTATAGTAGAGATAATACCTTGCATTGCAATCTTGCCTATGATGATAATGAGGTGACTAATGAAAAGATAACAGGAAGTGACAGCTTATTATAAAGCTCTATGGACTTTGTAAAAACTACAAAGTATTTTAACTGTAGATAATGTCATGGAAGATTGGAAAACAAACACCATTAGAAATGAAAGAACTAAGCAGCTGGGGGCCTTCTGAAGGCCTCTACTACACCCAGGCCCACAGGATTTAATAGAATGCTGGTAAAAATCCCTTTATGTTGTAATAGAGAAGTACCAGAATGGCACTGTTAAAAAAGCCAAGCCCCTATATGACTAATTAAAAAAAATTGGCTTTTGAAATATGGAGATGAAATTTAAAAAAACACACGCCCTTAAAGGGATTGTCAGACAGTCATAGCCATTTTAGTATGTCCTGTCTGTCATCCCATGCACTGCTGCAGCCATTCACTGGCCTCATTGGTGACATGACTGTAAATATTACGTTAAATGTAATCTGTGTAATTTGTTTTTCCCTTAATTGTAGAAAGTATGAAGATGCATTGGAATATCATCGGCAGGCCCTAGTTCTAATACCACAAAATGCATCCACTTATTCTGCCATTGGATACATACATAGTTTAATGGGAAACTTTGAAAGCGCCATTGATTACTTTCACACGGTAAGATTTTAGCTTTGACATTTTTGGTAAGAAAAAATATATAAATCGTATTAGTTTACTTCAGGACCATAAAAGTGCTGACAGCCAGGTAGCTAATGCACCTACTTATTTCTTATTGGCACCTAACGCTTCTACTCATACTTTAAAACTTTATTTTTGGTTTATGTTGTCTTATCTGTGTCATGTGACCAGCAATTAGACCCACCAACTCACACAGCACCTTATGTGTGGACAGGAAGTCTAATTCTCTATGTATTCCTATGAGACTGAAAGTGAGGCTCCCATAGGAATGAATACAGCAGTTACTGGCTTTCTGTCCTGGGTCAGTTGGAGGTCAGGGAGTTGGTCACATGACCCAGCTACAATAAGAAACAGTCACTGATAAGAAAATGAAAATCACTACAGATTATATCATGCACCTTTCTAACAGGTCAGAGAATAAAATTTTTTGCGGGATTTCTTCTTTAATATTGATGACCTAAGCTCAGGATAGGCCTTTTTTCATTAATAAAAAAATACATAGAATATTCACATATAGGTCGTTCATATGTGATAAAATGTTTTGATGAAAGTGTCCTTTTAAAGGGGTTATTTCACAAAGAGTATTTATCACTTTTCCACAGGTTATCCATATTGGATTGTGGGGGTCCGACCCCCCCCCCCCAGCAGTCCTGTGGATAAGGGATAAATAATTATAAATAATATGTTGGGATAATCTCTTTATTTGTAGCAGTTTAGATATATTTCAAAAAGTGGTGATTTAATATATTAAATTGGAATGGCACTTTTGACAACCAGGACTCGTTAGGCTAGGCATGAGAAGTATTAAAGGGATTGTCGGAGTTAAATAATGACCCAGGCAGCTGCTGTAAATGGTCTTAAATAACAAAAATGAAACGTACTCCTTTTCTCCACTGCTTCTTCCTGCACTGTGCTTTGGGCTCCTCACCACTCTTTGTTTTCCTGGCTGCAGCAGTGGCATTCCATACATGACTATACAGCTGATCAGTAGTGATGTCCCGTATACTGATGAGGCCATTGATTGGATGCACAGTGACCTATGTGCACAGAACGTCACCACTGCAGCCAAGAAGATGTCAGCAATGCAGGACCAGAACACAGCGCTGGGAGCAGCAGGGAAGAAAAGTGGTACTTCTTTAGTTATTTTAGACTAGTTATAGAGGCTGCCCAAGATTTTAATTAAATCAGCCGCTTTAATGGTTTGTTCTTTTGAGAATCCCATATAGGATATCACAGCTGTGGAGGTGGTCTTCACATAGTCATGTCTTGCTTCTGTAGGTTGATAGCTCTGTATGTAGCTTGTCCTGTAACCAAAAACATACTAGAGATCAATCTCAGGGTCTTCTCTCCAGGAATTAGTTCATAAGTCCCAATATTAGACGCATATAACACTAAAGACTAAAGTACCCTGGTTATTGGGAATTTTCCTTTAAAGGCAATTGGGTATTTTATCATGAGGGTTTAAAGTCAGGATTGACTGAAGAAGGTTATTGGGGTTTATGCAGTGTAGAAATGCGTTGAATACAGCATGATACGGAGTATTAGATAAAGCAATGAGCCAGTATATGGTGGGGTTTTAGGGAGATGAATAAGAAGTATGCTGATTGTTCACAGTGCCAGGGGTAATAACACTGAGATAGATCAGCAGACAAAGTGCAGGGAGATCTATAGAGTAGTAGGAAGCTGGTTGCAAACAGTGCTGGTGTCAAGATTATGTTTAGTGATATAGTACAGACAGATAGCAGCAGATTAGGAGAAAAGTGATATACAACACCAGAGAATGTGTGATGCCGAGCTACGCAGAGCTGACAGGCACCAGGGAAACCTCAGCTGCAGTCCTCACGGGAGGCATACCGGACTATACATGCAGAGCGGTCTACTGCGGAGAGACACACGCGAGATCTCACCTGTATAATAAGTTACTGGAGAGATAGTAGACTATATGTATTTCCAGTACTTTATCCCCCAGTCACCTTCATCTAAGCCTGATGTGAGATAAGTGAATGTGTTTATTAATAAAGTTTGTTTATTTTAAATGCTTGTTTTCAGGTAGGTAGATAATATTTGAAGTCAGTTGTGCTTGAGTCTGCATTGGAGTACTTTGCGCCAGATTTATGAAAACTTGAGCGAAATGGTGGTCCAGTTTGTTTTTATGCGGCTTCCCTACTGGATTGACTAGTGTGAAAACTAAAGATCTGGCATGAAACTCATCCTTGGGACAGGTCATCAGTTTCTGATTGGTGGGGGTCTGACAACTGAAGCCGATCAGCTGTTTGAAAAGGCACCAGTGCTCGCAGTAGTGCCGTGTCCATTTCTCTGCTCTCCAAGCACAGTGCCATCCGTTTGATAGTGGCTGTGCTTGGTATTGCAGCTCAGCCCCATTCACATTAATGCGTCTAGGCCATGTGACCAATGAACGTGACGTCACATGGCCTAGAAAGCGACAGGACAGACATTGCTAGGATTGACAAGACTGACCAGTGTAACCCCCACCGATTTGCTACAACGACGTGACATGGTCGTCAGCTGCTCAGTTCAACTTTTTGCAGAGGCCACGTGATCAGCCATGCGGCCCCTGGAGAAGAAGCAGCAGAGCAGTTAGGAGACAAGTGGTACCAGACTTTTCTTGTGCAATGACACTTTGTCCTGTTGATTAGCAGAGGTCTTATCAGTTGTCCCCTTGCTAATCTTACATTGATGATGTTATGTCCTGAGACATCCCCATGACCTACAATATTTTCTCTATTCAAAAGCCAGTGCTCTTGTATGAATCTGTCCAGGCTAATGTTGATAGGTTTCCATTTGTGCAGATCATATACAAAATTATATTGTCTCTATATATGTGCTGAGAACTTTTTTTTCCCCTAGGCACTTGGTCTAAGAAGAGATGATACCTTTTCTGTTACAATGCTTGGACACTGCATAGAAATGTACATTGGTGATTCAGAGGCATACATTGGTAAGATGGTACAAATACCAAAATACTTTACCTGAATGTTTTGGGTCTTTTTCCTTCCCTTTGCTGATTTATGTAAATGTACCCCTCCCCCTTCTCTTATCTCACAGTATGCAGTCACTCCAAATGTTTCCTTTTTATATCAGAGGGTGGTTTTAGTATTTGAGAATGTTCCTGATTTAACATTTAAATGGGTTGTCCCACAAAGGGGTTGATTTGACACAGGGGCGGATTGGCCATAGACCTTACAGGGAAATTTCCCGTTGGGCCGATGCCCTGGGGGACTCCTGGGCCCCCCTCATGGTCAGCCAGTGGAAGTTTTTGGGGGTGTATTTTGTGATAGACTGTGGTATTTGGCTCTGTTGGAGTAGCATAATGTGTCACAATATGGCATTAATGGCCCTGCCTTCAATCAGTTTGGACCTAACTACAAAACGGGGCCACTTGTAGGTATTTTTCCAGGGCCACTTTAAGTTCCCAGTCCGCCCCTGATTTGACATAATTAACAATCTTGGACATGTCCCTGAATGCCTTTGGCACCACCAGCCCTCCTGACGTTGCTTCATTACAGACTGCAGAGTTGACATGCAGGTATATGGCACATGACCAATGTAGCCAATCCCTGTCCTCAGCAGTAAATAAGAGAGCTTGATTATGGGCAGACTTCATCTAGATTTTGGCTTGGAATACGTGCCAAATCTATGTGAGAATTCACTTGTGCGAACATATACCTTTAATGCTCTGTTCAGTATAAAGACAGGTATGTGACTACAACTGTAGATCCTTTTACGGTTATAAAACCTGTAGATAGTAAAAAATGATCTAAGTTAAAGGAGTTGCCCACTTTCTGACTACTGTGACCAATGTGAATGTAAGATGACGATATGGCACTTACTAATATAGCCTTTTATATTCTGTGCTGTTTGCCATATTTCATAAGCTGTGCTCCCTTGTTAGGCAAATCTTCTGTGATGTCCACACAGAGGTCCTGTCCATAAGATGGCCACTGATGGAGGGTTATATAAATTAATAAAAATACACTGCACTAATTCTCTGCTGCTCCTGTGCTGGTGTTTCCCAAATCTGTGTTCACCCAACTCCAGCAGTGACATGGCAATACGACTTGTGACATCTGCAGCCAATGTCGACACCATTGAGGTCATCTGTGGTCAGTTACTGGCTACAACTGTCACAAGTCATGTCAATACGCCATTTCTGGAGCCGGACTAACAGGGACTTCGGTACCCAAGAAGCATCTGCATGGAGCGTAAGGGTCTCGTAAGATGAGTGTTACTTTGGTTGTTCTGTACATTATAAACATTAATGTGGCTGGACAACCCCTTTTATATTTCTACCATCATGACATTCCCTCTAGGAACAGAGATTAAAGACAAGTTAAGATGTTATGACTTTGACGTCCATACAATGAAAACCTTGAAGAACATCATTTCACCTCCCTGGGAAGAAAGGGAATTTGATCTTGAGAGGCAGTCTCTTGATGAAAGTGGTATCATGGCCTTGGAGACATCTCATCTGCTACCTAAATCATCTGATGCCAGATCACCAGTGGAAGAAGCTCTTGAGATTGAGATGAATGAAAGTGATATGATGCTAGAGACTTCAATGTCTGACCACAGCTCATGAGTAGTAGAGCACCAAAGCTGCTTGTACTACTTGAGACTTTGTTTTGCACCCTGAAATCTAGATATTCGAAAGTGAACTGGCACTCCACTTA
Organism: Rhinella marina; assembly: GCA_900303285.1. Classification (NCBI taxonomy): domain Eukaryota; kingdom Metazoa; phylum Chordata; class Amphibia; order Anura; family Bufonidae; genus Rhinella; species Rhinella marina. The sequence continues at coordinate 1,334,754 of ONZH01022838.1, read as the reverse complement.
TCGGTTGAACTGGGAGAGAAGCCTTTACTTTGTCACAGAATTGCTAGGGATGCATGATGAGCAATGAACTGCTAGTTTCCGTTGTTGGAAACTATTTCATAGTATGTTACCTTCAAGAGGTTTTACGTTTTTTTAGTGTTGTAAAATGTATTTCACTTATTTTTTTAACATTGTACCGTGGACTGCCTTTATGATTATAATTTCACTGATGTATAATTAATCACCAGTAAAAAAATCTTTTAATATGTTACATTGGAAAGAGCATTTGTTGTCCACAGACCACTCTGGTTTGATAATGTGAAATTGCTTTACTCTGAAATGTACAATTTGCACCAAATTTGTTCAGTGTCTACAATAAATGCTTGGATAGACAATATTTTTATTTTCTTATTTTATTGAATGTATAACCTCTGTTACTGTACTTCATATTGTGTATATTTTACTTTATCTAGTAATGAATTGCCATATTTTTTGCTGTATAAGACGCACATGTTCATAAGAAACAACTAGGTTTTAGAGGAGGAAAAAAGATATATTTTTCATTAGACCTCAGATCACACCACCAATCAGAGCCCCAATGTTAATCAAACCTCAGCTTAGAGCACCAATCAAACCCTCAATGTGAATCAGACCTCTGATCCGACCCCCATGTTGCTCAGAGCAGACTTTAAAAAAAGAAATCAACCTACCTCTCCTGCTTCGGGCGCCGCTTCTAAGATCCAGCACTCTTCTTGATCTTCCTGGGCGCTATGCTTTGAATTGACGTCCCACAGCATGGGGTAAGAGAGTACGCTGCGGTCCTCGCACTGTACGCTGGTCATAACACAATGTGCAGCCGTGGAAGAACAGGAAGTGGTGAGTACAGATCCCACACGGGGAGCGCTGCATTCAAAGCTTGCCAGTCCTCCTGTACTAATGACACCCCCACTTAGGCTACATTCACACGACAGTTGTTTTTGTGGGCTCCGAGCCGCATATTTTGCATCTCAGATCAGGACCCATTCATTTATATGGGGCCACAAAAGATGCGGACAGCACACCGTGGGCTGTCCGCGTCCCTTGCTCCGTACAAAACACAACGGTCCTGTGAATGTAGCCTTATATGATGAAACTTTTCTCATTCCCTTGCCGTTCATGATTTGTTTTATATGACAGAAAACTTTCTGTTAGATTTTTGAGACCCAGCCAGAAGACTTATTGTTGAGGATTCTGTTGCCTGTATTTCCACTTTCCCAAACATGTTCAGTGAAGCTTGTGTCATGGTTCTTCACTCACTGACAAAAAAAACACACCCAGATAGAAATGTCAGATTGCTGCAAAACTCAGCATGCATTTATGTCTCTGGCACATATGTAAATGATTACAGGTATGGTCTGATTAGACAATGGGTCTTACCACAAGAGGGCTCACTGGGTTTCTGCCATCTGGGTTTGGCCCCAAGTAAACTGGTGCATTTGGTTCAGTGGTATTCCTTGCCACTGGCTCCTTACCTGTGTGATCCAGTTTTCTTCCCACTGTTATGTTTCGGTGTATGCTCGGTGTGGTGTTTCCCTCTCACACCGTAGCGTGACATAGACGATGCAGTCAGTTGACAGGCTTTGAGAGGTGGTGCATCATTGGACTGAGAGTAGTAAGATGGTTATCTTGACAAATTGCTTGCCATCTACCCATTCAGACCTAGCTGTTAAGTGTTGTTGTGAGCAGTGGTTACATGCTCACTAGACAGGATCATCTGATCTGCCGACAAGCACAAGCAGCACCCACAGTTTTTCTGTCCACCATCCAGATATGAGTTGCACCTTCATTAACCCCTTAAGGACCCTGCCATTTTTTTTTTTTTTTTTAGGACCAGGACGTTTTTTTTGTTTTTTTTTATTTGACATGCGACACTTTATGTGGTAATTTGGAGCACTTTTATTTATCCAAGCCATTCTGAGATTTTCCTATGACACATCGAACTTCATGATAGTGGTAAATTTGAGTCTATATGTTTCACCCTTATTTATTTAAAACAAAATCCAAAATTTAGGGAAAATGTGAAAAAATTGCAATTTTCAAAATCTGAAGTTCTCTGCCTTTAGGTCTGATAGTGATGCCTCATAAAATACCTTATGTTACTCATTTTCTCATGAATAAAGCAACACCCCATATGTGGTTATAAACTATTGTATAGGCACATGGCAGGGGTCAACAGGGAATGAGCACCATATGACTTTCGGAAGGCAGATTTCACTGGAATAATTTTCAAGCACCATGCTGCATTTGTAGAGAATCTAAGGTACCCCTACAATGGAAACCCCCAAAAGTGACTCCATTTTGGAAATTGAGCACCTTGGCCCAACAGGCATTTTATAGAATTTAGAAAACTATGGCTGTGAAAATGGAAAATTAAGTTTTTTTTTTTGTTGTTTTTTTTTTACAAGAAAGGCCCAAGTTTTTAAATTTCACAAAAATCACCCCATAATGTGTTACCCATTTTCTCCTGTATATGACAATACCCCGTTGTAAAGTGTATGGGCACACTGCAAGACTCAGAAGGGAAGGAGCGCCATGTGCATTTGAGGCCTAGTTTGGTGATTTCTGCAGGACTGATCGACAACTGCAGAGGTTCTGAGGCTCTGAGGTTAAATTAAAAAGATAAAAAAATAAACTCCCAAAAAATTTCTCTATTTTAGAAACCACACCTCACAGTATTTACCAATGGGTTCAAAGAGAAAAATTTAATTTTTTCCACAAATGTGCCATTTCAGTGCCCAGTGTATTCCAGTGTGAAAGTCAGGATATCTTAGACCCAGGGGCTCGGCTGTCAGTAATAGCTTGGCCCCTGCTGCTGATCGAGCAAGTACAGCTCCTGCTCCCACCCGATCAGAGCACCACACATGTATGCCACAGGTTGCCTGTGGGATAAACACGCATATCGTTGCCTGGACATTTCATGGTGCTTGGTGGAAGGAAATTTGGTGTTAGTCCATTACATGTCCTGCCATTGACAGCCAGCAACTTTGCCTTCATTAGAAGTGGTGTTGTGAATGAGAAACCTGGACTGCTATGGACTGGAAACGTATTGACTTTAGTGATGAATCATGGTTCCATTTGGGATCCCACGATGGTCAGGTTTGAGTATGTAGGCCTCAAGGTGAGCGCTTCAGTCCTATCTTTGCTGTGGAGCAACACACTGCCCCAATTGCTGGTGTGATGATCTGCATACAACATTCGGTCACCCCTATTAGTGATACAAGGGACATTAACAGCTCAGCGATATTCGCAGGACATCCTGTGACCACATGTATTGTCTCTTTTGGCAGGGTTTCCAACTGACATTTTTCTGCAGGATAATGCTCACATACACACCAAGGATTTCTCTCAATGTCTCTGCCTTGGCATGCCCGTTCGTCATATTTATCTCCAATCGAGCATTTATGGGACCAGATGGAAGGCCAGCTTTGGCAACCTATGAATGTGCTGAATCTACAGGCTCATCTGCAACATCTGTGGGCAAATGTGCCGCAGGATACCATACAGAACCTGTATGTCTCCATGCCCTACTGTATCTCATCTTGTGTCCAAGCTAGAGATGGCCCAACAGGGTACTTGAGCCTCCTTTCAAATGTACAGTTTTTCCCCAATAAGCTTATACTTTCCCTCTAATATTGTAATTACTTACATACTTTATATCATCTTTACATTCACACATATAAGGGGGTATATGATATCCATTGTACTGCAGGAGGATGTGCCTAAATTATGATGAGATACAGGCTTTATCATATATTATGTGCATCCTCTCTGTGCACCTGAACAGAAATCTACTCCGCTGCAAGCTGCTGTAAATTTGTCTTCATTTAAAGGAAGTCTTTCACCTGTTTTTCACATATATAACTAAGAGCACTGTCCCACAGAAGATTGCACACAGATCCCAGACATACCTATGTGCACTGTGTGTCTGTATTACATGTTCAGAAAAAAAGCACTTTTATTCTGCAGGAATCAGCTCCTAAGTGCCTGGCTCTGCAGCTGCTGCAAACCAGACTGAAGAGGGGAGGGCTGCTTTAGCTGCTCATATCTTGAGATTTGAAAGCTGGCATTCCAAGCTTTAAAATTATACCAAAATCACAGCATTATATACAGTATCTCAGAAGATCTAGCTGTTAGAAATCAAGTCGGGAGTGTTTCACTTTCAGCTAGGCACTTGGGAGCTGTTTTCCTGTACATGTAATACAGACACAGTGCACACAGGTATGTCTGAGATGTGTCTGCAGTCTTCTGTGGGGCAGTGTTGTTAGTTATATAGGTGAAAATGAGGTGACAGACTCCCTTTAAGCCAGAAAACTGCTGTAAATATAGATGCCCTTGCCATGGTCCCTTTTCAGTGGCAAGGGTGACACTACTTGCAACAAAATGTTGCAGTAGCATTCAAAAAACACTGGGTTTTCAACTTTTTTTATGCCAGAAAAGTGGCGTGAGTGGGAATGATAAATTTTCCCCATAAAGCTTCATTCGATTCCAACTACTACTTCTTGGTGTGTTATTTTTTTGTCAGTGAGTGTATGGTGCTGAAGCAGGAGAGCCTTACCCAAACTTGTCATGAAGGCACTCAGAAGACTTCTCTTTTAGGCCTCTTTCACATAAGCGATACGGATCGTGTCAGGATCTGTTCAGGATAAAACTGATGGTATTGCACGCAAGTTCAATCAGTTTTTTGTGCAATTGATTTCAGTGTTTCAGTTTTCTCCCTCGCTGTGACGCTCTCCGCTGCGATTGGACAGCGCTACAGCCAGGGAGAAGGAGACGCCCATTGAGAAACCCTGGCGTCTCCTCCTTCCTGTTCCGATGCTATACATTAGCATAGCGTGCGCCACAATTTTACATGGGCACAGCGGGCGAATGGAGCGGCGCCCGCAAAAAATAGTAAGTGCCCTGACCTCCACTGTACATGCCCTTCATAACTTTGTACTTCGTTTACAGTGTCAGAACCCATGAAAGGTCCTCTTTAAAAATAAATGCCATTAATGCTTATTAAAATGTGTTGAAATCTGGGTCTCACTCCCCTTTTTCTAAAACCTATCCCTTGGTTGAACTTGATGGATTTGTGACTTTTTTTAACCATATTAACTATTTAACATCTGGGGCTGGTGTGTTTAAAAATGCAAAAAATGACACCAGCCTTACAATGGAAATTAAAAAATTGATTCAAAACACGGTTCCATCAGCTTGATGTAGAACATTGTTTATCAAAAGTGATTAAATTGAGTGAATGATTCAGTAATTTTTTTCTTCATTTCATCTGGAAAAAAATATCATTTTGTTAATTAAAGTAATTCACTATTGGTCACAAAGCTAGAATGTTAATCTATTACAGGGGTATAAAATAAGTGACTTTACTGGCAAAAGTCCAACTGCTGGAGCCACTGCCAACCACAAGAATGGGGACAAATATGTTTCCCCTTTGAATGGAGTGGTGGCCACATATGTCCTGCCATTCAACACTGTGCCTGCTGGAGATAGCATAAGTACAAGCACTTGGCTAACTCCAGAAGTTCAGAATTGAATGGAGCAGCACCATGTTTGTGTGATCGAGGAACACAGAGCCTCTGGTCTCATGATCAGCAGGGTCTCCAGCAATAGAACCCCCACGATCAAATACTTATCCCCTATCATGTGGACCTCTGCTGATCAGACATTATCCTGTGACAAAAATGCCATTTTTTTTTCAAGTCTTGGCAGAAAGATAGCAAGGTTTTGATGACACATTATAAAAGGTCTGTTAAATTTACCTTTCGATACCCCATCGGATGTAGTTTCTTGAGGTCTGGATCTAGAAAGTTTCCCCTCAATAATCAGGCCTTTTATCGGGAGTAGTAGGTTCTCCTCGAAACTGAGGCCTGAAACTTTGTTTTGATCCTCTATAGGCACCTGTGGATCAAGGGAAGAGGTAGAAAGAGGTAGAGGAACTCTTATTTTGTTCCCGAACTGCAACAAGTACAGTTTCACCACCTTCATTTCTCTGAAGTTTGATGATCTCTTCCTATCTTGAGGTGACTACACTTCCTAGTCCCAAAATTCCTGAAGGTGGGCACCTCATCCTTTGCTAGAGGCGTCTGTTTTCAGCACAATCCACTCCTGAGTTGTCAAATATCTCTACATCTCAAGGTTCTCCATTTTTAACCACCATCCCAGGGAAACCTTCATCCTGGGACAAAAAGGGAATCATATAGTTAGGCCAGCCAGTTCCTTGTTCCAACTTGTCACCTGCAGTGGTCTGAGGTAGACCTCAGGCCAGGGAACAACATTTAACAAGGTGGTTAGTAAGCTTAGAACTCTCATTGCGTCTATGATTGAGTTAACACGACTGCAGAGAATTGACATATCCCCTGACTGATGGATAAAATCTTCTCTGAGGAAAGAAAAACCTTCATGGCTACTAATTGCCCCTGCCTGGTCTTTCACCAGCCAGTCAGCTAGCTAAATTGTTTATGGAACACATTTTTCATTTTCATGGGTTTTCCTTGAACATCATGCAACAATAAAGCCCCCTTGACATATATCAGTTGTGTCCGGCCAGCTACTGTACTTCAGGGTGGGGAGCCAGATACAACCTATATATGTGTACTGCATATAGGGCCCAACAGGAAAACGTTTTTCTGTCCGGTGCTAATTGACATCAGGCATCATCACTGATGCACTAGATGAACATGGCATTTTTTATGGGATTAACTCTAGCTTCAGTTGTCCTCCGGCATTTTATACTTCATGTAGGAGAAGAACTGAACTGGATCGACATATGTGAAGCTGGCCTAAGATTTGGAAAGTCATTTGCAAGCTACTGGTAGTAAGATTTTCCTCAGCCTATCACCCACAGACCAGTGGACAAGTGGAGCGTATCAACCAGGTCTTGGTCAACTACCTGCAACACTTCACAATGGCATGTCATGATGATTAGGCCATTTTGCATCCCTGGGTAGAGTTTTCATACAATAATTATTATATGAGTCCTGTAGTAAAACTCCTTTTTTTATTGTTCATGACCATTATTAGATGATTCCTCCAGTATCTGTCTCATCTGGATTTTAGCCTCCATATGTTTTCGAACCTGGGCAAAGGAAACACTAGGAAGTAATAACCTCTTGTGCATTCCAAAGGAGGAATAGGCTCTGAGGCTTGCTTTCCCGGGAACTATAGAAACAAATGGGACGCTTGATGATAAATCCTTCTGGTGGTGGTGGTTGAAGGCAACTATAACCAGTATCCACCCTGGATGATGTTCAGCACTCAGGAGTCTGATGCGAAGGTCTGCCAGATGTGGAATAAATTCCTCAGTTTTGCGCCAACCATCCAACCAGAGAAGGAAAGGCTTTTCATTAAAGGGGTTGCTTCACTACAGCAAAGACATTTATCATGTAGATAAAGTTAATACAAGGCACATACTAAAGTATTGTGATTTTTCCATATTGCCTCCTTTGCTGGCTTGATTCATTTTTCCATCAGAATATACACTGCATGTGTCCAGGGGTTATGGCCGCCCTGCAATCCAGCAATGTTGGCCATGCTTGCACACCATAGGAAAAAGCACTAGCCTATGCATACTCCTGCAGTCCTGGCCCCCAGGCCAGAGCTTTTTCCTATACTGTACAAGCACAGCCACCACTGATGGATTGGAGAGTGGTCATAACAGGCAGTTTAAGCACACTTAATAGCTTCAGTCATGCAAGTGCAATCAACACCTTATCTCCATGATTGAAGTATGAGTCACCAGTATTTAATTGTACAAGCCATTCTAATTGAGAACACCAGTCGGATAACTAGCAAAATGTCTTCAAGGAAAAGTACAAGTCCAGTTGTTCTGACTTATTACAACTGATAGTCTTTAAACTAGCAGAGAACACTTATTGTAGGTTGGACCATGTGGGTTGCAACACCAAGTGGAATTATGGAAATAACAGGATCTATAGACATGTTAATAAAAAAGGAAACAAAATATTCAAAACAATTAAATCTTGATTTATTTGGTATCAAGTATAAGTACCACTCGCACCAATACACACACTTACACGCTTGGCATGCTATCAATTAGGTTAATAATGGTTGTCTGAGGAATGTTCTGCTACCCTGAATGCACTAAGGCATGCAAGTCATCAAAATTCACTGCTGGCAGCTCCTTTTGCAATTGCTGACCAATGAAATCCCAGATGTGCTTAATAGGAGACATGTCCAGGGATGTTGCAGGCCATGGTATTACATTTAGGGTGCCCACAGTCGCACAAGCAACATATAGCCTGGGGTTGATCTGTTGAAAAGCAAACCGTGATCATGACCAAATCAATGGAACACTAAGTTGTAAGTGTACCTGAAATGAAGAAGACTACAGCTACTGTACATGATGTCACCCAACACCATAATACCGGAAGTAGGACCAGTGTGACTTTCCCTTATGAAGGCCTCTTCATGGCGTTGCCCATGTAGTCTCCAGACAAATCTCTCGCTATTATTGCATCTGAGGACAGACCTCCTGCAGGGTTCATACACAGAGTTCAGGTGAGTTTAGCAGATGCTTAGGCTGTGAGAGACTGGAAGTTAATCATGGCTACTTGGGATTCCTCCAGGGCCTCCACCCTTCTGCCTATGTGGCGGACATCTTGCTTTATAGTCGAAAGGTCATTACCGAGGGGCTCCAAAGCAGTGGCTAGAGTGTCATTAAGAAAACCCTGGGATATAGGGAGGCTATCGGGGGTGGAGAAATGTTTCCTACCTTCTCAGCATTTGAAGCATCTGAAGCTCTGCTCCCAGAAGCCCGATGGCTGTAGGGGCCATCTTGGAATCCTGCACCACAGAAACAGCAACAGCTGTGTCCCCTGCTTTAGATCCTCCGATTTTGATGATTGTTGGTCAGCCAGGCAAGTAGGAACAGGCTCTGAGGGTGAATTTGAGAGATCATGATATGGGCCAACCCTAAATAAATACATACATAAACAGCCTATCTGCTACACAGTAGTTTGGAGGCATAACAAGCAGATGAATAGCAAACCACAGAGTAGGTAATGACTACATTACATTAATTTTGGCTGAGTGACAATTTTGCCCAGATCAACAGACAGTCTAATGTGTATAAAGTCAGTTCACAAATGACTTTGTTCACCAAATAGCTTCTTAAACAGTGAATGCATGAAGTGTCATAATCACCTTTTGCAATTACTTAAGTCTGCACACGAATCCCCCCATGGAATAACCATGAGTCACCCTGACCAATGTTGGAGACTACCCAGCACCATTCAGTTGGGAACCTGCTGTACAGCTTATGTCCCCCCTACTGATTGGCAACCCTACTGGTGATAAGCCTGAGAGCACGTCTCACATTACAACCACAAGAATTCAACATGCAAACAACAACTGTGTCCAATCACTGTGCCGAATACACGCGGGCACCACTGACCATGTGGCCACCATCATTTCCCTGTACATGTACCATGAATGGCAGGAAGGAGGGCTAACCGGGAGTTCTGAATATCCCACTTTTATTTTCCATCTTGTGTTGATGATGATGTGGTTTACACATTTAAGATTGAGGTGTGACCAAGCAAACCACAATTTGATGCAGTATGCATTGTGCATCCTTATTTTTCCGTGATATGGGGGGGGGGTTTGGCAATATTATATGTGGGCTGGTGTTTAGAGCAGTTCTGTAACTGATGACCTGGGACCTCTGCTGATCAGCTGCTTTAGAAGGTAGCTCCATGGCTTTCTGAGAGCTTAGCCTAGACCATATGTTGTCACATTCATCTATCTCATGGCCTATGTGCAGCTCAGCCCCATAGAAGTGAATAGGGCTGAGCTGTGATACCACGTACAGCTGCTATGCAATGTATGGCGCTACACTTGGTGAGCTGAGAGAAGATTGTGGCACTACAGCAAGCCAATGCTTTCTCAAACAGCTGATCAGCGGGGTCCCTGGTGTCAGACCCCAACAGACCAGATACAGCTCACCTATTCAGAGGATAGACTTATATGATGATTGATGATTGGGAGGACTTCCCAATAGCCAATTATATTTTATGGAGAGCTGGACTTAAGACCTCAAAGGCGGGTTCGGCCGACAGGCTAATGCTTGTGGGGAGCTACTTACTCTCCTGGAAGATGATGTCAGGGGACAGAAGGGTCGGGAGAACTGAATTTTTTCCTAGATCCTTTTGTTCTCCTGGGAGATAAGCTGCTGTCAATTAACAAGGAGTTAAAGGGTTATTCCCATCTCAGACATTGGGGGCATATTTCTAGGATATGCCCCCAATGTCTGATACCGTAGATGCGGGTCCCACACCTAAGCTTAGAAAGGAGCCCACAAAGTCGGAGGGCACACTGCGCATGCGTGGCCACCCTCCATTCATTACTATGAGAGAATTGGCTCGGCTATTAGAAGAGAATGGAGCAGTGGCCGCGCTTGTGGAGTGCTCCTCCCATTCAGTGTGCTGCTCGGCTATTTTCTGCACTCTCGTAGGAATGAATGGAGGGCTGTCATGCATGCGCGGTGTGTCCTCCTGGACTTTGCGGGCTACGTTCTAAGTATAGGTGCTGGTGCCAGAGGGACCCTCACCTATCAGACATTGGGGACATATCCTAGTAATATGCCTCCAATGTCTCAGAAGGGAATACCCCTTTTTTATCTCCTTTGCATTATTCACCTAGAACTTGCCAACTTTTACAGCCCTGTGGTAGCAGGGGCACAGTTGTCACCTGTGGAAGGGGGCAGGTAAATGGAGTGTGTGGGTTAGTGTGGATTTTATGATATGTCTGTATAGGGTTTGGATGTAGGTATGTGGGTGATTATACTCAGCAGTGAGAGAAAGTTGGGACACGGTTTATTGCAGGAGACAGTTGGTGCGCGCTCTCGGCGTCGGGGACGCGCCACATCCGCAGCACCTCATGCACTTTCAACGGTTACGCGTAGGACTGAGCACAGACGGTTGGTCACTGGCAACGGAGCTAAATAAAACACGCGTCTTCAGAAATAAACCGCTCAGGAACGGCTCCGGTGAATAAGGTTACAAGCTGGGGACTACACCCCGGTCATGAGGAGCGAGCGGGAGACGCCGCCGGCCGTGCTGAGGGGAAACAGGAGCAGTGACGGTCGAGATGTGGAACTGAGCGGAACGGCGACCACCGTAAAACAACGGGAAGAACGGAAGGCGACTCTGAGCAAGGTGAAGATAGGTGGCTGTGTCAACGCCATCCTCTGTATTATGTACTACTACTGCGTGTGTGTATCTTCTGAGCTATTATGCTGGGGACCAGCCTGTGATTGGACCGTGCCGTCACGTGACCTGTCCCCATCTTCTACACCTTGTGTACCTAGCAGCAGTGCCCTCTTTCACATGCATGGCAGACATGGGCTCTAGTCGTTGTGTAGTTGTGGTAGAAGGCTGGTGACAGGGCATGATAGTGGCACCCCGGGCATTCCTGCTACCTGTGTAATGGCTATATGCACACGCTGTAGTGTTGTGTGGGTATATGTATGTCAGTGGTTCCCAGTCTGGTATATCAGTGGTGGAAGGCACAAACTAACAGTAAAATGTTTGCTTGTACAATGAGAAGGAGGGAGGCTTCTGCTGTGGGTATTATAGAAATGGCAGAAGTGCTGCCTCTTATGCTATGTGTCACTTTTGTGATGAGGGGCCGGCCCTCCAGAAACTACAACTCCCAGCATGCACACTTGCTTGGCTGTTCTTGCAGAAGTGAATGGAGCATGCTGGGGTTGTAGTTTCCCATCAGCTGGAGGTTGCTGACCCCTGTTCTACAATATGGAGGTACAGTGGAGATGTATATAGGATAACTGGGATAAGTGATGTTGATCTGTTGGGGCCCCTGCCAGTAACTAGGACTGCGGTATAGTATTTCCCATTCTCTGTAAATGATCCAGCAGGAGAAGAGATCCTATTCTACTACATGGAAGATACAGAAATAATGGAGAGGTCATGTGATGTATCCTGTTCCACCGCCATGTTCTTTCCTTCTCTGGGTAGAACCCAATTGTGGGCACCTTTCAAGAGGAAACCTGTATGGTTACTGAATATGGGCCAGACAGCTTTTACAGCGTGCAGTGGATACTGTTTACACAGTGCGGTTTTTGCATTGCTAATCTGACAGTTGCTCATCGGCATCTGGCGACAAATAGCTGCTTTATTATTAACAGTACATGCTAAAGTCATGGTTTGTTGTCAGATGCTGAAGAACAATTGTCAGAATTTGAAATTGAATACCAAATCGTATAGGACTTTTTCCACAAGATAGTGGATAAGTGTTTAATCCATTGTGGCCCCCGCGGTCAGCCCCCCTCCTATTAAACTCTTATCCCCCGTCCTGTGAATAGGGAATACGTTTTTGTTGTGGGATAATCCCTTCTGCTATCCTTAGAAAAAAATGTATTTCCCATGAAATCATTTTTGAGAACCTTCAAGCTCTGTTGTCCCCCTGTTATTCCTCCTGGAAATATATGAATATTGTGACAAATGGTTGTTTCTATACCCCTTATTCGTGCCCATTCTGATATTATCAGCACTGATTGGTCAGTGTCCAGCTGTGTAGGGTAACACCTTTTTGACAAGGGGAATGGTAGCACCCAGTTGTTTATTCATATATATATATATATGCACTGTAAAGTAGTCTTCCTAAAGCAGATGTATGTTTGATATATGGAGGAATTGAAAATCAAAATCTGTGCCAGGATATCCAGTCTGAATAAGAGGATGGTCTTGTCAAAGAGGTGGTTTTCTGGAGCGGTTTCCCTGTATAGGTCCTGGTAGGTCCTCTTTAAAGGGGTTTTCTGAGCTCTTAATATTGACAATCTATCCTTGACTCTGTTCACAGTGTAGCAGTCGTAACGGGTTACTGCAGCCCAGCCCCCATTGAACTGAATAGGAGCTGAACTGCAGTAACGCGTCATGGCCACCACACTTTGGTGGAGCTGTGCTTCCAGCTACGTTCAAAGTGCTCTATTCGATGCTGGCGTCAGCAGTAAACAGCTGAGGGGGTGCCGAGTGTTGGACCCCCACCAATAAGATATTGATGACCTATCCTGAACATAGCTCATCAATATTAGGAGCCCAGAAAACACATTTAAAGAGAATTTTAAAGGGGTTGTCCGAGTTATGAAAACAAATAGCACTGTAAATCTGATGGGCAGCAATATATAACTAAGTTAAGCAAGTTTTAGGCAAAAAAAAATCTATATTTCCTCACTTCCCTAGTTCTCTTCTGGCCTTTGTTTATATGCAATATCAACAATCTCTGCCCCCCCTCCTCCTGCTCTGCAAAGGGAGTGAATACAAGAGCTGCCCTGAGTGACATGTCTGTCTGCTGGGAGACTCAGCAGCATGTTGTATGTGTAGGACTACAAGTCCCAGCTGTACAATGACACTTCTGATATAGTACACACAGAAACTCCCCCCTACTTTTCTTATGCAATACTCTGCAGAACTTCTCTGTCAGCTCCTGTGCCCAGTATTTGTCTCCTCACTGCCTGCAGCTACTGTAATAAAGCCTTCAGCCCTGAGTCTGTGCTGGATGAAGGGGTTAAGGTTTTATCTGAAAAAATCCAGGGAGAGAGCAGCCGGCAGCTCAGCCAGTGCAGGGGGGGCGTGGCCTGCACAGTGACATCTGCTGGTGCAGGAACATTAGCAGAGCAGGGAGAGAAGCTGACATCACAGGTCATGTAACCTTGAGTGAAATCTGAGAAACCAGTAGCTTTAGAAGCAGAAAGTGTATGGAAAAGCTGTTATATTTGACTAGTAGAAACATACAAAGGACAAAAAAAATAACTCGGACAACCCCTTTAACCTAAAAGTACTATTATCCAGATGTCAGTCATTGCCGCAGACAGTTTTGTGGCCTCTGAGCCCACCAGCATTGTTTTGCAGTAGCTCCTAGTGGCCGACGACCACAAGCATTTCACTTCTGATTTCCTAAGGTTTTAAAATGGAGTGTGACTGTGAACTAGCTGCATGGGCGAGCTCATAACCTGTGGTCACATGGCAGGACAGGCAGCACCATGGACAGCAGCTCATGCATTACTTCTCAGCTGCTTTACCACCTCTTCTATCTCCTCATTTACTAGCTGTCACCTCCACGTCCACATTTCTATGTGAGTTCTTAGAAAAACAGAGCAAGCATGCATGCTGGGAGTTGTAGTTTCACAACAGCTGGAGTGTCGGAGGTTGCCTACCCCTGGGATGCTGTAAATAAAGAAAATCAGAAAGCGGCGCTGCACGGTGTACAGGGGAAGACATCTGCCGTGAAGTTGGGATCTGTCACCTTTTATTTTCTCACATTGCAAGAATTCTGTTTTTCTCTTTTTAGGAACCCTTGTAATATACAGGAGAGTGGTTTCCTTAGAATCAGAGGACGCAGACAGCAATCCCCTTCTTCCTAAACATTCCCTAATATATGTTGTTTCCTTATCTGTTTCTGCCCAGGGTTCATATATCTAACCCTTTCAGTACCGGAGGTTTTTTCATTTTTGCGTTTTCACTTTCCTTCCCTATTTTCCGTGAGCCATAACCTTTTTTATATTTTCGTTCACATAGCTGTTTGAGGGCTTATTTTTTGCAGGACAAGTTGTACTTTTGAATGCCACTATTAATTATGGCATAAAATGTAGTGGGAAGTGGTAAAGAAAATTCCAAATGGGGTGGAATTGGAAAAATACAACAATTCTTCCACCGTTTAACGGCGTTTGCGGCAAAACTGACCCATGCACTCCATTCTCTGGGTCAGTACGATTACAACCATATCCCATATGTATAGGTTTTTAATGTCTAAATAGTGTAAAAATAAATGTAAACTTTGAAAAAAAAAAATGGCCATATTCTGACCCCCATAACTTTTTTATAGTTACGTCCACTGAGCTGTTTAGGGGCTCATTTTTTGCGGGACAATCCATAGTTTTTATTGATCACATTTTATTACATTTTTTTTTTTGGGTAAGTGAAGCAATGAAAAAATAGCAAATCGGTCATTTTGACCCTTTTATCCATTATGCAATTCGCTGTATTAGATCATTTTGTTATATTTTAAAAGTATGGGCGTTTTCGGTCGTGGTGTTACCCATGATGTTTATAATTATTGTTATTTAGGTATTTATTATTTAATTATATTTAAAGCGGGGTGATTTAAACTTTTATATATTTTTTATATATTTTTTAGCTTTTTTTATTTTTTGTGATGATTTTAAGGCTCGTATATGAGCCTATAAATAATGTTTTTGAATTTTTCATTTTGAACTATCAGGGATTTTAAGTGACTTTTGCTCAATACTTATCCTGGCCTGGCTTACAGTGTTCAGCTCAACTGCAGATGCCTAGATTGGCCACACGGGGCATCTGTAGGAAGCCCGGAAGGACGAGCTTCCGTTTTTTTGCGCATTTAGATGTCGTGATCTCACTTGATCACAGCATCTAATGCCTTTAATTACCACGATTGGCATTATTGCCGGTTGCGGTAATTAGCCGCAGGCTATTTGAAACAGCAGAGATCTGCCGACCATGATGTCCGCTGCACGTGCGAGTGGGCATCATGTTCCCACATCGCTCCAGTGTCATACATGTGTGGCTCTGGTAGTGTACGGGTTAATGTAGTGGCACCAACTGTATATTCATGATTAGCAGAAGAACTCCTTCTGTATCTAAAGAAATGTTAAATGACTAAGCGTGTGATTAATGATTGATTGGGATACAAATTAGAATGTCCTTCCAGATATAAACAAGCTTTCATAAATGAATAATACAGGTGAATATAAGAAACTTTGTAATTTATCTTATTAAAGAATGATGCTTCCTTATGAGCTTCTCAGGCTGCTTTTTTCCTACTTCCCTTCACTCAGCCTCTTATCTCTCTGTAGAGATATATGCAAACAATAAAAGGAAAAAAACAGCAGCACAGTAGGGTGAATTTGGGTGCAAAGTCCTCAATATGTAGAGATATATGGAGAGATGAGGAGGAGAGATGAGGAGGCTTCTGTGGCTAGTAAGAGATTTACTTCCTCACCCTGAACAGTGGTAGAGCCTAAGTGTAGCAGAGCTAAGAAACTGTAGTTTCTGTGTCTTTTAGGCCTCTTTCACACGACAGCATTTTTTGCGGGCTCCGATCTGCATTTTTCACATGAAAAATGCGGACCCATTCATTTCTATGGGCCCGCAAAAAATGCGGACAGCACACCGTGTGCTGTCCGCATCCGTTGCTCCGTTCCGTGGCCCGCAAAAAAAAATAGAGCATGTCCTATTCTTGTCCGTTTTGCGGACAAGGATAGGCAATGTTACAGTGGATCCGCAAAAAATACGGATGCCATACGGACGCCATCCGTTTTTTTTGCGGATCCGCAATTTGCGGACCGCAAAACACAACGCTCGTGTGAAACTAGCCTTACCCAGCAGCCGCCTCCCCCCCTTACATAGACATCAATGTTAAAAGCAGGAAAGAGCAAAGCAACCTGATAAAAGCAGATAGAAGCTTTTTTTCTTATATTCACATGTATTATTCATTTATGGAAAGCTGTTTTATAACTGGAGGCACACTTTAAACATCAATGATTTCAAAGACATAGAGTGGCATGCATTGCCCATAGGCTCTTTTTTTTTTAAGAAAAAAAAAAAACATGGAAAAACATAGTTGACTTTGCTTTTCTATATAGAAAAATAAAAAAATTTATACTGACGTCCAGCATCCTAACGGAAGCCGAAAGAACATTCTTTTGGTCTTTGGTTGGTCAGTGAGGACTGTCTCACATATTCCTGGCATATATGCCGACCTTTCCGGCAAACTCAGTATGAACATGGCCTTACTGTGTTTGTACATGTAAGTGAATGTAATCATACACAACATTAACACTTTTCTGACTTAGCAGTTTTTGCATACATTATCATAGATATCAGCACAAGAGATATCACAAAATATTATCTGCTTGTAATTAGTAGAATATTAGTAGAGAAAATAAAACTTTGAAACGGTAAGGCCAGAGGTCCTAAACCTTTTACTTTACTCATTACTATTAGTACAATCTGTACTTTATCACATGGCTATAATAGCCTGCTGTGCATTCACTACATGCATAACACGCACTGCACTACATACATCAGTGTGTGATGGATGTGGTGCAGTGTATGATGGATATGGTGCAGTGTGCAATGGATGTAGTGCAGTGTGTGATGCATTTAGTGCAGTGTTTGATGGATGTGGGGCATTGTGTAATGTATATGAGGCATGGTGTGATACATGTGGGGCATTGTGTGATGTATGTGGTGCAGTGTGTAATTTATGTGGGGCACTGTGTAATATATGTGGGGCACTGTGTGATGTATGTGGAGCACTGTGTGATGTATGTGGGGTAGTGTGTGATGTGTATGGTGTAGTGTGTGAACTGTGTGATGTATGTGCAGCACTGTTTGTATGTGGGGCAGTGTGTGATGTATGTGGTGGAGTGTGTGATATATCTGGTGCAGTGTGTGATGTATGTGGGACAGTGTGTGATGCGTGTAATGTATGTGGTGCAGTGTGTGATGCATGTGGGGTAGTGTGTGTTGTGTGTGGTGGAGTGTGTGATGTATGTGGTGCAATGTGTGATGTATGTGATGCAGTGTGTGATGTATGTGGTGCAGTGTGTGATGTATGTGATGCAGTGTGTGATGTATGTGGTGCAGTGTGTGATGTATGTAGTGGAGTGTGTGGTGTATGTGGTGCAATGTGTGATGTATGTGATGCAGTGTGTGATGTATGTGGTGCAGTGTGTGATGTATGTAGTGGAGTGTGTGGTGTATGTGGTGCAGTGTGTGATGTATGTGGTGCAGTGTGTGATGTATGTGGTGCAGTGTGTGATGTATGTGGTGCAGTGTGTGATGTATGTGGGGCAGTGTGTGATGTATGTGGTGGAGTGTGTGATATATGTGGTGGAGTGTGTGATGTATGTGGGACAGTGTGTGATGCGTGTAATGTATGTGGTGCAGTGTGTGATGCATGTGGGGTAGTGTGTGTTGTGTGTGGTGGAGTGTGTGATGTATGTGGTGCAATGTGTGATGTATGTGATGCAGTGTGTGATGTATGTGGTGCAGTGTGTGATGTATGTGATGCAGTGTGTGATGTATGTGGTGCAGTGTGTGATGTATGTAGTGGAGTGTGTGGTGTATGTGGTACAGTGTGTGATGTATGTGGTGCAGTGTGTGATGTATGTGGTGCAGTGTGTGATGTATGTAGTGGAGTGTGTGGTGTATGTGGGGCAGTGTATGATGTATGTGGTGCAGCGTGTGATGTATGTGGGGCAGTGTATGATGTATGTGGTGCAGCGTGTGATGTATGTGGTGCAGTGTGTGATGTATGTGGGAAAGTGTGTGATGTGTGTAATATATATGGTGCAGTGTGTGGTGTATGTGGTGCAGTGTATCATGTATGTGGTGCAGTGTGTAATATATGTGGGAAAGTGTGTGATGTGTGTAATGTATATGGTGCAGTGTGTGGTGTATGTGGTGCAGTGTGTGGTGTATGTGGTGCAGTGTGTGATTTATGTGGTGCAGTGTGTGATTTATGTGGGAAAGTGTGTGATGTGTGTAATGTATGTGGTGCAGTGTGTGGTATATGTGTGTGGAGCTTTGTTGATCGATTATTACAGGCAGCATTGCTGCGCTGTTCACAGTGCTTATGAATGTCAGGGAAAAGTTTAAGGCATACCGATACCATGGAGTAAAATGGCCTGTACAAGTGCCCCATTCATTTCAATAGACTTGCATAGGAGCGATCCATCCCACTGAAATGAATGGGGCAGCTTGGGTGTAATTACACCTGCTCACTGCTACTGATGTTACGGCAGGTAAACAATGAAGAGAAGGCAGCGCTGGCACAGCTGATTGGCGGGGGTGTCGGACCCCCACTGATCTGATATTGATGACCTATCCTGAGAATAGGTTATCAATAAATATAACTTGGAGAACCCCTTTAACGAAACTGCTAAAAATAACAAAAAAAAAATAATCTCGGAATAGTCATTTTTAGTGATTTGCACAATTAAAATGTGTCCAGGCTAGATTTGCTACTATTTAACCTTACCATAGAGGACTAACGTTTATTGTGTGATGTCTCTGGTAGGTGGTAATACGTCGTCTTCCGCCAAGCATAAGTAAAGAGCAACTGGAGGAGCAACTGCATCCGCTACCAGCATATGATTACTTTGAATTCTGCACGGCTGATCCCAGGTTAGTTGTAAATTCAATGCTGTCAATTCCATTGTCATCAGGTCAGTTATTGTCTATTGTTATATGGGTGTGCGCTGCATGGTCATAATCCACACTGAACATATGTTTTAATGCATTTTGTTGGCATGACAGTAACAGTATTTCTCTTCTGCGTCCAATCTGCATTTTTTGCGGATCACATATGGACTCATTCATCTCTTTGGGACCCCAAAAAATGCAGACAACACACGGTTGTGATCCATGTGCTGTCCACATTCATTCCTGTCCATTGAATTATAGAACATGTCCTGTTCCTGTCCATTTTGCAGACAAGAATCTGACAATGTAATACATATTAGTGTAGAAGAATAGCAGCTTGTCTAATAATTCCACATGCTCTGCACTCATTTACTGCAATTACTTTTCAGCCTCTACCCGCATCTCTTCTCAAGAGCCTACATTAACTTTAGAAACCCCGAAGACATCATTCTCTTCAGAGACAGATTTGATGGATTTATCTTCATTGACAGCAAAGGTTAGACATGTTATCTCTCTCCACTGAAGTGACGTATCTTTGTGTATATTGCATATTGTGCATCATGTGATATTATTAATAGAAAAGATCGATACTGTGTTATTAATTGCTTCCAGGACGACCATTGTATGTTGAAACCATTATAGCTTGAGTCCGTAACTCTATGGAAAACTTGTAATTGACTCATCGAATAAGACATAAGAGAAAATGAAGATTTGAGAAACATAAGCAGATAACTAAGACAGATAAAACAGGTCCTTACATATAACAGCCAGGAATAGAAGTTGTAAATCTCTTCCTAGGATGAGGACAGGAGCATCTTCAGAGTCCTGTATAACACACAGTATACCAGAAAATACCATGGAGCCGCCCTCACCTCATCCTACGGTAGTACAGACAGAGGACAGTACAAGACATGTAGTACCGCACTGTAGTGTGAAGAGGAGCTGCCAGACAACCAGTACACGGGTTATACCACAGACATGGCCAGGATGGTTGGCTGGATGTGAGAGGCATTATACCTTGAGTCTAGTTTCAACCTACGATGGTCCAATAAAAAAAACACTGTATGTTAAAAATTATATATCCTGAGGCCATTGTCTACTTTATCCTAGAAGAGGTGATTCAAAGCACAAGAGACATCACAATATTTTCTGCTGTGGCTACTTATTTGTACAGAGACAATTCTAGGAAATGTTCTTCAAACGGTTTCTATTAGAAATTGTAATGACTTTCCCTTTTACCTGTTGAAACAAATAGGGAAACACCACAAATCTCCAGGATAATCCCCACAGTGTAGACATCCTTCCTGACAAGATAATTCTGTCTGAATGACCCTTTTTACCTGTAAACTTATCTATCAGTTTTTACCGGCAAAAGTGATTCCACCTCCAGGTCACGTAAAAACCTTTTTTGAACGTACCTCTGTTTGTTCCTAGTAGCACAGGGGACCTTACAAAAAGACTTTTTAAAATGTAAATGAGGCCTGAAGTGCCCCCTGCATGTTTTCTCAGCTCAGAAATATCTGGACTTTTCATCTCAACTAACCCCATCTTTCCATGATCGACATGGATGAAATCATCCACAATTTTCTCCAAATTGGGACTTGCCCTTGTGCAGAACAAGGGGTTGATCTGGAGAAGACTGCGGATGATGCAGGAGTTGTTATCCACATTAGTCTGGGTACACGCCCAGTGGGCACCTCACTACTTATTTACACATGGCATGGAAAAGTTCTCTTTGTAAGGTAAACTGCATTACTGGGGACAAACAAGAATGCATTTTGATAAGAGCTATAGCACAGAGGGACCAATGTAGGGCTCGTTCACATGAAAGTGCCGCGGTCCGCAAAACACAGATGCCGCCCGTGTTCCTTCCGGAACGGAGCGTGTGGACCATTATACAAATGCCTATTCTCATCCGCAAAATGGACAAAAATAGGACATCATCTATAATTTTTGCGGGGACACGGAACGAATAAACAGATGCACACAGCACACGGAGTGCTGTCCGCATCTTTTGTGGCCCCACGGAAGTCAATGGGTCCATATTCAAGCCGCAAAAAATGCAGCTCGGATGCAGAACCAAACCGCAGTCGTGTGAATGAGCCCTTAGGGTGTAAAAACTGATGGTAGGTTCCCTTTAACATTTTACATTCTGAACTGATAAACTGGCCTGTTCCATGCGTACTAGCTAGACTGGAATTCTGTAAAATGTAAAGCAGTTGAATTGCACTGACATAAATATGACAGAATATTGCATGTAACATGTCTCCCCAGGCCAGGAGTATCCAGCCGTTGTTGAATTTGCACCCTTTCAGAAAATTTCTAAAAAGAAACTGAAGAAAAGGGACACAAAAGCTGGAAGCATAGCAGATGGTAAGCATTTTCCCTTAAAGGCCTATATACTTTTACAATATTTAGAATAAAATAAATATTACATAATTGTATTTTAGAGTTTTAGTTTCTTAGTATCATCAAGACCTGCGCTAGTTGTCAGTGAATGGAAACATTTACATAAAACCCAAAAACCACAGTACAGTACAGAAGATAGGTAGGCCGGACAGAATGGGATGAAGCTTCTTTTAATGGGACTGTCCCATCAAAAATATTCTACATTTTTTTCGAATCAGCACCTGGATCTGAATACTTTTATAATCGCATTTAATGTTATTGAATAATATGCACATGTATAGCGCCACCTGCTGTTTGTTCTTCTCCTCATCTCCGTATCTACCTCACTGACCACATGCTCAGTTCAATACTTCAGCTCCTACCAGCCATATTCTCTGTTAGAAGCGTGACAGGGAGAGAGAGTTGCTCCCTTCAGCCATTGCCTGTGTAAAAGGACACGCCTCTGAGCAATGAATGAGGAGATTTCTGGATCCATGTGAGGTACAGGGCTGGTTCTAGCTTTGTGACATAGAGGTCATCATGTACTATGTGAAGTCAGGGATTACTCATTTAAAGGGTTTCTGTCACCAGTTTTTTCGGCATGAATCAGGCTGACATTAGAGATGTGCTAATGTCACCTGATTCCAAATATATATCTGTTTTATTTACTGGTGCCCCTATTTTTTATATAAAATGAACTTTTATTTTATGCTAATAAGGCCTCTAGGTGCAAGGGGCGTTACCCCTGCTCCTAGAGGCTCTGTTGATTGACAGGACCAGGCAGAGAAGAAACACTCCATTCACCATAGCTTGCAAGGACCTTCAATGATGTCATGACCATGTGATCAGTCACATGGTTTAGGAGGAGACAGGCTGTTTGTGTGATCCTAACCATGTGACTGATCACATGGTCATGACATCATTGAAGGTCCTTGCAAGCTATGGTGAATGGAGTGTTTCTTCTCTGCCTGGGTCTGTCAATCAACAGAGCCCCTAGGAGCAGGGGTAACGCCCCTTGCACCTAGAGGCCTTATTAGCATAAAATAAAAGTTAATTTTATATAAAAATGGGGGCACCAGTAAATAAAACAGATATATATTTGGAATCAGGTGACATTAGCACATCTCTAATGTCAGCCTGATTCATACCGAAAAAACTGGTGACAGAAACCCTTTAAAGAATTCTTAAGAATAGGGAGTAGATGCTATAATACAGAAATACATTATACAGACTCACAAACCATAACAAGAGTAGTAAAAAATAGTATGTGTATACAGTAATAGGATTCAGTCATCACCAACCCACTAGTAATAAACTGGAAAAACAGACATTGGAAATTGAGCACACCCATTTTTGTATTGTACAGATTTGGAATATAAGAAATTTTTGGAGAACTACTGTGCAGAGGAGGAAAAAATATGTGCAAATCCAGAGACCCTCTTGGGAGAAATTGAAGCAAAAACTAAGGAGCTCATTGGTTTGTACAGCTCTGTCTGTTCCTTGGCATTTCTCACCGGCACTGGTTTTCAGTCATGAAGCATAGTTTATGTATTTTTATTATCATTTTCATTTCCAGCTCGAAGAACAACTCCACTCCTTGAATTCATCAAAAATCGGAAGTTAGAGAAACAGGTATGATCGATCACAGTGAGGAGCGGGGTTAACGTGATGCAGATTTTATATATCACCTAATCTACAAAACTTTTATGTAACCCTGCTCTAGAGAATACGGGAAGAAAAGAGGGAAGAGAGGAGGAGGCGGGAGCTGGAAAAAAAGCGATTGAGAGAGGAAGAAAAAAGAAAAAGGCGAGAAGAAGAAAGGCGTAAACGGAAAGAAGCAGACAAGCAAAAGAAGTTGTGTGAAAAAGAAATCCGGATTAAGGTAGCAATGTGTTATAATGTATCCGGTTTTAACTGTTGACACATACAGGATCCTGCTCGATAAGGATATAGAACTACGACTGGCTGCATAGTTTTCTAGCTGCTGCTTTTGTGACTCTGGCGCTTTTTTAGTTTTCTTCTAGCTTGTGTACTTCAGCTTCTATCTGTGCTGATAGTTTCCATGCTGATACCACTGAATTGTCAGGTGGGTGGTGGCTGAGGATCCACTGACACTGAGCACTGGAGACTTCCCATCTGGCAATTCACTGGTAAATGTCTAGTTTATTGCATTGCTCTGTACTGCCTGCCCTGATCCCTGAACTCTGTCATCTGCCCTGACCTATTGCCTGTTTAACGGATTGTATGAACTCTGCTTGGCCTGACTTTGGCTTATCCACTGACCACGTATTTGTCTGTCCTCCTTTTGCCACACACTGGGTCTGCTGTCAATGTATTTTTACTACTTCAGGAGGTAGCGGCCTGGTGGTTTCCCTGTAATAAATATCCCTGTATTGAGCTGAAAGGGTGAAGACCAGGGGTGCCATTTAAGATTAGCCCTAAGTTAAATCCATTCAGTGACACAGCAGGTTCAAGCTGCATTACAAAATCACAAAATCCGTTTTTTTACGGTAGACTGACCCTTTGAAGTCAGTGGATCATTGAGAAAAAGCTGAAGCACTGATGGTTGCTAGAAGACCCTGGGTGTGTATTCAGTATTTTTTCATTGGCATGAAGAACTGATGACAACTGTGCCACATGGACTGAGAAAACTGACAAACTGAATGCAGTCTGAGACGTTTCTGATGTAATCATTTATAGTAGTCCGTTTACAGCCATCAGTGCATTTAGAACCAGTTGTGTGGAGATTTGTATGTATTTGGTCACCAGTGAAAAAGGTTGAGAATTCATTTTGAGTAATGTTGCCCGGGTCACATTCACAATTTTTTCTTGTCTTCATCTTAAAGCAGGTCTATCACCAGTTTCATCTCGCCCTATTGCAGAGTAAAATGCTGGGTTACTTACTTGAATTGACCTACTTATTTTGCGAGAATCTGTATTGAGCAGCTCCAGCATGAGCCGAGCGCTCATAGGAAGAGAGCTGTCAATTGGGGTGGGGGTAGATTTTTTTTTGTTAGAATTTTGAGGCTTGTAATTAGAGAATAAATAAACAAACAGAATTTCTGTTTTTTTACATTCTAGTAAATGTTTTGGTAATCTCTGATAATCACATAGTATTACTCTAGAATTAGACTTTATATTATGGGTTTGAGTGATAGCATCACAATAATGATTGGTGGGGGAGCTTTTTCATGAGTATTTCTTATTCCATTTTATTTTGTTCTTTTCTTTTTTTTAATTTTTGTAGCCTATCTCTTAAAGGTTCCATAACTTTTACACTGTAACTGGGGGGAGTGAAGGGAGAATCCTATTCTTACCAGCGTCCTGGCGATCATGTGACCAGTCACATAACCTCTGGGACCAATACAGGCTCTGCCGCTGCCTCTATTTCATACACAGCGCTCATTGCCACAGCTCGTCGTCAGACAGTTAAGCATGGTTATTTTTCACTATATATCAGTGTTCACTTTAATACATTTTCATTTAGCTCCTAAAAAAACCTGAAAAGGGAGATGAAATCATCAGCGAGAAACAAAAGGAGAAAGTGGATGAAATTGACCATGAAGACTCTAAATGGGAAAAATCATCTGGGAATAATAAAGCGAGAACATTTGAAAACTTTGTGAAGGAACTTAAGGAAAAGTAAGGATACGGATTTTGTATTTTTTTTAATTAACTTT
This sequence comes from Rhinella marina, assembly GCA_900303285.1. Lineage (NCBI taxonomy): Eukaryota > Metazoa > Chordata > Amphibia > Anura > Bufonidae > Rhinella > Rhinella marina. The sequence continues at coordinate 1,309,451 of ONZH01022838.1, read as the reverse complement.
ATATATTTTTGTATATTATTTTTAAAGGATAACTTGGAAAATGCATTTTACATATGTTAGTGGTTACCTTGACTTAAAATATCTTTTACTAAGTTTCAGGTTGCAATCTTTATTCCTTATTCATGTGATATTCAGTTTGCAACCTGCTCCTGGTTTTCGACTTTCCTTATGTGGCCATGTCATACAGACTGATTGTATTACACCGCCCATGTGATTCTTCCCCGCAAACTGTACAACCATCTTTGACTCCATACTGCTATCTCTAACACTGAGAGAAGGGATGGAGAGAGCAGAGAGCCGTCGGAAACAGGAGCAGTACTCTTACAGATTTATTTCTGTGCTAAACAAGGTTTTAGCAAAACGTTGGTTTCACTCCCTGTTCATTAAAGAGATGTCCCATGACACTTAGCCCTTGTCCACAGGATAGGATATAATTATCTGAGCAGTGGGGGTGTTAGTGCTGGGTCCCTACTGATCTCGAGAACAGAGGCCTTGTGTACTTCTATTTGAATAAAGCAGCATGTCGCGCATTCGCACTGCTGCTCCATTCATCTCTATGGGACTGTTGGAGATAGCTAAGCCAAGTGCAAGGCTAATTCTGGCAGTTCCATAGAGACAAATGGCGGTGTGAATGGCGGCAGTGTGTATGATCGACCTGCAGCTTCATTCATCTTGGGCGTCCCTGTGGGGTGTGGGTCCCCCCGTTCTCATGATTGGTGTTTGGACTTCCCACCAATCTAATAGTTATAACATAGTATAACTGGAATACTCCTTTCATAAATGTGTTGCAAAGCATGTACTCCAGATTTTTGGCACAAACTGCGCTCGAATTTTGCAGCTCTGGGGTCCTGGGTTCTAATCCAACCAAGGACAACATCTGCATGGAGTTTGTACGTTCCTCAATGGGTTTCCTTCGGGTACACTGATTTCCTCCCACACAAAGAGATACTGATTGTGAGCACCATTGGGGGACAGCCCGATGCTAATGTCTGTAAAACGCTGCACAATATAGTAGCGCTATATAAGTGCATCTAATAAATATGTATTCATAACAACATGAATCCTAGCTTTTGAAATAAACACTACTCTTTTAGAGCTCTCTCTCTGTTAAATTTATGGGGTTGTCTGCCACTTAAGCACTGCCATTCTAGCCCATCCCTCAGCATTGATTTCACTTTGACAACATGTCTCCTGTGCAGCCAGTTAAAAGCCTCACAGGTACACTTTTCAGGTCGGTGACTGGCTGCAGTGGTCACGTTTTGTCACTGTTACGTCAATGCTGAAGCCCTATACACAAAGGCTGAAGAGAGGACCGCAGCAGCACCGGTGGAGCAGCAGGGTTTTGACAGGTAAGTAATGCTTATTTTGTTATTTTACACAATCCCTGACTCTGTTCTACTTTTTTCCTAATCCATCCTTTAAGGACTTAAATATTAAATATCATGGTTTCTGGTTGTAGGACACAGAATGATAGTGACAAGGAGCAAAGAGATATTGAAAAGAGATACAGAGATAAAGATCAAGAACGACAAAGGTATCATCGAATGGACGATGGCAGAAAAGCAAGAAACCACTATGAGTTTGACAAGTTTCTTAGAAGGAATGAAGATGACCAGAAATGGGGAAAAGGATTCAGCCAAGATCGGGCCAAGAAAGGGAGCCACAACAACAGCTATGCAGCGGATGCTGTAGACAAACTGGGTAAAGAGGACAAGTGTGATGACTTGGCATCCAAAAAGGAGCGCATAAGAAATAAGGTTCTTTTATTCTTTTAGGATCATTTCTCATTAGCTAAATATGCCCCTATAAAGAGTGCTCTTTATACACCAACTATAAAACATAAAGAAGCACATTATAAATACCATACCGAAAAATAACCACATTCATTTCATGTAGCATCTTTTCTGGATGTTATTATATTCAGTTCAGTTATCTTGACTGCATTTTATGAAGCCAAAATACACTTCATGGTGAGTAGAAGTACAAACGTGCAATGTATGACCAAGAAAAAGTTTCATGAATGAAATATAGCAAAGAAAACAGCAGTGTTCTCCATAAAAACTTTTCAAGTGTCTTTTAGTGACCTGCACCTACTAACTGACAATTTTCATTTCATGACCTGTTTTTTGCTTGTAAAAACCACAATGGGGGAGATTTATCAAAAGCTGTGCAAAGGAAAACTGGCTTTATTGCCCAAAGCAACCAATCAGATTGATGATTTCATTTTCAAAATGAACCCGAAAAACTAAATGTGGGCAACCATTTGCACCATTTTGATAAATTTCTTCCAGGGAATTTCAAATGTTTTTACAACCATTTTTGGTTGTGTTTTTAATTTGTTTCATTTGCATTTTGGTGTTTTTTTAAAGTTCCATAGAGTAACAGAAGAAACAGCATTAAAAAACACCATACATGGGGTAATTTATCAAGTCGCGCACTCCAGAATTCTGGCTTAAGGCTAGGGCTACACGGTGACATATGTGGCGCAACAGCATGTCTGTCAGTAACTTGCCGTCTCGCAGCTATTTTAGAACTGTGATTTGGCAGTTAACACACAGCCATGTCACAGATGAGTCAAGTGTCACATGTGAGATATTGAAGTCAGTGGAATGAATGTCACATATGTGACTTGCAACACAAAATCCAGCATGTCTGTATATTTTGCAACTGTCTTGTTGCAGTCACTGCATGTCATGTACGGCATTGCGACACCATAGACATACATTACATGAAATGGATAGGAGAGATAGCCCACAGTTATCTCATATGTATGGCAAGCTTAAAGGGGTATTCCCATCTCACAAATGTAGTTTGTATAGTTAGATATAGCCATACCAATATTATTACTAATAGAATGTATTTATATAAAATGTACCGTTTAGAAGATTCGCCTATTTGTATTTCCGTTGTCCCACACACATCAGTCAGGCCGTTGCCCCTAGTTACGGTCACCGCGGCCATGCAGTAGTGGTGGCCGGCTTGCTCCTGTTCAAACCTGCTCTGAGGTAACTGCAGTATTGTGAACGCACATTGAACAAGCATGCGGAGACACATCTTAGGGTTGTAGCATTTTTGTCTGCGCTTCCAAAACGCAGAGAAACGGATCCTGTTCCAAGATCAATTCATCTCTATGGCGCAGGATCCGTTTATAAAGTCTGCGTTTTGGACGGATCCTGACCATTGCGTTTTGGACTGGTAGCGTCCAAAACGCAGATTTGAAAGTACCCTAAGATGTGTCTCCGCATGCTCATGCAATGTGCGTTCACAATACAGCAGTTACCTCAGAGCGGGTTTGAAAAGGAGCAAGCTGACCACCACTACTGCATGGCTGCGGTGGTCGTATCTAGGGGCAACGGCCTGACTGATGTGTGTGATACAATGGATATACAAATAGGAAAATCTTCTAAACGGTACATTTTATATAAATACATTCTATTAGTAATAATATTGGTATGGCTATATCTAACTATACAAACTACATTTGTGAGATGGGAATACCCCTTTAAAGGGGTTTTTCCATCTTGGACAATGGGGGCATATCGCTAGGATATGCCCCCATTGTCTTATATGTGCGGGTCCCACCGCTGGGACCCGCACCTATATTGAGAACGCGGCCCCAAAAGAGGAGGGAGCACCGCGCATGCGCGGCCGCCCCCAATTCATATCTATGGGGCCGCCGAAAATAGCCGAGCTCGGCTATTTCCGTCGGCTACATAGAAATGAATGAGAGCGCACCGCGGCCCGGCTCCCATTAATTTCTATGGAGCCAGCGCTCGGCTATTTTTGGCGGCCCCGTAGAAATGAATGGAGGGTGGCCGCGCATGCGCGGTGCGCCCTCCTTCTCTTCTAGGGCCGCGTTCTCAATATAGGTGCGGGTCCCACCTCTGCGATATGCCCCCATTGTCCAAGATGGGAAAATCCCTTTAAAGGCTATGTACATCTTTGCGGGGGGGGGGGAATTTTTTTATTATTATTGCATTGTACTTATTTTGAGCTAAAAATAATTTATTTTCAATTAGTCTTTATTAACAATATGGAATTATTTTTTGTGTACAGAGCTGACATGCTCTACTAGCTGCCTGTGGATTTTTTGTCTTTTCCGTCATCTAAGGAGCATAAGGACTCGTTATCTCTGCCCTCTGACATTATAAACACTCATTAAAGGGGTTCTGCAGTTTTTTAAAACTGATGATCTATCCTCTGGATAGATCATCAGTATCTGATCGGTGGGGGTCCGACAGCCAGGGCCACCGCCGATCAGCTGTTTGAGAAGGCAGCGGCGCTGCAGGAGCGCAGCGGCCTTCTCTGTGTTTACCGCAGGCCCAGTGACGTCACGACTACTATCACTGGCCTTGGCGGGGCTAAGCTCCATTCATGGGAACAGAGCTTAGCCCCGCCCAGGCCAGTGATACTAGTCGTGACGTCACTGGCCTGCGGTAAACACAGAGTAGGCCGCGGCGCTCCTGCCGGACCCCTGCCGATCAGATCCTGATGATCTATCCAGAGGATAGATCATCAGTTTTAAAAAACTGCAGAACCCCTTTAAAGCTCAATCCTCATCTTACTCATAAGAATGTGGCTTAAATAAGTGTTTATGACTTCTTAGTAGTTTAGAGGTAAGGTTTATTAGATGACAGGCACAAAGTGAAAGTAGCAGTCACACAGTTAGAAACACAGTTAACCCTTTGTGACAGAATCGCTCAATATTTTTAATTGAAAATATGATTTGTAGCCAAAAACGAGTGAAATGCAATCATAAACAAAAATTGCCTCCAAAGGTGTACATAGCCTTTAAGCCAATAGGTGGTGTAAATTTTAAGTAGGTAGTGTAAAAGTGTAACAGATTTATCATCCAGCATCAGCCACTGTGATAAATCTGTCACAGTTTCAGACTGTGTAAAAAAAGTTTACACTGTCTAAAAACTACTATTGGTAAATCTGTTCCACTAATTGCCTGTTCTAAAGGACTCTTTACAGGCCAACTGACAACAACTGACAATGTAATAATTCAGAATGAATCACTCATTCCCGATAATTGCCTGCTCATCAGTGGAGGTGATGGCTGCATTTACATGTCGCAGTCTTCTCCTCTGTATGGAGATGAGCGATGGTTGTTTCTGGTCACAGGACAGGTTGTTTACACAGGACAATCTGCTCCCCAGGATCAATCGTTTTGGTGGTTTAATTGTACTGATTTTTGCAGTGCAGTATAATTTTTTTAAATCAAGCATTCATAACCTATTTAGGACTCTTTGAGCTTCTTGAGAAGAGGAGATGATCCAGGCAAGGGGGCAGATTTACTAGTACTTTCCAGTTTTTAAAAAGTGTAAACTGTTTTTTGGCAGTCTAAAACCGTAAAGACAAAAAACAGACACAAAAAGGATAAACACATCCTGCATAATATGATAAATAGATACGTGGACGGACATGGTGACAAAGAAAGAAAACATAACATAGCAACACTTTCAGAGCACATATATTTTTTGATTAAAATATATTTGCTAAGAACCTATCCTTTATCCCATCCGTTCAACAGGCAGCTTTTAAAGGGGTATTCTGGTTACCATAAATATAACTTATGTTTTAGACTAATTCATCATCAATAATTACCTAATATAATGTCAATTTCACATATTTACCGTTCAGTAGTTATAAAGTACTTTTCTTCCCCTGCTACCCACTGTGTTTCCTCATAAGTTACCATGGCATCGACCTGTAGTTCTGAGCCTTTGTTAGGTCGAGCATGCTCAGTGTGTTGCTATCAGTTCTATAGCTAAATGTTAGGCCCCTTGCAGACGAGCAGGAGACACGCACGTCTCCCGCAACGCATCTGTAGGGCTGGACTCCCGGCACTGACGGGGATCGCACAGCATCATATTGATTTATGGTGCTATGTAACCCGTACAGTACTGGATTGTATTGGGGCTGGACTCCCGGCACTGACGGGGATCGCACAGCATCATATTGATTTATGGTGCTATGTAACCCGTACAGTACTGGATTGTAATGGATAACAGTGACATAATGCTGTCACTGTTACATGGTGAGACGCTGACAGTTCAATTCAGTACAATACAGAAAGTATTGTACTGAATTGAACAGGCATCAAACCCTGAAAACGTGAAAAGTAAAAAAAAAGTGTTTTTTTAATAATAAAAAAATAAAGTTTCAAGTAAAAAAAAAAAGAAAAACGCCCCCTCACCATAAAATACTGTTTTTTTAAAAAAATAAAATAAAAAACACATATTAGATATTGCCGCATCCGTCAAAAAGTGCTCTATAAAAATATCACATGATCTACCACCTCAGGTGAACGCTGTAAAAAAAATGTAAAAAAAATGAAAAAAGAGCGAAAATGCAATTTTTTGGTCACTTTACATCACAAAAAGTGTAATTCCAAGCGATCAAAAAGACGTATGTACCCCAAAATAGTGCCAAACCGTCATCTCTTCCCGCAAAAAATGACACCCTACCTAAGACAATCGCCCAAAAGATTTAAAAAATATGGCTTTCAGAAAATGGAGACACTAAAACCTGATTTTTTCCTTCAAAAATGCTTTTATTGTGTAAAACTGAAATAAATCTAAAAAAAAGTATACATGTTAGGTATCACCGCGTCCGTAATAACCTGCTCTATAAAAATATCATATGATCTATGGCCTCAGGTGAACGTCGTAAAAAAAAAAAAAGTGCCAAAAATGCAATTTTTTTCAATTTCATCACAAAAAGTGTAATTCCAAGCGATAAAAAAGTCAAACACACCCCAAAATGGTACCAATCAAACCGTCATCTCCTCCCGCAAAAAATTATACCCTACCTAAGATAATTGTCCAAAAAAAAAAATATGGCTTTCAAAAAATGGAGACACTAAAACATGATTTCTTTTTCTTCAAAAAATCTTTTATAGTGTGAAACTTAAATAAATGTAAAAAAGTAGACATTAGGTATCTCCACGTCCGTAATGACTTCCTCTATAAAAATATTATATGACTTACCCCCTAAGGTGAACACCATAAAAAAATAAAAACTGTGCAAAAAATGCCATTTTTTGTCACCTTTCATCACAAAAACTGTTATAACAAGCGATCAAAAAGTCATACACACCCCAAAATGGTACCAATCAAACCATCATCTCTTCCCGCAAAAAATGAGCCCCTACATAAGATAATCGCCCAAAAAATAAAAAAATATAGCTTTCGGAAAATGGAGATGCTAAAACATGATTTTTTTTTTTTTTTTAAAATGCTTTTATTGTGTAAAACTAAAATACATTAAAAAAGTAGACATATTAGGTATCTCCGCATCCGTAAAAACCTGCTCTATAAAAATATCACATGATCTAACCCCTAAGGTAAATTTCATAAAAAAATAAAAACTCTGCCAAAACAACCATTTTTTGGTCACTTTACCACTTAAAGTGTAATATTGAGTGATCAAAAAATCATATGTACCCAAAAATGCTACCTATAAAAACGTCAACTCTTTCCGCAAAAAATTAACTCCTACACAAGACGATCGGCAGAAAAATAAAAGAAATGTAGCTTTTAGAAAATGAAGACACAAAAACATAATTCTTGTTATGAAAAATGCTTTATTATGTAGAACTGAAACAACAGAAAAAAATACACATATTTGGTATTGTCGTGTCTGTATCAACCTGCTCCATAAAAACAACACATGATCTCCTGTCAGGAGAACTCTGTAAAAAACAAAAAATAAAAACTGCCGCAACAGCCATTTTTTTTGTTACCTTGCCTCACAAAAAGCGTAATACTGAGCAATCAAAAATCATATGTACCACAAATTAGTACCAATAAAACTGTAACCTCATCTTGTAGTTTACAAAATGGGGTCACTTTTTGGGAGTTTCTACTCTAAGGCCCCTTTCACACGGGCAAGATTTCCGCGCGGGTGCAATGCGTGATGCGAACGCATTGCACCTGCACTGAATCCTGACCCATTCATTTTAATGGGGCTTTTCACATGAGTGTTTTTTTTCACGCATCACTTCTGCGTTGCGTGAAAATCGCAGCATGTTCTATATTCTGCGTTTTTCACGCAGAACTGGCCCCACTGAAGTGAATGGGTCTGCGTGAAAATCGCATTGCATCCGCACACAAGTGCGGGTGCAATGTGGTTTTAACGCATGGTTGCTAAGAGATGTTGTTTGTAAACATTCAGTTTTTTCGCATGCGCGTGATAAACGCATAAAAATGCTTCGCACCCGCGCGGAAAAAACTGAAAGAACATACGCAATTGCAGTCAAAACTGACTGCAATTGCGTGCGGATTTGGTGCGGATTTTCCTGAACGCATCCGGACCAAATCCGGACACGCTCGTGTGAAAGGGGCCTAAGGGTGCATCAGGGGGTCTTCAAATGTGACCTGGCAACTTAAAATTATCCCAGCGACATCTGCCCTCCAAAATCCATATGGCTCTCCTTTCCCTCTGTGCCCTGCCATGTTCCCCTACAGCAGTTTACCACCACATGAGGGGTGTTTCTGTAAACTGCAGAATCAGGGTAATAAATATTGAGTTTTCTTTGGCTGTTAACCCTTGCTGTGTTACAGGGACAATAGATTAAAATAGAAAATCTGCAAAAAAAGAGAATTTTTGAAATTTCACCGCCATTTTCCTTTCATTTTTGTGGAACACCTAAAGGGTTAACAAAGTTTGTAAAATCAGTTTTGATTAACTTGATAGGTGTAGTTTCTAAAATGGGGTCATTTATGGGCGGTTTCTATTATGTATGCGCCACAAAGTGACTTGATAACTGAACTGGTCCTTGAAAAGTGGGTTTTGGAAATTTTAAAAATTAAAAATTTTAAGAATTGCTTCTAAAATTCTAAGCCTTCTAACTTCCTGAAAAATAAAATGATGTTTACAAAATGATGCCAACATGAAGTAGACATCTGGGAAATGTACAGTAATAACTATTTTATGATGTTACAATCTGCAGAGACATTCAAATTTCAAAAATTATGAATTTTTCCAAATTTTCTGTAAAGTTTGGAATTTTTTATAAATAAAGGTGAAACATATTGACTCAAATTTACCACTAACATGAAGTACAATATGTCACGAGAAAACAATCTCAGAATCGGTTAGATAAGTAAAAGCGTTCCAGAGTTATTACCACATAAAGTGAAACATGTCAGATTTGAGAAATGTAGCTTGGTCCTTAAGGTGAAAACTGGCTTGGTCTTGAAGGGGTTAAATTACACAATTTATAATAGCTGTGATTTGATGTCCATTTATTGTATCATAACTCTCTCATCTTCGACAGGATCGCCCGGCCATGCAGCTGTACCAGCCAGGAGCTCGCAGTCGCATAACTACAGGATTTACAAATAAATATGTGGAGGATCCGTCTTACATGAAGAATGATGCAGACAACATATCTGGAAGAAGCTCAGAGAAGAGTGAAGACGCTGGATAAACCACAGGACATGGGTAGAAAAAGAATTTATGCAAGCGCTCCACTGACTATGGACAACAGAAGCTGAAGCCAAACCACATGTTGCCTGCCTCATTCTTCCCTGGAAATGGAGAGCATACTTTCTGCTAACCCGTCTTGTGCCAAAGAGCTCCTAATAAATTGTACCACATCCCCACAGCCCGTTTACTGAGTTCAGGGAGAGAAAACACTACTAGTAGCTTTGAGCAATCTTTATATTTATTATTTCTACTTGATGTGAAATGCTAGTAGACATTCTAGTCTGATCAGGCAGGATACAAATAGCACATGCAGTTTCATACAGTTCTTTCAGTGTTTTTAAAGGGAACCTGTCATTTCCGAAACACCCCCTGAACTAGAGTAAGCGTTGTATAGTGTAAGTGATGCTGAATCCGAAAGTGCAAGTTTTATCTTCATACTCACTTCCATTCTGATATTGTGCTCTGACAAACCTGCAGTAAAATGCACTCAGTGGACTCCGGTTCTCACTCACATAATGGAGAGAACTCAAAGAAGAGTCCTGTCAATGTATTTTACTGCAGGTTTGTGGGAGCACAGCGTCAGAATGGAAATGAGTATGAAGATAAAACTTACATATTCGGATTCAGCATCACTTACACTATACAACACTTACTCTAGTTCAGGGCGTGTTTCAGAGATGACAGGTTCCCTTTAAGTCTACTTTGGTGAGGTTAGTGATTCTTGCAGCATTTCCTATGTTTCTGTATGCAAGTGAATAAAAGTAATACAGAATGAATGTGTTGTTAGTCTGTCTGGTCATCATTCTTGTACAGTAGCAAGGTATCGACATTTCCCTGCTGTAAAATACAATACCACCCGATGCATAATCTCAATGTTACGTTTCTGTCATGATCATTAATGTACGCTTTTTTTTCAAGCATAACATGACAATAAAATATAAACTTTCCATTGCAGAAAAAAAAAGAAAAGTTCTTTGATAAATAAGTGAAAAGTTCTTTAATAGATAATAGGTATGTTGACCTATAAAGCCCATAGGGCCGCAATATTATCTGCATTAACATAACTGCTTCTGCTGCTGATCTGGGCCACCACCTGTAGCCTGTACAGAACATCCATAGAACTCATCAATTTTGAAATGATAGCCAGCCATAATGGGAGAGGGTAGTGCCATGTTTTGTATAATATGTACACTGTGCTCATGTGATATTGTGTAGTTCAGGGATTGAGAAGGCAGAGATGGTAACTATTGTTTCTGCCTTCTCTCTGGGGAGCCCAGTTGTTTCTTGAAGATGACAAATGCAGCGTAATCTGCAGGCGGCATGCTATAGAGCAGGAGGAACTGAGCAGATTGATATATGGTTTTGTGTAAAAAGGCATTCTTTAACCCCTTCATGACTTAAAGGGAACCTGTCATCTCCGAAACACCCCCTGAACTAGAGTAAGCGATGTATAGTGTAAGTGATACTGAATCCGAATATGTAATTTTTATCTTCATAGTCACTTCCATTCCAACGCTGTGCTCCCACAAACCTGCAGTAAAATACATTGACAGGACTCTTTGAGTCCTCTCCATTATGTGAGTGAGAACTGGAGTCCACTGAGTGCATTTTACTGCAGGTCTGTGGGAGCACAGCGTCAGAATGGAAGTGAGTATGAAGATAAAACTTACACATTCGGATTCAGCATCACTTACACTATACACCGCTTACTCTAGTTCAGGGGGTGTTTCGGAGTGGACAGGTTCCCTTTAAGTCGCCTATGTACGGTACAAGTTGGGGCTATAAAAATGGCACCTGCTCAAGAGCTGAGTGGTCACCATAGCATACGCAGCAGACCCCTGGAGGCAGAGTCCGTGATCAGTGATAACGCAGACCACAGAAATTTAACCCCTTAGATGCCATGTTCAGTTGTGACCAAGGCATCTGAGCAGTCTTTTCCCAGGAGTGCTGCATTCCCGGAGACCAAACAGCTCCCCTGCCTAAAAAATATAAAGATCATTAGCATTGCCACATCCCAAAACACCCGTATTATTAAAATATAACAATATTTATCTCATATGGTGAATGGTGCAACGGGAAAAAAAAAATCAAAATACGGGAGTGCCAATTTTTCTGGTCACTTCACCATCCCCCAAAAATGATCAAAATGGCTTACACACTCCAAAATGCAATTAATGAATATTACAGATAGGCCCGCAAAAGATGAGCCTTCACACAGCTCTGCAGACATAATAATAAAAAGTTACATGGCAGAATATAGCAAGGCAAAGAAAAAACTGTATATAGGCAATCATGTTTTTATTGTAATTTACTTTGCTCCATTACAGTTTTGTGATTACTGAAATAATGTCCTGGTATATAGAGAAGTATCTGTAGATACCAGTGCATTGTACATGAAAACTAGAAGGTTTTAAATTAGAGAAATTTCTTCTAGTGATAACAGATGCTCTATAGCACACTGGGAAAGTGTCAGTCTTCCACTGTATTTGTGAGTTTTCCCCTTTCTCCTGATCCTCAGCGGTGTCATGTGACCAGTACTCTGACTTTTCAAATAACACAGCATCTTATGTGTGGACAGAAAGCTAGTTTCTATTTGTATTCCTATGGAAGCCTCAATGTCAGTCTCATAGGAATGAATATAGAAGTTACTGACTTCCTGTCTGCTGTCAGTTGGAGATCAGAGTGTTGGTCACATGACACAGCTGAGGATCAGAAGGGAGGTTATAACTCACAAATACAGTCAATGTTAAAGAGGACCTTTCACCACTCCTGACATGGCTGTTTTAATATCTTCATGCATTCCCCATGTAATAACAATTCTGGAACATCTATTCTTATGTCTGTATGTTGTGCCATTCCTTTATTATTTGCACTAGAAGTTATGAATAAATTGCTATTAGCCTTCAGTAAGGGTACAGAGGGGAGGTAACCAGTTGGGGGTGTGTCCCTGCACAGACTCACTCTATGCAATCAGTGCTGCCATTTTCAGTCTGTACAGGTACACCCCCCCCCAACTGGTTACCTCCCCTCTGTTCCCTTACTGAAGGCTAATAGCAATTCATTCATAACTTCTAGTAGAAATAATAGAGGAATGACACAACATACAGACATAAGAATAGATGCTCCAGAATTGTTATTACATGGGGAATGCATGAAGCTATTAAAACAGTAATGTCCAGAGTGGTGAAAGGTCCTCTTTAAGAAGATCACTTTCACTATAGTTTACATCATGTACCTTTCTAACAGGTCAAAGAATAAACATTTTTGTGGGAGTGCTTCTTTAACCCCTCAGATGCTGTTGTCAATTGTAACAGCATCTGAGGCATTGCTCCCCCAGAAGTCTGCTCTCCTGATGCTGAATGGATCCCCCCGTGCTGAGATCAAGGTTGCTATGACAGTGTTCACCCTTTGGAAGACTCCGAAGCCTGCCACAGTTAAGTTTCTATGGTGGCCTACCTGTGGTAAATCTCCTATGGTCAGCAATGGTAAATCATTGCGGTCTATGGAAGAAGCAATTAGATGATCACATGTTAGAGTCCCCTAGGGAAAAAATAAGTGGTGAAAAAAAGTGAAAAAGGTTTTTTAAACCATAAAAAAATTCTACAAATTCAAATCAGCCCCTTTCTCTGTATTAAAAACAAATAATAAAAAATAAAAATCATTGTCCTTGTTGCACACAAAATGCCTGTACTATTAATATGTAAACAAATTTATTCCATACGATGAATGCTGTAATGGAAAAAAAAATCTAGATTGTGGATTTTCCGTTTTCTGGTCACTTCATCTCCCAATAAATTGGAATAAAAAGTGATCAAAAAGGCATATACATTCCTAAATTGTATCAATAAAAATGACAGATTGCCCCTCAAAAAACCCCACCTATATGGATTGGTCAGACTTTTTACCAGTGTGACCTATGTTTTTTCCAGGGCCACTATGACTTCCCAATCCACAAGCACAACCTACAATATCAGGTACAGTTTTTTACTGCGTCCATCTCAGTAAATGTTCCAAGGTGGACACACATGGCATTGATTCTCTATCTGCTCCACTGGCATTTATATAAGGACAAAAGAAAATTCTCATCGTTGATCGCAGTTAAACTGGGATAAAAGCCATTATGCATTTTACCTGCAGTGAGTCGCTGGCCAGAGGAACACACAGATTAGATTCATGGGGTAAATCTTTTATTAGACTCAGAATACAATAAACTCACAAATTATACTAACGTTATACCTTAATACATGCTTAAGAAAAATAAGTAGCTCAGACACGGAACCTGTCACCTCTACTATTCTATCCTTGTTGAGGGTGGCTAGCATAGGGGCAGACCTGCTGATTTCAGTGGGCCGTCACTTCTGGGCTAGTATTCAGTACTGACAGTGCACACCAGTGCTGGGAGCCATGACTGGGAAGATTGAAGCATCTTACACACAGGAAAGAAACCTGCCAGACACGGGCAGGAGGTGGGGCCACAAATCCCATCTAACTCAGTACTATAAAAGTACTAAATGCTAGCCCAGCCCCTGAAATCAGTGAGTCGGTTACAATACAATGCTGCCTTGAGTGAGGGCAGTATAGTAGACGTGACAGTTTGCCTTTAAATCTATATGAGTGACATTTGATTATTGATTTAATGAAATTTACAATATATTGAAATATCTAGACTATCCTTTGCTGTTTTAGATAATTTTTTGCACTGTGGAATCATTTCCGATGCTTCACGGAAACAGCCAACAAAATGCTGTTGACAGATTTGTATTCAAATTATTTGTATTTATTTGGCTCTTTAATTGCTGTGAATGGGCTGCTCTGAATTGCGTCCCATCCATTAATACATGAATTTTCAGTGACAAACAATGAGGTATTCATTAGCAGAGCAGCAAGAAAGGTTAAATTTTACATTTACCAAATGTTAGGCAGCGGTGGAGAAAGGAAATATGAATGTATAGTAATAACAGGAAGGCCGCAGAACTGCTTCCATGCGAGAAATGTCAGGGCGGCTTGTACAGAGGCTGTACAGAGTACTACCCGTGTCCACTGCAGAATATGGGTAACTTCCAGTTATCACAAGCCATGTCTTGCATTTTACTAAAAGAAGGTGTTTCTTCTTCTTCGCATCCACACTGGACCTTGCATCTTCTGACTGAGCTGTCTCCTCTTTGTAGAAACAGCATTGTTATTCTTGTTAACAGCATTAACACTTATTTCTGTTCTTGGTTTCATTTTTTCCCAAAATTCTTCACTGCTGCAAAGCTGTAAAGAATATGCAACACTCCATATAAATGCTTGACAGTATACATTACATAATGTGTGAAAATCAGTTCATTGTACTTAGGGTTGTCTGTAAAGGTTATGTTGTGTGATATGATTTTCATGAACAATTGTGGCCAGACCATCTATATATTCCATTAGTCAATAGTCCATGTTTACACTGCCCATATCTTTGTACACACTGGCCCACATTTACTAATCCTATAGACCCAGGGTGGCCAACCCGCAGCTCGCGATCCGCATGCGGCTCCTTGCCATGTAGCTTGCGGCTCGCAGGGGAGAGGCACGTTCCGCTTTCCTCTTCCATAATGTGCGGCTCGCAGGGGAGCGGAGTGGCCCTCTCCCATCACTAAAGATTGCAGGGGAGCGGAGCAGAGCGGCCCGCTCTCCTCTGCCATTACTGAGAACGGGATCGCAGGGGAGCGGGCCAGCTTTACCTTTACGCTCCTCCCAGCAGCGCGCTCCTCTATGTCCTGACGTGCACATCGTTAGGACGTATCACGTGGAAGGCCCACGCTCTGACCTGACGCTGTGCACGTCAGGACACTGTAGAGAGCGCCAAGTACCCCAAAGTACAGCAGTGGCAGTAAAGCCAAGTGACAGTTTTTTTTTTTTTTTAATTAAAGTACTGATCATGGGGGTCTTATCTGACATGGGGGTAGTATGAGCTCAGATAAGACACCCAAATCCTCATCAGACCCACAAAATAAAGACCCTTCACCATTCATCCCCCCCAAGTGCTCACATCACACACCAAAAAAACAGACACCCCATGGTCAGATCTCCCCTATGTGAAATGACCCCCCCTCCCCCCACATGATCTCAGCATGGGGGGGGGGGTCATCTGAGCGTGGGGCGGTCGTCTGAGCCTGAGGGTGTCGTCTGAGCATGGGGCGGTCATCTGAGCATGGGGCGGTCATCTGAGCATGGGGCGGTCATCTGAGCATGGGGCAATCTTCTGACAGGTAGGAAAGGGGGCTTAAATACACTTTTAAATGTTTGAAAACTCAATTGCAGTAATACTGTCGTGTAAATGTATACCTTGTGGCTCCTGGTAGTCATACATTTTTTTTTGTGTCTGTAAGGTTGGCCACCCCTGCTATAGACGGTGTAAGCTTACACAGGCTGCCTGGACCTGGACCAGATTTATCATAGAGGCTCAGGCTGGACGATAAACCTAGCGCATGGCTAGACACTTCTTTCTGGTCGTCTTTCTTTGAGATATAATTCCCACCAGGTATACAGTGTCCTTTCTAGCAATGATCCACCCGTCCTGTTAAAACTGCAGCCTTTAAAACAATTCAGGAAAAAAATGTAGAAATCGTAGTTGCTCCAAAATTGTTCCACTTTTTAGACAGATTCTAGGCCCAGACACGTTAGATCTGGGCCAATGTAGTGGACATCTAAAGAAGGCGTATGCTTGATAGTAGTATTTTCTATCACATTTATAACCGTTTTAAACCATCTACTTTTCTACTAAAATATTTTGCTTTGGATAAGCATTGTTTATACATGTCTTCAAGGAGTTGTACACTTTCAGACAACTGCAATTGGGGGCCCTCCCCTTTACTGGTTGAAAGGATCCCCCTGCCTGGAATTCCCGCCAATCTGCTCATTGAGGTTTTAAAGAGAAAAGAAAGCATACATTCAGCGCAATTTGTGTGTTATGGAGCTATGCAGGTACACGCACAAATACTGAAGAAAAAAATGCTTAATATTCAAACAATGAAAGTTTTTTTTTTTTTTAAGAGGCTTAGAAATCACCTACAACAGAAATGTATTAGCAGCTAGAAATCATTGGTAGAAAGCCTGGTTACTTGAAGCATTTTCTGTTTTTAGCACTAGCAATAATATTATACTGTATTTAAAGGAGTTCTGAACACGGACATAACCTGTTCTTCACCCCTCCAGCCCCTGTGAGATGAGCATGAGCAACCCCTTTAATAAACATTACATTTAAATAGGAATTATACTTTCAACACTTGTTGCATAGAAGTGAATATAAAACTGTAATTTCACAGAGACCAATGCTTCTTTTTCCACTTATCAGCTACTCCCCCCCCCCCAACCTAATCAATTACCTTCAATTAACAGCTAAAAACATCGAGAGATGAGACAGGCTCAACTTACTAAAGGATCAGGGTAATTGCTGCACATAGAATCCTATGGAGAGGGAAGGATGAGGAGTGAGAGCTGGAGGGAGACAGAGGCACAGCCACACACTTTTCTCTCTCACCCCAGTGCCTGATTCACAGCTATACTGTTCAGTACTGCAGTATGATGCTTCTGAGGGTGTGCTAAAGATAGATAGTAGACAAAGATCTCCTCTGTGTGTGCTGTGTATGTATCCTAGCAGCTTGTCTCCACCCACTGGAGCTGAGTTCAGGGAAAACATACAATTAGAGATGGAGCCATGGGAGGAAACCAGTGTTAAATGCAGAACACAACTCATATAATGGTCAGAAATAGAATTATTCCTCATTCACACACAACAGCTTATTCTGAAAAGTCATCTCAAACGATTGGTACTCTTTAAGTCTTGCTTCTCTTTCATCCTATGACTCATTTGTCATAGTCGTCTTATTGGCCCTTCTAAAGGATTTTTCTACTGTTCAACAATATAACATGAGCATTCTTTTTGCAGACCATTTATTGTTCATTCTACTCTGATTGTCCTGACTTTTTCCTGTTGTACTTATGTTTGAATAAAACTGGAAACACAAAAAAGACAAAAACCTACAATAAAGATTATTGTATAAAAAAGCGAAGTATCTACAAGGTGACCTACATGAACTGGCCAAATAAATGGGCAGCAAAATGGAAGATGAGTGTGATGATAAACATTTTGGCAAAAATACATTTTACACCCTAAAAAGATTGAGTGAGTCTATAATGGAAAGGGATTTGGGTGTAACTGTTAATAATAAATTACCGGTATATTATAGCATGCAAGGTCAGTCTATTGTATCAAAAGCCAACAAGATATTATACTGTGTTAGGAAAGGAATAGCATGTAGTGAAGAAAATATCATTTTACACCTTCATAAAGCACTGGTGTTACTTAATCTTGAGTTTGCAGTCCAGTTTTGACCACAGTCCACTAAAGAGATATCAGGGATTTACAGAGGGTACAATGAACAACCAATTTAATACCAAAACTAAACTTATTTGCCATACAAGAATGAAGGCTGGGGGGGGGGATCTTTAAAAAATATGTAAATTGTCCCAAGGAAGGGCAGAAACTGGTGATAGCTGAAAGTGTTGTCTCCTGGGACACTTTGGAGCGATGAACATACTACTGGTTCCACAACCAAATCAATGTAACACTGAGCTGTTATTGTACCTGAAATGAAGACTAGAAGGGTCTGGGTACCATATCTTATGCTACCCCACACTATAATCCCAGGAGTAGGACCAGTGTGATGTTCCTTTATGAAGCCTCTTTATGGCATTGCCCACGTGGTCTCCAGACCAGTCTCTAGCTATCACTGCATCTGAGACGAAAGTAGGACTCATTGCTGTATAGGACTGACCTCTATTATAGCTTCCATTGCAGTCTCGCTGTGCACATGATAGCCTAAAAGAGCGGTGGCGTGAGGCCAAGGGAACACCTGTAGCTGGACTTCTAGCTTGTAGCCCGATATTGTGCAAACACCTTCGGATGGTTTATGTAGACACTGTTTGCCACCCTGCTATATTACAGAATGGAAAGTACAGAATGGATCACAGGGTGCCATTTTTCTAATCAGATGATCCGTACGTGCAGAGGTTCGCCTCTGTGCACCTTTTACTGTCATTCCAGTTCAATGTTCTCCCAACCACCAGACACACAATGTTTAACAGTACTGTCATTTCGGCCTAGGCATGCAGCGATCTACTGGAGTAATAAACCAAGGTCTCTCAATTCAAGGATTCTGTCCCTCTCAGTTTGCGACAAGTATTGATAACTGTCAAGTCAACTAACCGGAGATATCCCACACGACTTCATCTATTTTTTGAGGTTTCATGTGGCTAAAATTCCTTTCAGATCTAATTTTTATGCCCCATACATGCCAGATATTGTAGCTAGGTTAGCGACATCTGCTACTTCCTTGAGTTTCAAAGTTAAGGAGTGTAGAATGTTGATCCAGGGATCTGTCCAATTGCTAGTGAATTCCACTTTATGGTGAATTGGGTATTTGTGTTTTGCAGTGGTTTTTGTCATCCCCTGGATCAACTTGGGTTTGTAAGGATTAAACAGTTGAACCTTATGGACTTTTATTTTACCGATTACCTATTTAACTATGTAACATCTTAAAAGCTTACCTTGTGGAATGTTTTGCATGTTTCTGACAGCTGCTTAATGTCTTGTGTATCAAGGAATGATAAGATACGTATCTTGAGACTATCAGGTAACCGAACAATGAAATCAAATTGTCCTCTGCACAAATTTAATACATATTCTATTGTGTCCTTGCCAAAGATCTTTTCTAATGGTCCTAGTTAAAAAAAGCAACAACAAAAAACAACAGTTAATAATTTAAACATGAAACTGAGACAAGGAAAAATCCTTTTTCAGAATGAACTATGTTCTTAATAAATTAAATATTGATATGGTACTATGTAAAGGTTACCCTCGCCCTGACCTACCAATGTACTTTTTGCCAAAGGATAAAAAAACATTGTTCAATGAGTGCCAATCTGTATGGTAAAATCAACTCACAGTATAGCATTATTACTATATATGTAACTTGCATTTAAAGAGGACCTGTCAGCCTGTAATCATGTTTGTTTTTGGAAATACCTGAATACTAGTTGCTTGATCATGGAAATCCATTTCCTTAAAGGGGTTGGCCACCCTAAGTATCAAAAATCCAAAATTCCCCCAGACAATAGCCAACACTATGAAGTTTTTCTCAGGTGACATGTACTGGCTGTACGTGATTTATCTAACCTGTTCACCATGACACACTTCCCTGGAGGAGCTCCCTCAGACAGGCTGTGTGGGAGGAGCAGCTGCAAAGTGAAAGTAAAAATCCCAGCATGCACTGCAGCAAGCATGTCTAGAGGAGAAGTCACATGACCTCCCTGCCCACCTGTGTTCCCATAGAGACAAGAGCCCCTTAGATAATATCAATAACCCAGTTATCAGTGAATAACTGTTGTAAAGACATAGCAATATAAATATATATAATAAAGAACGCCCCAGTCCCAACAGTAAAGGAGGGGGGGTGTTACCCTTTTCATAAATTTGCTGTGGGGCCCAGTCATTTCTAGTTGTGCCACTGGATATAAGCCAAAAACAGAATGAGGGGGGAAGGTTATCATTTCCCTTGTTCCTAAAAAGTGGTGTTAAAAAGTTGCAAACTATGGGACAGATTTATCAAAACTGGTGTAAAGGAAAACTGGCTTGGTTGCCCATAGCAACCAATCAGATTCCACCTTTCATTTTTCAAAGCACCTTTGGGAAATGAGGTGGAATCTGATTGGTTGCTATGGGCAACTAAGCCAGTTTTCCTTTACAGGAGTTTTAATAAATCTCCCTCTATGTGTTTGCAAATTTTTAACTGCGCTTTTTTTTTTTTTTTTTTTTTTAAAGGGCGTGACAATGGGAGAGACCGGGCGTGACCAGTCACCCCAACAAATTTATGTTCAGTTTCACCAGTTTTCTGACTCAAATGAAGCCAGAAATCTATGGCAGCTCTGAGCTGTCAGATTTCTGTTTAGGTGCACGGACTGCACAAATTGATCTGCTGACATACAGAGGAGCCTCCTGTCTATCATCATACGACCTGCTCCCAGCTGACAGCCCATCTATCATCTATGAATATATGACTACCCTTCATCTGGGGAAAAAGGAAAATGAGTGTAGTCAAATAGCTATATATAACATACAGGGGTGTCACAAGTCACTATATATAATGTACAGGGGGTCACACATCACTATATATAATGTACAGGGGGTCACACATCACTATATATAATGTAATGGGGTCACACATCACTATAATGTACAGGGGGTCACACATCACTATATATAATGTAATGGGGTCACACATCACTATAATGTACAGGGGGTCACACATCTCTATATATAATGTACAGGGGGGTCACAAGTCACTATATGTAAAGTACAGGGGGTCACACATCACTATATATAATGTACAGGGGGTCACACATCATTATATATAATGTACAGGGGGTCACAAATCACTATATATAATGTACAGGGGGGTCACACATCACTATATATAATGTACAGGGGGTCACACATCATTATATATAATGTACAGGGGGTCACACATCTGTATATACAGTATAAAGGGGTCACTGTACAGGGGTTCACAGATCTCTGTATGCAGTGGTGGGGGGGTCACACATCAGTATATACAGTGTATGGTGGTGGTGTCAACTATTACTGTATACAGGGGGTCACACATCACTATATACAGTATAAAGTGGTGATCACATATCACTGTATTGGGGGCATCATATATCACTATAAACAGTGTGCAGGAAGGAGAGGGCACATATTTACAGATGACATCAGTGACTGCTGCTGAAATCACTGACCTCATACTGACAGCTCAGAAGGGGTTAAAGCTCCTGACCTGTTGGTCTGGCTGGAATAAACATGTCTATGATAAGATCACATTGCAGAGTGGTCATAGACAGGACAGACACTAGGATTGCTCACACTTTGTTGTCCACAGCACCTTTCTGGCTCTGCTACATCACTGCAGTCAGTGAGTTACATCACAGATTCTCCTCATTCTCTCTTCCTCTTGCAAAGTTTCTTTATTTCAGCTTCTAACAAGTTTCTCTGCTAAGCCCCTTCAGCCCTGTATAGTCAGGACTGAAGTCACAGCAGAAGGAAACTTCTCTGACACAAGCAGGGTGCCTTTAGGACCCAGGAGCAGCACACTCCTTCCATGGACTAGAGCACTGCTGGCATGGATGAGGCAGGGAGCTATGAGAGAAGCACAGAGGGGGCGTGGCTGCCAATAGCAAAGGAACCAGGCAGATCTGCTACAGAAGATATATGAGGAAGTTTATTGTCTGCCTGCTTTCTTTACAGTTTTAATAAGTGCTAACAAAGTGGCCAACCCCTTTAAGGTAATCTGGAACTTGTAGTGAGCGACTGAACAGAAGATATGTGGCTACCACTCTCTGTGGGTTTGCATGGTTTAACTCTTTGTGGCTGAGCTTTTCTAATTCCTAGATATTTCCACTTCACAGAAACAGCACTTACAGTTGAGTGAAAAAGATCTAGGAGCTCAGATATTTTACAAACTCACTTTTGGTAAATGTAGCATTTTACGACAGTGCCACATTTAGAATCACTGCATTGCACATGGCTGTCCTTGACAAGTGTGAAAAACCACTGGCATTCATCACTATTTGCCACCCAAACGCATGGAAAACATTGGAACTTTACATACTAACTTCCTATTCAGGAAGAACACAATGGAATTTGAGGCCTGATATCTAACCATCTGCCATCTTGCTTCCAGCTCTGTACTGGGGCACAGAAGAATACTTTTTCACCTCTTTCTGTTAAAGCAAATACGTATATATCTATATAATGGCACCGCGCAACTGGTATATTGATATCCCTTATTCACCTAGATGGTACTTTTAATTCAATAACTTTCCTCTGTAAGATTTAGTATACCACTCAGTTCACCTCTGGAGCGGAGTTAGCACATATGTCTCAATGTTCCGTACACTCAAAACGCTGTATTCATAGCGTACTGGATTAGTTACACATGTGTTCCTACCTTTCTAGTGGCATGCACAAGGTCTTCAGGGTGTTCGGTGGTTCAGGATACGGTCCCGGTTCTTCCTAGGGACTTTCTCAATTTCTGGAGCGAGCCCCGGCCGGTGGCTCAGCTCCGCTTGCTTGTCTGTAGCTCACGCTCACTCAGAGCGTGCGGTGACGTCACCTGTGCTACGGATAGGTAATTGAGCCAAACTTACTAACCTACGCGTTTCAAACAACACGGTGTTCTTCCTCAGGGTATTTTTCCAGTTAGGCTCTGTATCCTCCTTTATATCTCCACCTCATTAGCCCCTCTTGCGCAAGAGGGGCTAATGAGGTGGAGATATAAAGGAGGATACAGAGCCTAACTGGAAAAATACCCTGAGGAAGAACACCGTGTTGTTTGAAACGCGTAGGTTAGTAAGTTTGGCTCAATTACCTATCCGTAGCACAGGTGACGTCACCGCACGCTCTGAGTGAGCGTGAGCTACAGACAAGCAAGCGGAGCTGAGCCACCGGCCGGGGCTCGCTCCAGAAATTGAGAAAGTCCCTAGGAAGAACCGGGACCGTATCCTGAACCACCGAACACCCTGAAGACCTTGTGCATGCCACTAGAAAGGTAGGAACACATGTGTAACTAATCCAGTACGCTATGAATACAGCGTTTTGAGTGTACGGAACATTGAGACATATGTGCTAACTCCGCTCCAGAGGTGAACTGAGTGGTATACTAAATCTTACAGAGGAAAGTTATTGAATTAAAAGTACCATCTAGGTGAATAAGGGATATCAATATACCAGTTGCGCGGTGCCATTATATAGATATATACGTATTTGGTTTTCCAGAACAGCAGGTGTGCAGTACTGCTGCGGTAACGGCAGCAACAAAAAGTGTCTCTAAAGTTAGCGCTAGTGGATAGTTTTCTGGATACATTCTTTCTGTTAAAGGGTCAGGGGCCAAATAGTTCCATTAACCCTTACCAAAGAATGCTAAACCATCTCCTAAAAAATGACCTGTCTCACTAGACATCCTTAAAGGAGAACTGTCGTCAAAAATTAGAAATATATCTAAAATGTTAAAACATGCAATGTAAGTTTTAGAATTTTTTGTGCTTATAATTTTTTTTTACCATTAAAGGAAATATTTAAAAAATTCATAATAATTGTGTAGAACTTCCTATGTTGACCAGCAGGGGGAGCACAACTAAAAAGCTGAGTGTAGGGAAGCCGTCTGTAGCCCAGTGCTGTAAACGGTTATCTGGCTATTCACACCTCCTGTGACATCACGCTGCTCTTACTTGCTTATCTGATAACATGAGATTGTCTTCCACAATACAGTGTCCAGCGGCCATCTTGTTGTGGTCTGCACTGTGATAGCATAGGAGGCACAGTCAGCAATGTTATTTCCAATTGTGATGCTGATTATTCCTCCACCACAGGGATTTTCTCCACTGACAGGTGGCAGAGTTAGGGTGGTAATGCATGACTGAGTTTGATCTGACATCACTGTATTTATTATCCCTGTACGGTGACATCACTGTATTTATTATCCCTGTACTGTGACATCAATGTTTATTATCCCTGTACTGTGACATCACTGTGTTTATTATCCCTGTACTGTGATATCACTGTATTTATTATCCCTGTACGGTGACATCACTGTGTTTATTATTAGTGTTGAGCGAGCTGCTGGACGGGAGGAATCACTACAAAGTAGAAGCCTGAGGAGGTAAGTGGTCTGTGTTTGTTTGTTTTTTTGTTTGTTTTCTATTTTTCAGGATCGTGAATGCTGAGGACTACGTCGGATTCGGTGGATTACGTCGGACCAGCTTTTTTATTTTTTAAATAAAATGGTCAAACAGGGGTCTGGGGGAGTATTTATTTCAATGTTTGGGTTTTTTTTTTTTTTTTTTTACAACACTGCAGTTTTAGTAATCATGGCTATCTACAGACGGCCCTGATTACTAAAACTGGGCTTAGTGCTGGCCGGTATGGCCAGCACTAACCCCAACATCTATTACCCCGGCACCCACCGCCACCAGGGGTGTCGGGAAGAGCCGGGTACCCGCAGGACCGGACCTTCTAAATTGAGGGTCTGGTTCTGGGGCAGCTGCAGGCTGGTACCATTAGGCTGGGAAGGGCCAATAACCGTGTCCCTTCCCACCCTGGTAGTGCCAGGCTGCCGCTGCTGGTTGTATCTGGCTGGAGAAGGAAAAAAGGGGGAACCCCACGCCATTTTTTTAAATTATTGAATTATTTTTGAAAAAAAATGGCGTGGGGTCCCCCCCTTTTTTTAACTTTATTTTTACATTTTTTTTAACTTATCAAGACCCATTTGGATTTTGAATATCCAGTGGGCTTGATGGCTATACAGTGCATTGCAATAGTAATCTATTGCAATGCACTGTATCAGTGCTACACTAAGGCTGATCAGACCCTGAGGGTCTGATCAGCCTTAGGTACATGGCAGCCAGGACGCTTTTGTAAAGCGTCCGGTTGCCATGGTAACCATCGGGCCGCTGCAACTGCAGCAGCGGCGGCCCGATGGCAGAGAGAGGGAGCTCCCTCCCTCTTAACCCCATGGATGCTGCGGGCGGCCGGCTTCTGACCGCAACATCCATGGGGTTAAACAGCTGAAATCGGTGCCAGCACCGATTTCAGCTGTAGCAACAGAGTGTGAGCTGTAATTACAGCTCAGACTCTCTGCTGATGGCAGCGGCTCCGGGGGGGCGCCACTACAACGTTGGGCACGGGGGGGAAGGGGAGCGCTATAATTTTCAAAATGATATGGGGGCATGGACATCTTACCTGGTTTCAGGCTGCGATCTCCAGAGTGGAGATCGCAGCCTGAAACCGGCATTTTAACATTGAAGCCTCCGATTGGTTAGTCTGCAGATAACATGGCGCCGGAGGGGGCAGGCTGTGTATGTGTAAAGCGCCTGCGCTTTACACATACTCAGCGCTCCCATGATTTTTCAATAGGGTCGGCTCCGTCCGCACTGGGAATGGAGCATACGACCGTAAGTCATTTGTCTATGTGTCGTTCAGTGACACATAGACACGTGACTATGAAAATGGCAGCCCCCATAAAGTAAAAAAAATGTTAAATACACAAAACACAATACACATATAATAAACTTAATTATACATATAAAACTATTTTTAATGTTTTATAACATGTTTTATTTTTTCGCAATAGCGCCCCTTTAAAGAGTGTTATACAGACCTTCTTATTTTGCCTGCACCAAGGACCTTAGACACACCATGCTGTCCTGTCACCCTAGTGAACAGCTACAACAAACTAAAGAGTCTTGATAGCCACCTATTACCCCTCTGGGCAGCGGTTATGTAACTGCCTTGCTCTGAATCTGTGTTGGTTATCACTTAGGTTTGCTGATTGATTAGAGTGGAGTTTTCATTGCTTATCCTATTTACACTACCAGAAAATGAAAAGAAGACCTGGAAAACTTAATGTGATTGAGATGAGATTGATAAAGTTTAAAGTGTTAATGGTGCTTGGTCAAAGATCACACAACCAAGTTGGTGCACACTTTCTTTTGGGTTCTGCAGCAGGGTATAAGTTAAGGCACATTAATACTGGGTGACCTCTTCCCTTGCTGCGATACAGGCTGCCACTCTGGCATGGTGACAGTCATACAAATTCTGGACATCCTCTTGTGGTATGTCATTCCAAGCTTTTTCACCTTGGACCTGTAGTTCAGCCAAGGTGGTTGTTGGCTACTGTGCATGGGAGAACTGGTGCCCTATCCAGTCTCAGACATTCTCAAGAGATCTGGTGATAAAGCTGACCAAATAAATTTCCCTGCTAAGTAACTGGTACAACCCCGTGAGTTGCACATTGAAAGGCTTCTCTCCTCCACAGCCTGCTATTTCAGAGACCCATAGTGGCACAGTGGAGTGGACTCTGAGCGAAAAATAACTTTGGTTCAGCCCTACTTGGTGGAAACTCTAGTGGTGGTCAAAATCTCCAACTCAGGTTTTAGGGCAGCAGAAGAAAGTTATGCCAATTAATAAAACTATTTGTTTAACTGCAATATCTATGCCGATCTTCACAGTTCCTCTTACATATGTGCTACACTTACGTAGAAAATAGAAGGCACCAGGATGCACTAATGAGAGGAAGGCATTCATGTGGATGTCACTTTGACATACTGCCTATGTATACATTGTTGTAGATCAAGTGCAAGCACATATGGCAAAGGTATTCCCTAATTGTAGTGTCCTCTTGCAGAATAATCTGCCCTGCCACACTGCAAAAATTGTCCTCAAAGAACAGAAGAAGAAACAGTTCAAGGTATTGACTTGGCCTCTAAATTCCACATATCCAAATTGGAAAAACAAGTTCAATCCATAAAGGTACCATCTCTCAACTTACAGGACCTAAAGGGTCTACTGTTAACATTTTGGTGCCAGATACCATAGGCCATCTCCAGTGGTCTTATGGAGTCTATACCTTGAAGGGTCAGAGATCTTCTGGTTGCACCAGTGGGACCTATACAATATTAGGCAAGTCAATCACACTTCTGTGAAATCAAGACAATCCCTATAAAGTAGCGGTTCTGCAGGTGGAGACCACAGACCATTTCTCTGTTCTCATCCTTTCTGGCTGTTGTTTTGGTCACTTTTGCATTGTCATTACTCTCACCCCTAGAGGTAGCATGAGACGGTGTTTACATCCCACAAAAGTTGTTTAGGTAGTGCAGCATATCCAGAATGGCACATCAATGAAAGCTGTGGCAAGAAAGTTAGCTGTGTCTGTCAGCAGTGTTCACAGCATGGAGCAGATACCAGGAGACAGGCCAGTAAACTAGGAGATGTGGAGGGGGCCATAGGAGGGCAACAACCCAGCAGCAGGACCGCTACCTCCTCCACTGCGCAAGAAGGAGCAGTGCCAGAGCCCTGCAAAATGACTTCCAGCAGGCCACTTATATCCATGTATCTGCTCAAGCTGTCAGAAACAAACTCCATGAGGATGGTATGAGGGCCCAATGTCCACAAGTCGGTGATGTGTTTACAGCCCACCGTGCAGGGCGATTAGCATTTGCCAGAGAACACCAAGATTGGCAGATTCAACATTAGCGCCCTGTGCTCTTCACAGATGAGAGCAGGTTCACACTGAGCACGTCACAGATGTAACAGAGTCTGGAGACAACATGCAGAGCGTTCTGCTGTCCGCAACATCCTCCAGAATGACCAGTTTGGCAGTGGGTCAGTAATAGTGTGGGGGGCATTTCTTTGGAGGTCCGTGCAGCCCTCCATATGCTAGCCAGAGGTACCCTGACTGCCATTAAAGCGGTTCTCCAAGTTAAATTTATTGATGACCTATCCTCAGGATAAGTCATCAATATCAGATCAGTGGGGGTTCGACACCCTGCAACCCCGCCGATCAACTGTTTGAAGAGGAGGCGCGCGCCGTACCAGCGTCCTCCTCATTGTTTACCTGCTCCTCGTCATTGGGAGCAATCCTTCCCATTGAAATGAATGGGGCGGTTAGGTGTAATTACACCTGCTCACCGCTACTTATGCTTCGGCTAGCGTGTAAACAATGAAGACGAGGCAGCGCTGGTACGGTGCGCCTCCTCTTCAAACAGCTGATCGGTGGAGGTGCTGGATGTCGGACCCCCGCCGATCTATTGATGACCTATCCTGAGGATAGTTCATCAATAAATAGAACTTGGAGAACCCCTTTAAGTACCGGGATGAGATCCTCATACCCATTGTGAGACCATATGTAAGTGCAGTGGGCCCTGGGTTCTTACTGATGCATGGCAATGCGTGGCTGAAGTGTGTCAGCAGTTCCTGCATGATGAAAGCATTGATGCTATGGACTGGCCTGCCCATTCCCCAGACCTGAACCCAATCGAGTACATCTGGGACATCATGTATCATTCCATACATCAACGCCACGTTGCACCACAGACTGTCCAGGAGTTGACTGATGTTTTAATCCAGGTCTGGTCGGAGAACATCCACCACCTCATCAGGAGCATGCCCAGGTGTTGTAGGGAGGTCATACAGACACGTGGAGGCCACACACTACTAAGCCTCATTTCCTTGTCTTGGGGCATTTCCACTGAAGTTGGATCTGGCTGAAATTTGATTTTCCACTTTGATTTTGAGTATCATTTCAAATCCAAACCTAAATGGGATATTAGGTTTGATTTATATTGATCATTTTTATGTTTTATTGTTCTCAACGCATTCCACTATGTAATGAATAAAGATTTGTAACTGGAATATTTCATTCATTAAGATCTAGGATGTGGTATTTTAGTGTTCCCTTTATTTTTTTTGAGCAGTTGTATTTCAAAGTAACAAATAGTAGTCATTTTCTGTACAGTAACTGATGATTACAGTAACTGCACATGCAGGGAGCAGACCAAACAATGCCCAGGCTTGCCTGAGTAATTTATTATTTGCCACTAGAACCTAGTTAGGCCATTTCAATAGACAAGAAGGACATATTTTCTTGAATAAACAATAGCTGCTCTTGAAGTCATAGATGTGTTCATTATAACGCAATGGTTATGAATACTTAGGAAGACATTTGAGTAACTGATGTTGTAATTTTCTGCTTTAATTGTTGCACTATGGTAACAGATACACTAGAGATATGTGGCTAACGTAATACACAAAACTACATGATTCACTTGTCAAATGCTAATTCAAAGAATGTTGTGCTTGGCACTTAAATAATAGCTTAAATTAATTCAAGGATGAACAATACAATTTACATCTGACCTTTAGGTACAAGCCAACATCTTCCAAAATGCAGAATCTTTTGGATAGCGTTTAAGTATTAAAGGGGTTGTCCGAGTTATGACAAAAAATATATAGCACTGTAAATCTGATGGGCAGCAATATATAACTAAGTTAAGCAAGTTTTAGGCAAAAAAAAATCCATATTTCCTCATTTCCCTGGTTCTCTTCTGGTCTTTGTTTACATGCAATAACAACAATCTCAGCCCCTCCCCCTTCTCTGCAAAGGGAATGAATACAAGTGCTGAGTGACATGTCTGCCTGCTGGAATACTCAGCAGCATGTTGTATGTGTAGGACTACAAGTCCCAGCTGTACAATGACACTGCTAATACATACAGGAATTTCTCCCTACCTGTTCTTGTACAATACAATTCCTCTACAGCTCTTGTGCCCAGCATTTGTCTCCTCTCACTGCTGCAGCTACTGCTTGTTGTAAAGCCTTGAGCCCTCAGTGTGTTCTGGCTGAAGGGGTTAATGTTTTATCTGAAGGAAACCAGGGAGAGAGCAGATAGCAGCCCGGCAAAGAAAGGGGGCGTGGCCAGTGACGTCTCGTGTACAGACTGTTATCTGAACTCTGAGGCTTGTGAACGAAACATCACAGAGCAGAGAGATAAGGTGACATCACAGGTCATGTGACCCTCAGTCAACTCTGAGAAACCAGCAGCTTTAGAAACACAAAGTATATGGGAAAGTTGTTATACCTGACAAGTTAGAAACATATAAAGAACAAAAAAAATAACTCGGACAACCCCTTTAAGATTCAGCTAGTAGCTGAGTAACACTAATGTCCTCCTCCAAATTTCTTGATATTTTTAATGTTAAATTTTATTCATTTCTGGAATTGATTGAATATTCAGATCTACAGTATTTATTTTCAGTTTTATGTTTTCATCTCCATAAAAACTGGAGTAGCATCCCAATCCAGACAGATTATTTTTAGTGGGTAGAGGGGACAGCGCTCGCTATCTCCGGAACTCCCCTAGAAATGAATGGAGTGGCTGTCTGCATGACTGACTGGCTGCTTCGTTCATTTCAGGGGTCTCCTGGGGCATGGGGGCCCAGTACTCATGATCAGTGGGGATCCCTGCAGATATAGCATAACTTAACATAGCTGAAAATCTCTTCTAAATATACTTGTTTAAAAAAAAAAAAAAAAAAAGTTTGCGTAATGGCTGTGCTTCTTTGTACAATTATACCTGTGAAGGAATGTGTCTTTTTCGGGCTTCTCTAAAATCTTTTTCAGCCATATTATTCCCTGTTTCAGCTGCACAGCTAGAAGCATGTCACTCAGAAGCAGGGGTTGTATCCCTTCTATGAAATCTGCCAGCACTGTACTGCTGTGACATTCTTTCCCTTACTTCTCAATATGTTTGTTTTTAGCTCTGAAACTCACAGAACAGATAAGGATGGGGAAATCACACTTACAGAAAGGAAGGAGGCTCCTGTGAATTCAGAAGCAGTGTAGACGCAGTTCTTTCAGGCAAAGGACCTCAGCTAGCTCTGACATGCCCCTATTTCCTCTCTACCATCTCTCTTTCGATATGGTTCCCCATAAAGAGCTGATAGAGAAGTTATCAAAAATTGGATTTAACCTCTGGATAGTTCAGTGGATCTGCAGTTGGCTGAAGGACAGATACCAGAGGGTTGTTGTTAATGGAGTGTATTCTGAGCAGAGGCTGGTTACAAGTGGGATGCCACAAGGATCTGTTCTGGGTCCTGTTCTGTTTAACATGTTTGTAAGTGACATAAGGGACGGCTTGGTAGGGAAGGTTTTCTTGTTTGCTGATGACACAAAAGTGTGTAATAGGGTTGATGTTCCAGGAGGTGTCTGTAATATGGAGAATGATTTATCTTTATTAGATAAGTGGTCAAAACAATGGAAATTGCAGTTCAATGTTTCCAAATGTAAAATAATGCACTTGGGGAGAAGAAACCCTCTATCTGAGTATCGTATTGGAAGTTCTGTGCTAACAAAGATCTCAGAAGAGAAGGTCATCTCTGACAGCCTCAAAATGAGTAACCAATGCAACCAGGCGGTAGGGAAAGCAAATCGTATGCTTAGCTGCATAGCTAGAGGTATAACAAGCAGAAAGAGGGAGATTGTGATCCCTCTGTATAGAGCTCTAGTGAGACCACATCTGGAATACTGTGTTCAATTCTGGAGACCTCACCTGCAAAAGGATATTGCTAAAATAGAACAGGTCCAAAGAAGAGCTACAAAAATGGTGGAAGGTCTAAAGCATAGAACTTATCAAGAAAGACTCAGAGTTCTTAATATGTATAGTCTGGAGGAAAGAAGAGAAAGGGGGGACATGATTGAAATCTTTAAAGGGTTTCTGTCACCAGTTTTGGGCATATAAAACAGGATGACATTTGCAATGTGCAAATGTCACCTGATGCCCAATCTGTTAATCATTTTCTTACTGGTGTCCCCGTTTTTGTAAAAAATAAACTTTTGTGATATGCAAATGAACCTTACTAGGTGCAAGGGGCGGTAACCCTGCACCTAGTAGCGCCGTTTCCCTACCTTTATTCACGCCCCCTTGCTTGTGATGGACAGGGCCAGGCAGCTCGCTCTATCTGCTGCCGGCCCTGTCCGTGCTGCAAATCCCGCGCCTGCGCCGTGCGGCCTTCATTTGGTGCAGGCACAGTGAGTGCCGCTGGCTGCTGGGCTCCCTCACTGCGCCTGCGCCGATAACGTCACACTACACCCGGAAGAGAAGGCGGCTGTGAAGAGAAGTAAATCTATGGCACTATTTAGGAGTGAGGGTAAGGATTTGTCTTGGTAGATTTAGTATTCTGCAGTGTATAACAGTTCCACCTGGTGTAACCCAGCTTCCCCAGGATCCTGAAAGGCAAATCTGCATCGCTATGGCACTATTTAGGAATGAGGCAGCAGTTTTATTGTGTTAGGAACTTTTAGGTTTAAGCTTTTTACCGTTTATATAATTAAAGAACATTTTAGGGTTAGTTTTATTCTCCGTGGCAATTGTCTCCAGCCTTATTGATAGTAAGGGCCTATGGACGCGGCATTGTTTGCTAAAAAAAAACCTGTATGGGTCCATTGTACCTTATTCTCCAGTAAAAGCAATGTATCTGCGGAAGATTACCTGCGTAATATTGTATGAAATGGAGCATGCAAGGGTTTTTCATTTCATGGTGTGAGTTGGGCACTTGTTGAGTTACCATCTCTCAATGGATTTATATGAGTGAAGAAAACTCATTGTGGTCCATATAAAATTGGAGGCATACAGAGTTACGCTATGGGGCCATAGAAAGATAGGGTCAAAATATTATGGATCCATGACACAACACTGTAATGCTACTTTCACATCTGCGTTTTCAATTCCGGTTTTGAGATCTGGCAGAGGATCTCAAAACTGGAATTAAATGGTTCAGTTTTGTCCCCATTCATTGTCAATGGGGACAAAACTGATCGGGAAGCATATGTATGCATACGTATGTATTTTGTATATGTATTTTTTTGTTAGCAATTTGTTCAGTTTTGATTTAATACAATCGGATCCGGTCGAAACGGATGCATCTGGATGTATTAAATGGCACGGATCAGTTTAATTTTGGTTTTGAGATCCCCTGCCGGATCTCAAAACCGGAATTAACAATGCAGATGTGAAAGTGGCCTAAAAGAGGCTTAATGTATTCATTACTATAGTAGAGTATCTTCTCCAGTCCTACACCTAAAATATGTCTTTACTAGAGTAGACCGAACTGGTCCCCTAAGATTATAAAGTACTTATAAAAATCGCTATCTCTATGTAAACAGAAGAATTCCATCCTTGTACATTTTTATTTCAATGGAGGAGGGTCGCATTCATCATCATTATATAACGGTAGTATTGTAAACATTATCAACATAATACAATTATATAGAACATAGGCCCAGATTTACTATTATATGTGTGCAAAAAAAAATGTAAAAAAAAAGTGGCGCATAATGGTGCGATTTGGCAATTCAAGGGTTTCTACACTTTTTCTGACATGCCTGAAAGGGTGGGGGGCTTAGCAGAGAGTGGGTGGAGCATTAATAGAAAGGGGCCTAAAATGCACCATAATTTTGGCTCAAGTTCTGGTGTAAAAATCTGTCTCAAATTAAGCCAACCAACTTTGTTTGTAAAGTTGGTATATAGTCAGTGAAAAGTGTCTATCCCTGCACCAGCCTGAGGCACTGTGATAAACGTGGCGCAGGTCTAGACAGCCTAAGCTTACGCCATCTTTAGGGTTAATAAATCTGGGCTGCTGTGCTCTAATGTTTTTGTTATATTTCACATCATGTAGACTACTTCAACTTACTGTGCATCACACTTTCTTTTAAAAATTCATCGTGTGTTTTCTTTACTTCTCTTGGTAGAATTTTCCTATGTTCAGCCCTGGCTGAAATTTTCCAAGATCTCAAGGTAACCTAGGCAAGAAAGGAATTACATGCAGACGTCCAAATGTTATTTTTCAATTAGTAAGAGAATTAAATAAAAAGTCATGATGTAGATTCTGCAATGTCAATAGCAAATGGTGTACTGTAGCACATATTTCAGACTATGTACTTGGTTATAAAATGCAGTAAATAGAGGGGTTTTCACCACATATTTACTGTACACAGTGGCATAACTAAAACTGACTGGGCCCCTCAGCAAATTTTTGAACGGCCCTTTCCCCAGCAACTTCTTCACAATCCACTCCTCCCAACTTTAGCAAATCAGAATGAGGGATACTATCAGCAATCACTAAATGTTTTTATACTAACCACACCTCTAACTCTTCCCAGTGCATAGCTATACTCACCCAATCTCCTATGGGTGAATAGCTTAAAACGTAACTTGACAAAATCCTTATGAATATTTTTTACACCTAATTTAGGCGTAAAATAGTCCCAAGCCTCCTTTTTACTATTTAGAAGTAGAAAGTGTGTGACAGGGGCTGGGACTCCAGGTGCACGGACTGCTGGAGGTGCACCTAATTCATAAATTAGACTAATTTTCCGGCAGTACAGAAGGAGAACAAAGATCTGCGTAAAAAGCTGGTCTTTGTATATGACCCCCAATATGAACACCTGATAAAATCTATCATAGGCTACATGGCAGTACCAATACACCTTGCGATAAATGAAAGAACCAACTGGTCCTACCATATCCAGGTTTTCACTGGTGTGTTGGGGTGATGTCTGATGGAACCAGAACAAGGTCCCTGTGGTAATAAAGGTATTGCTTTTCCACACAGTATTTATGCCCATATTGTACCCCCTCACAGTAGTAATGCCCACATTGTGCCCCCTCACAGTAGTAATATCCACATTGTGCCCCCTCACAGTAGTAATGCCCACATTGTGCCCCCTCACAGTAGTAATGTCCACATTGTGCCCCCTCACAGTAGTAATGTCCACATTGTGTTCCCTCACAGTAGTTATGTCCACATTGAGTCCCATCATAGTAGTTATTTCCACATTTTTCCCATTTCACTGTAATTAGCCCACATTGTGCCCCCTCACAGTAGTAATGCCCACATTGTGCCCCCTCACAGTAGTAATGCCCACAATGTGCCCCCTCACAGTAGTAATACCCACATTTTGCCCCCTTACAGTAGTAATGTCCACATTGTGCTCCCTCATAGTAATGTCCACATTGAGTCCCATCATAGTAGTTATGTCCACATTTTTCCCATTTCACTGTAATTAGCCCACATTGTGCCCCCTCACAGTAGTAATGCCCACATTGTGCCCCCTCACAGTAGTAATGCCCACATTGTGCCCCCTCACAGTAGTAATGCCCACATTGTGCCCCCTCACAGTAGTAATGCCCATATTGAGCCCCCTCATAGTAGTAATGCCCACATTTAGCCCTCTCAGTAATGCCTCCTTCATTAATAAAGTAAAAAAAAAAAAAAAAAAAAAAAAGAATACTCACCTGTTTTCCCAATGATTGGGCACATCCGGCAGCAGCATCATGCAGTCACACACACATTGCGCTGCTAGGATGTGTAGGAGGAGTGCACAGGCTGACTGTGTGGACTGCTGAGGAGCAGTGTAGCTGAGCTGAACGGTGAAGCAGGGAGTGGATCGCTCCCTGCTTCACCATCTAAATCAACTACCTGGGTGTGCTCCTAACCTGCACTCTCTGCACTTCTGAGCCTGGGGCACATGCCCCGCTTGCCCCACCCCTCACTATGCCCCTGTATTGCTTATTCACAGAATAGAGAATAAGTGCTTGATTAGTGGGGGTCTGATTGGGGTCCAATCTGTCACACATGTCCTCTGCCACTTTGTTCAACTCTATGGAACTACATACATTTCTGAATAGCTACTTTTAGGGATTTCAGCTTGTTCATAAAATATGTATTATCTCCATGACCAACCAGATTTACTCAGCAGATGATGCATTACTAACATGCAACAGTATGCATATTCCCTTACCAAATGTTTGCAAAGGTAATGATGCTTTCTGTAAAAACTTTTAGACACACTTTTAGAATTTTATAAAATTATGGACATAATTTTATATTAAATTTCGATATGTATTTTTCTGAACCCTGGTAGAGGTGGTCTCTTGGAAAAAGCCTAGCAAAGTTGACATGAGATGAAGTGACATGGAGCTTTCATATCACTGCTGCTACTTCAGGGCATTGGTGGCTTATCCTAGTGATGTGCCAGCAATGTATTTGAAAGGAAAACTCAGGAAAAAGGCAATAGTTAACAAAATATGGCTATGAAAATCACAGGTACCTCATTCTTTGTGATGACGAGATGGTGAAAATCTTTGCTTGGGGAAGGGGCTTGACCCTGGATTTCGAACAAGGTTTCTTGCAGAAGGGATGCCATAGTAATGATGTGCAACGTCCTGAAAGTTTCTGGTATCTTTTAAACTTCTTCTGTGACTTGTATAAAACTCCTTCTTATTTACCTGGTCAGGCAAATCGATCTTAATTAGAGAGCATCATATTCTATGGTTCCGCCTGTTGAATGCAAGTGCTAATCTTTTATTCACTAAGCAAACCAGCCTCTGTTTACACAGTCACCTGCTCAGTTTCTGGCAGGAGGACAATAAGTGTAGATCAAACCTTTGAATGAAAATCTGCAGGCAGATTAATCCTTACAGTGTAACAGCTTTTCCATTTATTGTAAATGGGTCATTATCCTTAGTCACGAAGAATAACAAATTGCATAGAGACATACTTGCGCATTAATGTAAACATATTTCTGATTTAAAGGAATTGTACCATACATTGCTTACAATAGGTATTACAGGGCTCTTCAATGCAGGAAGATGAAAAGATTTAGGTTAAGATAATGTGTGAAAGAAAAAATTGCAATCACAAAAAAATACAATAAAAAAACTATGATTAAAGGAGTTTTCTGGGAGTAGAATATTGATGACCTATCCTATGTCCCACTCCCAGCACCCCCCAACTATCAGTTATTTAAAGAGGCCACCATGCTACAGGAAGCACTTGTTGATCATAATTTCACTTTAACACTATAGCTTGTCAATGCAAAAGTGGCAAGGCCTAAAAGGATTTCACCCATAGCAGACCTGGGGGTCTTTGTTAGCCCTGCTCGGCCATGGCAACCCACCAGCCACACACAACTGCATTGCAGGCTGCCGATGGCCTGTCAGATGGAGCACTCTCCCTCTGTCGAACAACTTAGGCTTCATAGTCGCTAATGACTGAGGCATCTATGGGGCTGGAGTTGGCTCCATGCCCAGCATTTGCGGAAGGGCCCTGACTGTGCATATCAACCATCTTTCACAGATTTTTAACACAGATAAAGTCGGTATTAGTGTTTTGGGTAAATGGGTGGTCCTTACAAGGTCCTTTGGGTCACCGTGAGAGGCTTTTAGAAGTCTGCAGGCTATTGTCATATGTGGACACATCAGTGGGTCTCGCCTGGATGTGTAGCAAGTTGCCTTTCTTAATCACTTAGCTATGTGGTCGCACCAATATTAAATGTTTTTTCTGCCCAGGTGTGTCACCGTTCCACCTCCGCATGTGAACAACGTCCAAAAGAATCAGAATCACACCTTCCTCTGGGCTATCATGCATAAGGCAGACTACTCATATTTAAATAGACCAAACAGGAAACTCTTTTATTCATATCTTGTCCATAAAATCCATACATGTAGTGAGAACTCTTTCAAGCTGAAGTATAATCCATCAGATCCTGCAATGTAATGTTTTGGGGGTAGCAGACAGGATCCTCCATATCCTAAATATACCGCACATATCAGTCTCACATGTTGCGATTATAGAAACACTTTGAAATTGCAGACTACATTGAATCCCTGTTCCAATATATCTCACAGTGGTGCATTTGCACCAACACATTATCTGACCAAATTCTCAGTTCTCAATTCTTAGTAAAGCTCAGTTAAAGCTTTACTAAGACTCTTCACACCCTGTTTCTAGTACAAAGAAACATCTTTCTCTAATAAAGTATATTACACAAGTGTAATTACAGAAACATACTATAATAAAAAAAAAAGATACGAAGGTTACACTTTAAATTTTACCCGACAAACGATCATTTGGGTTGAAACTGTCCGTTTTGATCAACTTTAGACTAATGTGTACGGACACCTTAACTCTATGGATGGCTATGTACATTGGAATCTACACAACTCAGGTGGATCTATTCAAGTTTTCTGGGTGACTGAAGTTATTGGGATCGGTCTGAAGACAGACTGTCGCAGCATCATGGCTTCCATTACAAACGGAGGCTATAACACTAATGTAAATAGAAGCCAGATTATAGATCTAAACTCCCCAGGGCTTATCATGTGTGTTACAGGCTTTTTAGGGCACAGTACCTGAAAACTGACAGCATAATGTCAGTAAACACATATAATTGCCAACAGTCCCGAATTTTCAGGGACTGCCCCTAATTTTCAGAGACAGTCCCTGCAAATCTGGGCCGACTTTTTAACCGATTTCTATAAGTTTTTTGTGAAATCTGATGTAAAATGATGTTCGTGCATACAGAAAAATAAGGTGATACTGGTGTGTCAGCTTCAGCTGTGATTCTGCATAAGCTAAAGCAGAAAAGTGATTTTCATCCTGACATAAAGGATGACTGAGGTTAGGCAATTGTGGAAGAATGTGCCTGACCATGGTGGCAACCTGTCAAGAGAGGAAAGGTTGGCGTAAAAGCATAAAAAAGACGATTCTATAATAATGTGTAATGATGTATCACACAATGAATGTTGTATCAGATGGTCGTGCGTATAGAGTTTTGTTGGGTGATCCCACATCACAGTTCAAGAAGGAAATTGATTCTTTTTTGAATGATCGTCTCTTGGATAGAGCGATAAACATGACACAGGGTAAGAGAATTTGTAGTACATCTGAGGTTTATGAAAAAATTATGAGGATGATTGTTGCTAAATTCGTTGCTAGGGATTATACCAGGCGACAGATAGAAAGAGAAGCGCAGAACATCATGAGGATTGTGGAAGAAGTGATAGGAAACAGATGGTGGGGAGATTTGTGTTTTCTTCTCAACACGACAAACATGTTGGAATGATATGTGAGATTGTATGCAAATACTGGTGTGTGCTGAAACAGGACCCAAAATTTGTAATTTTGTTTAAGGACATGACAATGTTTTCTTACAGAAAAGGACATTTTTTTGAATAATGTATTGGCGACAGGGGATGTGAAGAAAAAAGCAGGTAGATAATATTTCTCAACAACCAAAAGAAGGGGAACTTACTCCTGTATAAATTGCCAGAATTACAATTTTCTAATAAAAGGTGGATTTGTACATCATCCAGGGGCGGACTGGGAACTTAAAGTGGCCTCATGTTCTAGGTGGGTCCAAACTGACAGAAGGCGGGACAACAGAAGTGGGCGGGGCCAGCAAAACTGTAGTGCAGGACAAAATACCGCCCCAGCAGTACCTTGTTGATGGCCAGGAGGAGGGATTAAGTGCCCACTAGGAAATTTCCCTGTAAGGTCTATCAGCCCATGACATTGTCCTACTATGGGTACTAAGATGGGTATGGATTTTATACATGTGACAGTAAGAATCTGATATATGTTCTGAAATGGCCATGTGATAAGGCCTATGTGGGTCAAACCAGTAGGCCAATAAAAGAGAGGATTAATGAACATCGATCAACAATAAGGAATTTAGGGGACACAATATAGGAGAGGATTCATTGGAAGGGATGGAACATATTTGTTAAGAAAGGAGTAGAAAGGAGTTAGAGCTAGAAAGGAGTAGATAGCTACTAAGTGAGTTGTGTTGGCAGGCAATAGAGCAGATTGAGGGAAATGAGAACGAAGGGGTTAATTGCAAAACAGCAAAAACTGAAGACAGACTCTCCTTAGCAATGCTCAGTTACAGCTTTGATAAGAAAACTTTTTACACTGTCAAAGAAACATCGTTCCATAATAAAGGGAAAATTCAATGGTGTTTTTTATTTTCAAATTAGGGGGCATCGATGGATGCAGTTTTTCCCCTCATTTGCAAATATATACAAGGTCATTTGGGGGGAGTTCCATCTTATGAATGATTCTAATGTATACTTTCCGTCCAGAAGGTACATAAATGATTTCGGATTCTACGGTCTCAGAGTTTGTTCATTTTGCTCAATATTTAAACAAGAATGAGATGAACTTGTGGTTTACACATTATGTATTTTGCGAGGGTATCTTATTTTTGGCTCTTTAAGGACTCATGCACATGAATGTGCGCCGTCTGTGCCACGCATTGGGGACCGCAAATTTTTAATTGATTAGTTATGGAGCCATATGCTTGATACTGATCATGTGCTGATCACGGTTCTTTATGAGAACCGACAGCCCATGAGAAAAATCACTTGTGAACTGATCCCTTGACTTTAAGACAAGGGCTACACGGCAACACTGGTCAAGTGACACCTGTCGCGGCCTAGGATCGCTGAGCAGCGATGATCCCATAGAAATTAATGGGATCGCTGCAGCAGTCGCAAGAAATCCAGCCGTGTTGGGATTTCTTGTGACTGCTGCATCCATCCCATTAATTT
Organism: Rhinella marina; assembly: GCA_900303285.1. Lineage (NCBI taxonomy): Eukaryota > Metazoa > Chordata > Amphibia > Anura > Bufonidae > Rhinella > Rhinella marina. Next base: position 1,269,204 of record ONZH01022838.1, on the reverse strand, counting down.
CTAAGGGATCACCGCTACTCAGCAATCCTGGCCGCGACAGGTGTCACGTGAGCAGTGTCGCCGTGTAGCCCTTGCCTAATGGGGCAGTGTTTAGCTCAGACCTTGTTCGCCCTACATCCGGACAGAACCAATTGATCTGAATAAGGTCTAAGACATGCCAGCAAACTGGTACAACTGCCCGCAAACTGGAACCGTTAAAAAAGAATGTATGCCTGTTCTTTTTTTCTAGGGATATGGCTACATGTAGGATGAACGGTGCTAACTTTCCACACATCTCACCCACACACTCTGGAGAGTGTCGGCACTGGAATCTGAACGTAACTTACATATATGTACGGTGCAGACTTTAAAAACACACGTCAATTTATGTTGTAAATATCCACTGCGGACTTCATCCTTTGTAATGCAGAGGTTAAAATCTGTGACAATCTGGTAGCATAGCTGTGATTAAGTTTACAACTATATCTGAACTATTTGGTAGCGGCAGATGCGTGTAAATATACAAGGGTTAACTGAAATAAAAAATCTATTTTGTGTCTGGTTCAATGCCTGAAAACAAAAACCAGGCTAGAAATCAAACTTTATTGAAAATACTTATTTAAAACATTGCAAATTTGTGGCCTGCCCACGTATTAAATATCATATCAGGCTAGGCAGGGAAAACTTGGATCTAGAGGTAAGAGCAAATAGGAGTGACAGCTCATAATATACTATAACCATCCTGTTAATTGTTTCACTGGATTGAATGATGGACTTTGGATACAGAGCACAGTAATCATCACCCCTATAATAACCTAAGGATCCTGCAATTGTATTGTGTGTTCTACAGGGTGGGCCATTTATATGGATACACCTAAATAAAATGGGAAGGGTCGGTGATATTAACTTCCTGTTTGTGGCACATTAGTATATGGGAGGGGGAAAACTTTTCAAGATGGATGGTGACCATGGCGGCCATTTTGAAGTCGGCCATTTTGGATCCAACTTTAGTTTTTTCAATGGGAAGAGGGTCATGTGACACATCAAATTTATTGAGAATTTCACAAGAAAAACAATGATGTGCTTGGTTTTAACGTAACTTTAATTTTTTCATGAGTTATTTACAAGTTTCTGACCACTTATAAAATGTGTTCAAAGTGCTGCCCATTGTGTTGGATTGTCAATGCAACCCTCTTCTCCCACTCTTCACACACTGATAGCAACACCACAGAAGAAATACTAGCACAGGCTTCCAGTATGCGTAGTTTCAGGTGCTGCACATCTCGTATCTTCACAGAATAGACAATTGCCTTCAGATGACCCCAAGGATAAAAGTCTAAGGGGGTCAGATTGGGAGACCTTGGGGCCATTCAACTGGCCCACGACGACCAATCCACTTTCCAGGAAACTGTTCATCTAGGAATCCTCAGACCTGACACCCATAATGTGGTGGTGCACCATCTTGCTGGAAAAACTCAGGGAACGTGCCAGCTTCAGTGCATAAAGAGGGAAACACATCATCATATAGCAATTTCACATATCCAGTGGCCTTGAGGTTTCCATTGATGAAGAATGGCCCCACTATCTTTGTACCCCATATACCACATTATGGGTGTCAGGTCCAAGCATTCCTAGATGAACAGTTTCCTGGAAAGTGGATGCTGTGAAGATACGAGATGTGCAGCACCTGAAACTACGGATAATGGAAGCCTGTGCTAGCATTTCTTCTGCGGTGTTGCTATCAGTGTGTGAAGAGTGGGAGGCAAGGGTTGCATTGACAAGCCAACACAATGGGCAGCACTTTGAACACATTTTATAAGTGGTCAGAAACTTGTAAATAACTCATGAAAGAATAAAGTAACGTTAAAACCAAGCACACCATTGTTTTTCTTGTGAAATTCTCAATACGTTTGATGTGTCACATGACCCTCTTCCCATTGAAAAAAATAAAGTTGGATCCAAAATGGCCAACTTCAAAATGGCCGCCATGGTCACCACCCATCGTGAAGTGTTTTCCCCCTCCCATATACTAATGTGCCACAAACAGGAAGTTAATATCACCAACCATTCCCATTTTATTTAGGTGTATTCATATAAATGGCCCACCCTGTAGTACTGTCCAACATACAGCTATTACTGCGCTTACCAATGATCGAGTTGTAGCGCTATGCACTAAAGTCAGCTCCCTCATTAAGCTGATTACTGGGTAAGAGCAGGTAAGGAAGAATTAACCAACATGGTGCACTATTCGTATGCTCACCGCTCTGGCTGGCACAAGTCCTTGCCCCAAGAATACACAATACAATTTAAGGATCCTTGGGTGGCCCTTTGTTGGCAACAATTAGGGTCCTGATTACTGTATCCAAAATCCATCACTTTATTCATTTTATACAATTCTTTTTCGGCAAAAAATAGTTTCCAAAATTACCCTTATTTTAATATATATATCTTTGCAAAATGAATGCAGCTAGGAAGGTGACATACAAACACACGGAAGCTGGTGTATAAATGCTGCTGTTTGCCACTAGATGGCACCTTAGCACTGAGTGGGACATATCTTACAGCTTTTTATACAACAAAGTATGAATAGGTTAGGCTTCGTTCACATCTCCGTTCAGAGGTCCTGCAGGCTGTTCCGACACAGAGCAATCTGCCGGATTCTATACTTCACCGGCAGATCCCTATTGACTGCAGTGAGGCCCGGGGTGATCCAGCCAATTTCCTTCGGCCGGACAAAAACTGTTGAATGCAATGGTTCTTTGTCTGTCTGACAACTGCCGTTTACACAGGATGAGGCAGCTAGATCTGTGAACGCAGCCTTACTTAAAGGGGTTGTCTCACTTCAGCAAATAGCATTATTATGTTTATTATTGTATATTATTATTAAATTGAACTTAGGCAGGCACTTACTGTAACTTCTGTATCTGTAATCTCTATCTCCATTAGTCCACTTGTGTAGACAGACAATTTATCTAGTGAACCTTCACATTAATCTTCAAATATGAATATGGGGAGTCATTTACTAACCAAAAATATGCCTATATTAGGAGTATTTCTGGGGCAGATTACGATGCAAAGGTCCTTTGCGCAGCAATCTACAATTTTTCCCTACTCACGCCAGGTCTAAAAAGGTGGGCGTGGTGTGGATGGTCCGGCAGGCCCGTCTCATTCATTATGTTCTATGCCTGGTTTAGGCTTAGAAAATGGTCTAAATGTAAGACAGCTAAGAAGCCGGCTTACATGTACAAGCAGCGGTGGATCCACAGAACTTATTAAGACCGGCGTCTAAAACGCCAGTCTCAATAAATGACCCCCATGGTGCTTAAATGACACCATGTTTACGTATACTGTGCTAAACATTAATAGTAAAAGGATTTTAGAAGGAAACCGCAGCACTCCCAGGTCTTCAATCCATAGCAGGTTTATTCATCAAAAATGCGACGTTTCGACCTAAGTGGTCTTTTTCAAGCAAACAGTGAGGTGCACAATACAGAATATAAGTACCCTCCCTTTTCTGACAGCGCGCGATCGACCCATATTTTGCAGCAGAATAATCATAGTAAGCAATATATTAATATTTTCACATATTCTGTATTGTGCACCTCACTGTTTGCTTGAAAAAGACCACTTAGGTCGAAACATTGCATTTTTGATGAGTAAACCTGCTATGGATTGAAGACCTGGGAGTGCTGCGGTTTCCTGCTACTATTATTTTGGAATTTGGGGATACTACAGACTGGTATTCATCACTGTGAGCACCACCGCTTGACGGACTATCTATCTGTAAGTGCTGTTACAAACCACCATTTGCTGTTAGTGAGTTATCATCATGCATGAACATTGTTGCCATCCAGAGAGCATTGCAGTAACCTTCATAAGCTCCCTCAGGGCTATTTCACAAAACTGTGCTTGGCCTGGGAAACACGGACAGTATGACGGCCGCATCTCCCAGACCAGAACTGACTGCATCATAGTGATTTATCATACAGTGTATATTTGATCTGCACACTTATAGTCTCGCGCATGCTCCTGAAGTTCATTGCTCCTGCACTGACAGCACCACACAACAGGACATGTTTGATATCTCAGGAGAGCCAGGCAATGACATTCCCATTGCTGAAGACATCAGTCAAAAGAGAAGAGGCAAAGTTCAGGTGGATTTAGTTTGACTTCAGGACATTAGTTGCCGTCCTCCCTGACTTAAAATGTCTCATCAGCATAAGGGCTTGTTCACACGACCGTGTGTGTTTTGCAGTCCGTTTTTCACTGATCCGTTGTTCCGTTTTTGCGTTTCGTTGTGTTTCCGTTTTCATTCCGTGATTCCGCAAAAACTGTCCGTATGGCTTCAGTATGCTTTCCGTAGCTGTTCCTTGTTTTTGCGGAGATAAAACGGAACAATGAATAAATTAACTTTAGACTCTAGTAGAAAATCACGGATCCGCAAAAACGGATGACATACGGAGCGTGCTCCGTATGCATTCCGTATTTTTGCGGAACCATTGAATTGAATGGAGCCATGGACCGTGATTTGCGGACAATAAGGCCCCATTCAGACGACCGTGTTTCAAGATTGTATACGGGCCGTGAAGGCCCGGCCTGTGCTGCCCCAGAGGACGGGAGCGCACGGCGTCATTGGTTGCTATGACGCCGTGCGCTTCCTGAGGCCGCCACCGTACAGTAAAACACTTTCACTGTACGGCGGCGGCCTCAGGAAGCGCACGGCGTCATAGCAACCAATGACGCCGTGCGCTTCTGTCCTCTGGGGCAGCACAGGCCAGGCTTTCACGGCCCGTATACGGCCATGAAACACGGTCGTCTGAATGGGGCCTAATAGGACAAGACTCATAATCTTGAGGAACAGAAATACGGACATACGGAAACGGAATGCACACGGAAGACTTTCTGTTTTTTTTGCGGACCCATTGAAATGAATGGTTCCACATACGGTCTGCAAAAAAACGTAACGGACACGGAAAGAAAAATACGGTCGTATGAACGAGCCCTAAGGCTACTTTCACACGAACGTTGTTTTGCGGTCCGCAAAAAAAACGGATGGCATCCGTGTGCATTCCGTATTTTGCGGAACAGAACAGCTGGCCCCTAATAGAACAGTCCTATACTTATCCGTAATACGGACAAGAATAGGACATGTTCTATTTTTTTTTGCGAGCTACGGAACGGACATACGGATGCGGACAGCACACGGTGTGCTGTCCGCATTTTTTGCGGACCAATAGAAATGATTGGGTACGCATCCTGTCCGCAAAAAATGCGGATCGGAGCCCGCAAAAAATACTGTCGTGTGAAAGAGGCCTAAAACAGATATGGGGAATAAAGACAATTTTTAGTGCATTTATAAAAAAAAAAAAAAAAAAAAAGATGAGAATACCATCAGAACCCATATCTTTAATGTATTCCACAGGATGACAAGTTCCTGTTAAAGGACTTTAAAGGAGTTGTACACTTTTCTTTTTTGCAAACCTCCACATCCTGGGCAGACCTGTGATGGAAAGCTTACTTACCTCCTTCCCAGAGTTGTGTCCCTGTTCCTTCGTTCTATGGCCTTGGCTAGTCCGCTGGGCTTCATGGATGTACATAAACTTCTTGTTTGACGGATTGGCTGCAGTGGTGACCTGTACTCACCGTGTCGTGTAACCATTTGTCAGGGGAGTAGGTCACCATCAGGAGAACAATAGAGCTGCCATACTATCATACCAGCTTTACATCCATTATCATAAGGATTCCCTTACAGCAGCAGTAAACTGACAGTGGGTTACCTATCTCTACAAGAGGTCTTCTCAGCTGTGTTGACTGCTACTGTTTTTTTTTTTTTAATTTACAATGGCGTAGTACTGCCGAAAGGAAAAATAGCTAAAAATTGTAAACATTTGTTTTTTTATGAATATAAAGTTTAAAAATATACCCCTTTCTGATAGAGGTGTTATTTTAAGAAAGATATGAGAAACTTGTCTAGCTATGAAAGAGTCATAGTAGTCCTTTGGTATGTCCCCGTATGAATGAGGACTTCACCCCAGTCCCACATGGTATTGTTTACAGGCAGCTTTATCAGCAGGCACGTGCCTGTTATAAATGTGGTGCACTTTAGATGCACTGCTCATATGAAGCACTAATAAATCCCTTCTATAGCTACTGGGCACCTGAAGCCCATTCCTAGTAGTGCCACCCTGCCCCAAACCATTAGTGATCCTTGTGTACCAGGACTCAACTGCACCCTCATGGCACTACTGTGTCTCTCTCCTACTTTACTACTGGGAAATGTACACCCTTCTCAACCATCCCGGATGCAACAGGACAGTCCCGATTTCGGTGGCTGATCCAAGGTCGGTTGAGGTATGTCTCAATTTCAATCGTATCTGTGTCCTCTGGATGCAGAGACAGATGAATGCAATGGTGACGCAGGGAGCTGTCAGCTCTTTGCTCCACCATTGCCTGGTTTGTGTTCTCGCTAGCAGCCAGGTTCGATCCGGTGACATGATTGCACATTCTGAGATGAATAAGAGAGCACATGGACCAGGGAATCATGATCATCCCCAGTCTGTGCGCTCTTGTGCTCAGCAGGTGCTATGACATTACTTCATCATGCCCCCTGTTGGGCAAAGCATGATGTGTTCCACTCACTAGGTGAGAATTACTTTTTTTTAACTTTATTAACAATACAGGCTTCACTATTGTAAGGTGGGCACTAACAAGCAGTACTACTATGACGGGGCCATTCTGCTGTGTGGTGGGCACTAAAGGGGAATAACCATTGTGTGGGGGCACTAAGGGGGATAACTACTGTGTGGGGGCACTAAGGGGGAATAACTACTGTGTGTGGGGAATAACTACTGTGTGGGGGCACCAAGGGGGAATAACTACTGTGTGGGGGCACCAAGGGGGAATAACTACTGTGTGGGGGCACCAAGGGGGAATAACTACTGTGTGGGGGCACCAAGGGGGAATAACTACTGTGTGGGGGCACCAAGGGGGAATAACTACTGTGTGGGGGCACCAAGGGGGGAATAACTACTGTGTGGGGGCACCAAAGGGGGGAATAACTACTGTGTGGGGGCACCAAGGGGGGAATAACTACTGTGTGGGGGCACCAAGGGGGAATAACTACTGTGTGGGGGCACCAAGGGGGAATAACTACTGTGTGGGGGCACCAAGGGGGAATAACTACTGTGTGGGGGCACCAAGGGGGAATAACTACTGTGTGGGGGCACCAAGGGGGAATAACTACTGTGTGGGGGCACCAAGGGGGAATAACTACTGTGTGGGGGCACCAAGGTGGAATAACTACTGTGTGGGGGCACCAAGGGGGAATAACTATTGTGTGGGGGCACTAAGGGGCAATAACTACTGTGTGGAGGCACCAAGGGGCAATAACTACTGTGTGGAGGCACCAAGGGGCAATAACTACTGTGTGGGGGCACCAAGGGGCAATAACTACTGTGTGGGGGCACCAAGGGGCAATAACTACTGTGTGGGGGCACCAAGGGGCAATAACTACTGTGTGGGCACTAAGGGGGAATAACTATTGTGTGGGGGCACTAAGGGGAATAACTACTGTGTGGGGGCACTAAGGGGGAATAACTATTGCGTGGGGCACTAAGGGGGAATAACTACTGTGTGGGGGCACTAAGGGGGAATATCTATTGTGTGGGGGCACTAAGGGGGAATATCTACTGTGTGGGGGCACTAAGGGGGAATAACTACAGTGTAGGGGCACTAAGGCAGTGCTCCAGACTAAAAAAAAATACCTAGGAGCCATTGGCTCCTGAACTAAAAAATTTAGGAGCCAAATAAAATTTTTAGGCGCCAAATTTAAATACGCAAAAATACGGATCTGCAATACCACGGATGTCGCCCGGTAAATTGCGGAACACACGGCCGGGCGTCCTGTTCAAAATGCCTTTTCTTGTCTGCTGTTGCAGACAAGAATAGGACATGTTCTATTATTTCTTGCGGAGCCGCGGCTAGACAAGTTCGCAAGCCGCCCATTGAAGTGAATGCAGCTGTATCTATTCTGCAAAATTGCGGAATAGATGCGGGCACATTCACACGGTCGTATATATATATTAATATATTGATTTTTTTTACTTTTTTTTTGTTTACCGAGCCACTAATGATTATTATACTGGTTGGGGTTTTTATTATTATATTTTTTTTATTACTGGGGAGGGTGCACTGCGCCACCAATGATGATAACTACGTTTAATACAACTACAGAAGGCGGGTGCCGCACAGGATCACATAGCCGGCACCTGACCTGTATTATAGGGAGCTGCAATCAGTGTTAGTTAACCCCTCAAGTGCGGCACCCGCCTTCTGTAGTTGTATTAAACGTAGTTATCATCATTGGTGGTGCAGTGCGCGCTCCCCAGTAATAAAAACCGCAAACAGTATAATGTGTGTGCCCCATCGGACCTCAGATCAGCCCACTGTGGCCCCATCGGACCTCAGATCAGCCCACTGTGGCCCCATCGGACCTCAGATCAGCCCACTGTGGCCCCATCGGACCTCAGATCAGCCCACTGTGGCCCCATCGGACCTCAGATCAGCCCACTGTGGCCCCATCGGACCTCAGATCAGCCCACTGTGGCCCCATCGGACCTCAGATCAGCCCACTGTGGCCCCATCGGACCTCAGATCAGCCCACTGTGGCCCCATCGGACCTCAGATCAGCCCACTGTGGCCCCATCGGACCTCAGATCAGCCCACTGTGGCCCCATCGGACCTCAGATCAGCCCACTGTGGCCCCATCGGACCTCAGATCAGCCCACTGTGGCCCCATCGGACCTCAGATCAGCCCACTGTGGCCCCCATCGGACCTCAGATCAGCCCACTGTGGCCCCATCGGACCTCAGATCAGCCCACTGTGGCCCCATCGGACCTCAGATCAGCCCACTGTGGCCCATCGACTCGCGCACGGCTCAGACTCAGATCTGACTGTGCCCCCATCAGACCACAGATCAGCCCACTGTGCTCCCATCAGACCTCAGATCAGCCCACTGTGGCCCCATCAGACCTCAGATCAGCTCAATGTGGCCCCATCAGACCAGCCCACTGTGGCCCCATCAGACCTCAGATCAGCACACTCTGGCCCCATCAGACCAGCCCACTGTGGCCCCATCAGACCACAGATCAGCCCACTGTGCCCCCATCAGACCTCAGATCAGCCCACTGTGCCCCCATCAGACCACAGATCAGCCCACTGTGCCCCCATCAGACCACAGATCAGCCCACTGTGCCCCATCAGACCACAGATCAGCCCACTCTGCTGCCATCAGAATACAATAAAAAAGTATCTTACCTGTCCTGCGCCGCGGCTCCGCTCTGGGTCCGGCGCTGAACTGTCACCTGACTGCGTGCAGCGTCAGGTCAGTGCGCGCACTACGTCCTGACGCTGTACACCGTCAGGACAGTGCAGTGCCGCCCGGAAAGACAGAGGAAAGTCTTGTCGCCATTTGTAAAATCTAAGTCGCATTTGCGACCATTTTGGTCGCCATCTGGAGCCCTGTAAGGGGGAATAACTACAGTGTGGGGGCACTAATGGGGAATAACTACTGTGTGGGGGCACTAAGGAAAAATAACTACTGTGTGGTGGGCACTAAGGGGGAATAACTATTGTGTGGGGCACTAAGGGAGAATAACTACTGTGTGGGGGCACTAAGGGAGAATAACTACTGTGTGGGGGCACTAAGGGAGAATAACTACTGTGTGGGGGCACTAAGGGAGAATAACTACTGTGTGGGGGCACTAAGGGAGAATAACTACTATGTGGGGGCACTAAGGGGGAATAACTACTGTATGGGGCACAAAGAGGGCTGGGCAGGATTACGAATAGATAGAACGGATTTAAAAAAAAAAAAAAAAGTAATTTTTTTTTTACACTATTTTTTTTTTAAACAATTGGGGGAACATCTATTAAGACAAGCGTATTAAAGCCCCATAACTGGCAGTGGATCCGCCTGAGTTATGGGTAGGTGTTGGCCTCTACATAATTTCGGCGCATCCAGAGCCAGTTCTAAACGTATGCCAGCTTCCTAGCTGTCTTACATTTAGACCATTTTCTACGCCTAAACCGGGCGTATGATGAATGAGACGGACCTAACGGCCTATCCCTTCCCCAACACACTCACAATTTTAGACCTGGCCTGAGCAGGGTGAAGTCGCAGATAGCGGCACAACAGTTGTGCTGCCATCTGCACATGAAATAGGCCTAATTTAGGTGTATTTCAGAATAGTAAATGATCCCCTTGGTGTTTACTTCGGTACAAATTGATATTTTCAGCATATGGTTTTTGGCGCTGATCAAGACCAAATTAAAAAAAAAAAAAAAATCACAAAGCACACAAAGTATTGACGCCTACTTTCATTTCAATGAACATCCTGCTCTAAAATACAGCATACGGCTTCTTTTTTCCACATGGGAAGAAAGCAAGTTCTGATTTCCACCGAGACAGGAGGCGGAAACACACCAAAATCAGCGCAAAAAAACTCTGTGTGAACTGGTGCATTTTGCCATATAAACCTGCTGTGCCCGCCGCTGATTTCACTCCTCCTTGTGCTTTTTAAATGCTGGGAGATATGAATGTACGCTCACACAGCACATGCCACAGACTCAGTCTTCACACCAACCAGGTAACGCACCACAACCGCAGCGCTCCACACCGATCAAATGACTCCATTCATGAGCTCTACTACTGGTACTGGGCGCGCCTGCAGTCTCCTCCCCTTCCTACAAAGACAGGTCACATGACCGTGACGCCACGCCTACCCTAAGCTTCTCCGTACCATTCCAGCGTATGTCTCCTGGGATCTAGCGGCTGCAGCAGAGTACAGCGGGAGAAGTGCATCCGCTACCGCTCAGGTACTGCGCTACCATACCTGTCTTGGGCGCTTGAGGGTGGGCAGCATTTGGAGGGGATATGTGATTTGTGTATATATGGGTTGTGTTCTGTGTGTGTGCAGCCATTGCTCCCAGGGCACACACAGCTGTATGTAAATATATGTGTGTAAATAGAGCATATGAGTGACGCAAAGCAACATGGCAAATAAATGCAATCATTCCCAAAGTTTTCTCCAGAAGACTGCTCCTGTCATTGGGCTGCTGCTGCCTCCTGGTAAACAGTTACTCATGTATGGATGATGAAGATGACACAGCTGGGTGGATACAATGTATTCCAGATACTTGGCTGACTATACATCCTCATGGAGATCTGATCTACACGTAATAAACCAGTTAGGTGGAGAGTGTATAATATGTAAAACGCGTTAACGAGCCTTCATTAAGCAGATATATTACATTCCAGCTAGGCTCTTTCGGTGACAACTAGTCCACGTGTGTTTTCTCACTGTGATTTTTCCTGTATTGTGATAATGAAGTCTGATACTTGAAATATTTTGAAGGGATTTTCCATCCCTGTGAAAATCTCTATTAAAAGTCATAAATGTGTTAAAGTAAAAAAAAAAATTCTCCCTACCCTGTGTTGACAGTATGGCCTTTGTCTAGGAGGCTGCAGTGGTGACATGTTGTCCCGATTTGTGACCACAGTAGGCCATTACTGGAAGCAGTAAGAGTGATTGGCTGCTGTGGTTATGTGTCCTGGCAGCACTTCGATGCTGCAGCTTTATAAACAAAGACCAGGGAACGTTTGACACCGGAGTGGTGGGGACTTGCTAGTGTTTTGAGATTTTTTTTTTTCCAAACCTGGAACAATTGCATGTTAAAGAGGTCATCCAACTTCTAAAAAAAACTAAAACTGCTGCAAATGCTATAAAACAAAATAGAACTGGTGCTCCAGCTGGCCGGCAAGTGACCACTGCAGTCAAGCGGCGGTCGTATTGGTCACATAATGTACTACCGGCATTGTGACGTGGTGGTGGTGATGCCAAGAAAGTAGGGTACTTGACTGCTGCAGCCACTAATTGACTGCAGAGGTCATATGCTGGCAAGGTGGAGCGCCAGTGCTGGATCATCAGTTGGAAGGAAGAGGGAAGTAGGGTTACTTTTTCTGTCTTATAGTTTTTGCAGCTGTTTCTATATTTTTGGGATAACCATTTTAAGTCCAGTTTTCATTTTTGCACTTTCATTTTTTTTTTATTCCAGTCTTCCAAGAGCCATAACTTTCCATTCACATAGCTATAGGAGGACTTCATTTTGGGAGAATCTACCATATTTTGTATTCGAACACAGGGCTGAAATAAAAAACAATTCTACTTTGTCATATAACCAACAGGAAACAGCTGGAGACGAATGAACGAATTAAGCGTGAGACCTAGTGCTGTTGGTTTTCTGCTAGTCTTTCAAAAGCTAGATTATAGTTAGTGACAGCCATATGCATGCAGTCACCCAGGTGGGCATCTATCAAGCGGGTTCTATATTTAGCCTTCAATATTATCGTGGTTGAAAATCCAGATTCCCCTGTAGTGCCCTCAGTAGTTATAATGCCCCCTGTAGTGCCCTCAGTAGTTATAATGCCCCCTATAGTGCTTCCAGTAGTTATAATGCCTTATTAACCTGTAGATATAATGCTCTGTCTAGTGCCACTAGTAGTTATAATGCCCCCTCTAGTAGCACAAGTAGATATAATACCCTGTATAGTGCCACTAGTAGTTATAATGGCCCCTCTAGTGCCACTAGTAGTTATAATGGCCCCTGTAGTACCCCTAGTAGTTACAGTGCCCCCTCTAGTGCCACTAGTAGTTATAATGCCCCCTCTAGTACCACAAGTAGTTATAATACCCTCTATACTGCCACTAGTAGTTACAATGCCCCCTCTAGTGCCAATAGTAGATATAATACCATCTCTAGTGCCACTAGTAGTTATAATGCCCCCTCTAGTGCCACTAGTAGTTATAATTCCCCTTCTATTGCCACTAGTAGTTATAATGCCCCATCTTGTGCCACTAGTAGTTATAATGCCCCCTCTAGTGCCACTAGTAGATATAATACCCTCTATCCTGCCACTAGTAGTTACAATGCCCCCTCTAGTGCCACTAGTAGTTACAATGCCCCCTCTAGTGCCACTAGTAGATATAATACCCTCTATCCTGCCACTAGTAGTTACAATGCCCCCTCTAGTGCCACTAGTAGTTACAATGCCCCCTCTATAGTGCCACTAGTATTTATAATGCCCCCTGTAGTACCCCTAGTAGTGCCACTAGAAGCAGGCCTCTTGGAGCTTGAGTTGGTTCTCCGCTCAGGTGTTTGTAATGAAATGAGCCTACCACCTGTGTCTTGGCACAGACATCCATGATGTTATCATCACACAGCCTGGGCCTGGCACAGGCACTCATGATGATGTCATTATTTTACAACCTCCTGTGTCGTTCTACTATCTCATATTTCATTAGATTATGGTAGGGAAGCAAGCCATTGTCTTCTGTGTCCCGCCACAGTAATTCAACTGTATCATGATCCTGAGCCACACATGTGGCTTATAACCTATGGGTTGGGGATCACTATTATAATTCTTGATTGCTTGTGTCAGGTTTTAATGGGTTTAAAAGTTTCACATTTGTGCAAATTGGCTTTGACTTGCTGTTGTGCAGCTGTTTTATATTTGAGATTTGGCTGAAAAAAAACAAAAAATCTGAAATGGGTCACAAGCTAAATTTTTAGTGTCATATCATGGTTAGTAAGGTCCCGTTGATGAGATCTTAATATTAAGGGATACATATCGCCATGTAGACCTGACCTAATATGAACATCTGACTGTGGCTGGGGGCTCGGTACACGTAACTTCTGGGAGAATTTATAATGTGATTTGTGGCGGTTTTCTGTCATGAAAAGACTGCACATTTTGGCACACTCCATTTATGCACCAAATTTGTCAAATAATGTGATATCTGATGGATTTGGAGCAAAGTAGTGGACACTGGAGCAGATTGAAAGCAAAACTGACTTCATGTTTTTCTAGAAACATGACCGCTCTTGTCCATGAGTAGTGTTCAGCGAACTTCTGTCTTCACATTCGGCGTATAAGGTTTGGAATATCTAAGAATTCCGTTGTGGATTCCGCTACCACGGACCATAACTTATGGTCTGTGGTAGCGGAATCCCTAATGGAATTCATAGATAACCCGAACCTTGTAGGCCGAACGTGAAAACAGAAGGTCGCTCATCCCTATCTATGAGTTGTGCCCCATTCACCTGGGTAGCTGGCTTTAGACTCTGCAACCCGAGTGATGCCAGCCTATTAGTTCTGGCACACAATGAGTTACAGACCAGAGATGTCAAATTCTTTACTGCATGATGCAGAAGCAATGCCTGGGCTCCCACCCAAAATAACTTTGGTTGTGAGATCACCCATCAGCACGTGCGACACCTTAGTGTTGGAGCTATATGCATCTACAGAAATGAAGCAATGATGTGCATTGTGAGAGAGCTGTCTTGTGTAAACTGTCCCCTATAGAGAACGTTACTTGTGGCACCTATTTGCGAGGATTTTCCATATGTAGAGTATGGCTACACGTAGAATAAATGCTATGGAATAGCTTACAGAAAATCCATAGTGTTTACAGTAGCAGTGGAGCCACTGTGTTTGGTCGTACCCTTGTCTGGTGGACAGTGGTACAGTCAACATCAAGTCTCGTAGGCTTCAGCTCTGTTTTGATATTTAAAGAGGTTGTCTCCTCTCATACAGATAAGTGTGGAACTCGCTCCTATCTCTAGAACGGGGGCCCTCAGAGTGAAGACCATCATCCATTCACTTCTATAGGAATTCAGAAAATAGGTGAGCGTGCTTGCTCAGCTATTATCAGAACTCCCACAGAAGGCAATGGAGAGCTAGCTGTGCATGTGCGGTGTGCTCTCCCTCACTTTAGGGGCCCCATTTTCTGAGGTAGGTGGGGGTCCAACCTTTGGGACCCACTCCTATCTGACACTGGTGGCATATTCTAGACATATGTCACCAATTAATGAGATGAGACAACCCCTTCAGATTAGACACATGATTGGGAACAATTGGCCTTCCCCCTGCAGTCTATCCACAGTGTTTACACTAGCACTGGAGCTGCCATGTTTGTCCTTACCCTTGTCTTTTGGACATTGGTACAGTGAACATCAAGTCTCTAAGGTTGGGTTTCCATGGGGAGGCTGGTATGGGGCTGTTGCAGTCTCTGGACGTATTTAAGGTAATACCTTGGTTAACCTCCAAAGTTGTATGGCCAATGACCAGCATGAGTGGGCGAGGTTGCATTCGGCTGCCCCATGGAAAACCAGTTCATAGCCTAAGTTAACATGTTGTGGTTTCTTATGGGTTTGTGGTGTGGGTTCTGCACAAGTCCACTACAAATTACCATAAAGTACAAGTCTATTTCCAATCCATATTCTGCTAATTTTTTAGATGCAGATTTCTTTATGCGGATCGAGTTTTGAAATCTGCAGCATGTCTACTTTCTTGTGGATTAACTTCTTCACATGGAATGGTGATCTGTGGACCTCTTATAACTGTGGCAACCCCTATGCATATTCCCCTGGAGGAGACTGTTCTATGCATACTGTCACCATACAATTCTATTTACCATGTTTTAATATATGTGAACAGCAGGTAGCAGGCCTCAGTAGTCCATGGACTAGTCTTGACGCCTTCTACTTGCTGTTCCCAGCTGTTGGACCCTTTAGAAACTATCGTGCATTGATGAATAACTTTGCTGAAACTTGGCATTAGGATGAAACTGGCAGTCACCACCAATTTAAGAGCCGTATCACTTAGTCATATCTTTAACACACCTTCTTTCCTTATTGCATGTGGCTCAATATCATCTCTTGTATTTGAAAAGTGACTTGTGTTAATATCCTCCAATATTGTTGGTGAAGCCAAAACACTAGGCCAGTGGTCCTCAGACTGCGTAGCATTGTGTCTAAACACTAGCAGAACCAATGTAATGGTCACTGGGGGTCTAGTGTACTTAATGTTATCCCCTCCCATAGGCATCAGATTGTGTTTACATTTCACACTAGTCTTCCTTCTAGTCTTTAAAAGTTGATGCAAATGATGGATTATGCCATTCTAAGGGTTTAAAATGTAATCGGCTCTCTAGTTATTGAGATTCTGGTTTTTTTCTCAAGACAACACTCCTTTGCATGTGCCCAGACCCCCTCTCCTTTGACAAAGCTCAGGGCCACTAAATTTTGGAGCAGTTTAAGAACGTGTCTAGATGCACTGAGCCACAGTTGCCATCCTCGCGTTTTTTTTTTTTTTTTTGGCTCCCACACCAATCTGAAAAAATAAAAAGGCACAAACTCCCGACTTGATCAACATTTTTGTATTTTTTTTTCAGGGGTTTTGTCCATAGTGTGATTGCTGTGCTGTGATTTGAAAACAATGCAATTGACACAAAAAACACTTCTCGGGGTGAAAAAACACCACTACAAAAAAAATCCTGTTTGACTTGTGTTAGGCTACTTTCACACTAGCGTTAGCACGGATCCGGCACCTAAAGGGTGCCGACGGATCCGTGCTAACGCTATACATGTGTGGAGCCGGAGCAGCGCTCCGGCCCCACACATGACACCCATTAAAACAACACACAGACTACATACAAACAAACATACAGACATACATACAAACATACAGACATGCATACATACTCACATACTCCCGGGACGCCGGCAGAACGTCTTCACGCGCCTCCTGCGCGCAGTGATGACGATTCCCCACAGCGCCCTCTGCTGGGCGCAGTGGGGAAACGTCATCGCAGCGTGCAGGAGGCGCGTGAAGACCTGCTGCCGGCGTCCCGGGAGTATGTGAGTATGTATGTATGTCTGTATGTTTGTATGTATGTCTGTATGTTTGTTTGTATGTAGTCTGTGTGTATGTATGCCGGATCCGGAATGACCCCCCATTGGAAATCAATGGAGGACAGATCCGGATTACTGGTGTGTCCACACCAAACGGATCCGTCCCCATTGACTTCCATTGGGGGTCATTCCGGATCCGTCTTGGTGCGGATGCCTGGACCGGAGAGCAAACCGCAGCATGCTGCGGTTTGTTCTCCGGTCTGAAGACGGAACGGAATGCTTTCAGGAGCATTCCGTTGTCTTCAGTTCAGTTTTGTCCCCATTGACAATGAATGGGGACAAAACTGAAGCGTTTTTTTCCGGTATTGAGCCCCTTTGACGGAACTCAATACCGGAATTTAAAAACGCTAGTGTGAAAGTAGCCTTAAAGGGATTCTGTCAGCAGGATATGGTGTATAGAGATAATGACATCTCTGTATTGGTCTTAGTGCTGTCATTCTAAATATGTTATTTTTATTGTTATCAGAGCTGTACTTTCCACAAAAAAGCATTTTTATTCATATTATAATTACTCACATAAGGAGCCCAAGGGGATGTCCTGTGGGCCGTTGGAGCCCAGCCACGCCGCGTATTTTCGAGCCCAGCACCGCCTTCCTGCTAATTATTCACTCCTCTTCATCCCTGTGTTCTCCTACTAGGTACTGCGTAATCGCGGGATTACGCCGCAGCCGGAGGAGAACACAGGGATGAAGGGGAGTGAATAATTAGCGGGAGGGCGGTGCTGGGCTCGACAATATGTGGCGTGGCTGAGCTCAAACGGCCCACAGGACATCCCCTTGGCTCCTTATGTGAGTAATTATAATATGAATAAAAACGATTTTTTGGGTAAAGTACAGCTCTAGGAAGAATAATAATAACATATTTACTATGAGAGCGCTAATAGCTATACAGATGTGTCAGTATCTCTATACGCCTAAACCTGGTGACAGAATCCCTTTAAATATTTGTTGTAGTCTTCCATGCAACATCTGGGGCTGGTGTTTTTTGCCAGCAGCAAACACCAGAAAAAGCCTACAGTATAGATATCACCACCCTTAAAGGGGGTTGCCTACGCTCAGGAGACGCCATCACTATCTGTTGGGTGGGGGTCCAGAAACCTCATAATAAGCTTTTCTTCAGTAGCTCCAGTGCTGGACTATACAACTGTCTATTTCTGTAGTGGGCAGAACTGGTTATGACAGCACTGCTCTCACTGAACTGAAGGGGCTCAGCCAGGGGCGGAGTGGGAACTTAAAGTGGCTCTGGAAAAAACTAAAAGTGGCCCCATGTTGTAGGTTCAAACTGAAGGTGGGGCAGGGACAACAGAAGTAGGTGGGACCAGCAATGCCTTAGTGCAGCACTAAATACTGCCCCAGCAGAACCAAATCCCATAGTGCTGCACCATATACTGCCCCAGCAGAACCTAATACCACAGTCCAACACAAAATACTGCCACCCCCGCTGGAGTATTTTACTGTCTCTTCGTACTGAGGATAGCAATACAGTTTAATTTTGGAGGGTGACTGCGGCCACCAGCCATATGCTGAAGTACACGATGTTTCTAGCATTAATTAATTCTGAGAGGATCAGATAGCTATGTACTTGGCCGGTGGCCGTGAGGAGAGCTCAGGTTGCCCCATGGCCATCGGCCCACCAGGAAGTTTCCCTTTAGGGTCTATGACCAATGCGCCCCTGGGCACAGCGGTGCAGTATCAGCTCTGTCCACTGCACAATTGATGAAGCTGTGTAGATATGGCGCCTGCAGAGTAACTGATCGTCGGAAGGGTGCAGAGTTTTGGATTTCCGCCAATCAGATAGTGGTGACCTTTCCCGAGGATCGGTTGGACAACTAGGATTTGGTGATCGTGGCTGTGCTCTATTAGAAGAGAAAACAGCAGAAAGGAACTTTCCAAAGGTACTGATTTGCATATAATTATTCAGATAGTTAGGAACCAGTGTGGGATAGAAGCCAATAACCAAATCATGGTGATAAAAAAAAAATAAAAAATGTTGCCACGCTGTAAACTTGTATGTCTGCTCTATGGCTGCAGTAATTGTCGTCCACGTTCTTTGTGTATTGTTTACCTGCTGCACTGGATTTCACCGGAGGTTTAAGTGACACAATTCTTAATCTGTATTAGGCTCTGTTAACCTCACATTTAAGCCGGCTTCAGACGGCTGTTCCAATTTTCGTCTCCAAAACATGAACCTATAAGGGAGTCTGGGTGCGTCCATTTTATCTCTGGAGCCATTCATTTCAATGAATGAGTCCGAAGCAAAAAATTAGCAAGAACGGTGCATGCTGCAAGTTCCTCAGTCCATCCTGAAAAAGTGTGAATTACACAATTTATTTTGAAGGGATTGTGGTTACATGCCAACTTCTGGTTTTCTGATCCTGTGGATAGGGAAGAAGTATTATTAGTGGCACAACCCGCGGGTGCAGTCTGGATAAAAATTAGTCTTCCGAATCAGACCTAAGGGTGCAGCCACAGGAGCGAAATTTCTGCTGTGGATCTTGCTCTATTTATTGCAAAGTGTAAAATCTGCTGTGGAAATCCACAGTATAAGGCTAGTTTCACACAAACGTTTTGTTTTGCGGTCCGCAAAAATAAACGCATGGCATGCGTGTGCATTCCGTATTTTGCGGAACGGAACAGCTGGCCCCTAATAGAACAGTCCTATCCTTGGCCGTAATACGGACAAGAACAGGACATGTTCTGTTTTTTTTGCGGGGCTACGGAACAGGCATACGGATGCAGACAGCAAACAGTGTGCCCTCGGTATTTTTTGTGGACCCATAGAAATGAATGGGTCCGCATTTTTCATGTGGAAAATGCGGATCGGAGCCCGCAAAAAATACTGTCGTGTGAAAGAGGCCTAAGGCCGTATGAAAAAACAGGTCCGCAAAAAATACGGATGACGTCCGTATGCATTCCGTATTTTGCGGGACGGAACATCTGGCTCCTAATAGAACAGTATTATCCTTGTCCGTGATGCAGACAATAATAGGACATGTTCTATTTTTTTTTTTGTGGAAGGGACATACGGAAACGGAATGCACGGGAGTACCTTCCATTTTTTTTTGCCAACCCATTGAAATGAATGGTTCCGTATACGGTCCACAAAAAAAACGGAGCGGACACGGAAAGAAAATACGTTTGTGTGCATGAGCCCTAAATTGGCATGCTGCAGATTTAAAATCCCATTTACTGGGACTGCTCTCCTCCACTGCTACTATGTAATCCTCTCTGCTGACGGCAAAGTTTCTGTATGAGGACCAGGGTTGCCAACCGTCCGTAAATTTACGGACAGTCCGCAAAAAATAGTTGTTTTTCTCTGCCGTCCGTAGCGTCCGGCAGAAAAAAACAGCGTCCGTTAAAATTAGTGCAGAAAACCCGAAGTCTGTACTGCGCATGCGTACAGACTTCGGGCATTGCAGTGAAAGTTCCGGCGGGCGGCGGCTCTCCCGGCCGCTCTGAGAGGGCGGGCCGATGCGCTGTAAGCGCGCAAGGATATAATTACCTGGAGGCCGGGCGGCTGTCAGCACCATCGATGGTGGAGACTGGAGAGCAGATGGCGCACTGCGCAGGCGCAGTCTGGCAAGGTAAGCGAAGGAACATGGCGGGTAACGGGTTGGGGGGAAGGACTCAGGAGGCCTGCTGCCTGTATGGGGTGATGATGGATGAGCTGAGGCAGCCTGAGCCACTGCACTCACTGCTGAGTCACAGGGGCACTATATGGGGGCTATCTAACTTTTGTGGGCACTATGGGGACTACTTGGACTACAGGGGGGCTATCTAAACTACTGTGGCACTACAGAGAGTACCTGAACTAAAGGAGGCTATCTAACTTCTGTGGGCACTATGGGGACTACTTGGACTACAGGGGGGCTATCTAAACTACTGTGGCACTACAGGGAGTACCTGAACTAAAGGGGGCTATCTAACTTCTGTGGGCACTATGGGGACTACTTGGACTACAAGGGGGCTATCTAAACTACTGTGGCACTACAGGGAGTACCTGAACTAAAGGGGGCTATCTAACTTCTGTGGGCACTATGGGGACTACTTGGACTACAAGGGGGCTATCTAACATATGGGGGCTATCTAACGTCTGGGGGCAATATGGGGGCTATCTGTATTAAAGGGGGCTATCTAACGTCTGGGGGCACTATGGGGGCTATCTAACGTCTGGGGGCACTATGGGGGCTATCTGAACTACAGGGGGATATCTAAACTACTATGGCACTACAGGGACTATCTGAACTAAAGGGGGCTATCTAACTTCTGGGAGCACAATGGGGACTATCTGTACTAAAGAGGGCTATCTAACGTCTGGGGGCACTATGGGGGCTATCTGAACTACAGGGGGATATCTAAACTACTGGGGTACTACACGGGGCTATCTAATCTACTGAGGGCAGTATCTGAACTAAAGGGGGCTATTTAACTTCTGGGGCACTATGGGGCTATCTGAACTACAGGGGGCTATCTAAACTACTGTGGGGCACTACATGGAGCTATCTAAACTGTGGGTTCTATAGGAGGCTACCTAAACTACTGGGGGCACTAGAGTGGGTCGTTTAAGCTACTGGGGGCACTATAACTGGTATTATAATTACTGGGACCATTACAACGGGTCCTTATTATTTCTGGTAGCACTACTGAAGGCATGGGAAAAATAATTTCTATTATGGGGAATTATTATTATTACTACCAGGGGTACTATTGGGGGTGTTACTATTATTAGTACAATATGGAGGGCACTACTGCTAAAAGGGCTACTCGTGGAGCATTATCACTATTGGGGCACTATTACTAATGAGGGCACTCTGGGAGAGAATTATTAGTATCAGTGGGACTTTGGGGAGCATGGTAACTATATGGGGTCCTACCTATATGGCACTGTTATATCTACAGTATGGTATGTGGGGACATTGGGGAGCACAGCGGGCACAGTATTGGGGGTAGCAGCAGGATAACAGAAAAGTGGGTAATCTAAGGTGTCTTTGTGGCAAACTCTGCAGAGAGAAGAAGTGGCTGAAAGAACTTGTCATGGCGGTGTGGGCCAAAGAGAGAAGATGAGAAAAGAGAAGATCTACATCAGGAAGACGTCACGGGATGTAAGAGGTAAGTGGTGAAGTGTCATCTTGTGTGTTTGGTTATGTCCTCAGAGCCATTTTCTGCAGCTCTGGTCTGTTAAACTGCAGCAAGGACTTGCCGGTATATGGTATGTTACTGCTGCAGCCAATCATCCATCAGTGATCTAATGGCTGCAGTGGTCACATGCCATACACCTGCAAATCAGTGTGCACATCACCAACACTATGACAGATGTGCACACTTGCCTATTATGTCCCTGTCAGTCTTTGTTTACATGGCAGCAGCAATGATACCAGAAAGTCCAGTGTGTCACAGGCGTAATCACTGTAGCCATATAAACAAAGCACTCAGACTAAAATGGCAGGGATGTAACAGCTGAAAATTGTTGATTTTGTTTCCATATGCCATATTTTATTTTTAAATACTGAACAATCCTATTCTGGGGCGTGAAAGGGGGCGTGTCCTCTAAAAAAAAGGGGGTGTGGTTTATGTCCGTAAAAAATTTGGGCTGTCCGTAAATTTTGGTTCAGTTGTCCAGAAAAAATTGAAAGAAAGGTTGGCAACCCTGATGAGGACCAGTGATGGCATTAGTGATCACTTCTCCCCATACTGTGGAGGAGAAAGGTGTGATGCAGGCAGTTGTCGGGAAGAAAGGATTCCATCCCGACAATCGCTTTCTATATCGGCCCATGTAAAGGGGCCTTAAAGGTGTTGTCTCACTTCAACAAATGGCAGTTATTATGTAGAGGAAGTTACTACAGGGCACTTACTAATGTATTGTGATTATCCATATTGTCTCCTTTGCTGGCTGGAATCATTTTTCCATCACCTTATATACTGCTTGTTTCCATATTTACGACCACCCTGCAATCCATCAGTGGTGGTCGTGCTTGCGCACTGTAGGAAAAAACGCTGGCCTGTCTGATTACTGGGACCATGGGAGTACACATATGCTAGTGCTTTTTCTTATAATGTGCAGCATTGCAGAGTGGTGGTAACCATGGAAACGAGCAGTGTATAATGTGATGGAAAAATGAATCCAGTCAGCAAAGGAGGCAATATGGACACTCACAATACATTGGTAAGTGCCTTGTATTAACTCTCTCTACATGATAAATGCCATGTGCTGAAGTGAGACAACCCCTTTAAGGATATGCCATCATTATTATGAAGAAGGTATCATAATAATTGTGATTTTCAGCTGCAGTGTATAAATGGGGTGAATGGGCCACCCCAGTGAATACACTGCAAAAGAGCAGCATATGAACGCATGATAAAAGATTCTGAATTTTGCCTAGTCTAAAGTCCTTTGCAGACTCTCTTCGCTCGTGGTGACAATCCTGTAATTTAGCAGAGCAACAATGAACTTCAGTTTGTCAAGGCTTGGACACGTCAGCAGAAAATAGCAGCCTGTATTCTCTCCATGCATTGCTGACACCGGCTGTTGTCTGACCCATGTGCTTATCTGATCACAACAGAACTGTCACCAGTTCCTGCTAGGGCCCAGTAATAGTTTCTATAAAGGCTTTTAAACGTGAGCACATTTAATACCCAAGTATATTCCATATTTTATAACTCATGCAGCTAAAAGTAGAAGCAATAAAACTCTTATTATAATAAAGCCATTACAGGTTTCTGTAAGTCTCATTGATTTATTCATGGGAGTCTGTGAGGTGAATCATGACCACCAAACAACTCCCAGGAAGGGGACCTGAACCTATGGACGTACACTGTACATCTGTGGCTGTTTCCAGCCTGAGAACGAATGGTTCCTGTTTGAGGTTTCAGTTGGAATACCAGTTACACTAGAAGAGGCTGGCTCCATCCGTCAGGGCACAGGGAAGGCCTTGGGCAGGGTTTACAGGCTGGGGATGGGACCACCCTAGGAGCCTACCTAAGCTAAGCAAAGTTCATTCTCTCAGCAATAAATAAAGCAGGACAGCCACAAAGGTATGTCCATTTTTTTTTTGTCCGACTAATTCCTGGCATATTTGCTGGGTAGAGGCCGAATCTCTGCTGGACCCCATTATAGTCAAAGGGGTTAAGCGGGCAGGAAACAGTATCGGCAATGCTAGATTCTGTGAACTCTGGCCGACTGTTCTATGCCGGAACAGCCTCCTGGGGAGGACAGACGGAGATGTGAAACTAGCGTAAGCCAACCGATAGTTATTATAAAGTTAGATATTTATCGTCCAGCTTGAGCTCCTGGGATAAATCTTGTACAGGTCTAGACAGCCTGCCTAAGGTTACACCATCTATAGGTTTTTTTTAAATCTGCCCCAATGTTTATCTTAAATAATTTAAACTTCCACCAGCTTGTAAGAAAAAAAGCTCTGAAAACATTTGATTTTTTTTTTTATTTAAACAACCATTTTGAAATTCTGAAAATATAGATTTATCAAACTGATGTAAAGTAGAACTGGCTTAGCTGCCCATAGCAATCAATAAGATTCCACCTTTCATTTTTCACAGCTCCTTTGGAAAATGAAACATGGAATCTGATTGGTTGCTGTGGGCAATTAAGCCAGTTCTACTTTACACCAGCCTGAAAAATGATACCAATAGTGTTTTAGTCTAAGTCCATTGGTAAGTGAAATTATGTGGACTTTTGTGCAGCAAAACAGTACCAGTGAAGTGGATGAGATTTTAAGAAATCTCATCCATTTGCTGGGTAAAAAAAGCTGCATACGGTAAATTGACCTGTGGTGCGTATTTAAAGCCATGTTCCCACCAGGCATAATTTAACATGTTTTTTTTTTTTTGTTTGTTTCAGACAAAAATGCTATGGCTAGATGTTTCTTCAAATGGTGTCAGCTGTGTTCTCAGTAGGGGAGGGGACAGGAGGTTGTACATACCCCTGTCCAATGCGTTTAATTGACACAGTACTAGAGAAATGAAATTTGAATGCCACAGGCGCTGCACCTGCCGGCTGCGGTGTGTAAGCCTTTTCCCTCTGCTGTGAGGAACAAATGTAGCGGTTGCCTGGTTGAAACTGTAACATGAAATGGGGGTCCAACCCTAAAGACATAAAAGAAAAAGCTCAGGGTACGAGGTTTCTTTTTTAATTTCAGCTACAGCCAGTAGTTGCTTGTGAAAGAAGATGTAACGGAAGACTTTATACTGATTTTGTATGTTTTACGTGTTTTGTCCCATCCCACAACAGTGACTGCTTGATTAAAAGTTGACATGGAATGTGACATAAAAGAGTAGTCTGTAGTCTCATTAGTCCTGTAGTAACTGTGTGCAGCCTGGTGTGGTCCATGAGGACAGGAAATGTGCCTGCCAGCATATGACACCTGGCAGTATGAATGCTGCTTTTCAGTTATGACGACAGACGCACATTGTCGTCTTCTGGCTAGTGTTATTAAATGGAAGGAAGTGTGGCTCAATTGAGGGAAACTACCAGTTTTTTCCTAACGTAGCTGAACGATACAGAGTAAGAAAGAATTACCTGCTACATACTGTGCATGATTTAAATGAATACATCTATGTGTTATTTATTTCTTACCATTGTCTCAACACTTTTGTTTTTCTATATTTTCAGGCTCTTAATTTTCTTTCACTGTGAATGAGCAGAATCATGGACAGTGGTAAGTCACGCTGAGTATTCTGTAACACAGACTTGGGCAAAATGTGAGCAAGAAACCCTGACAGATTTGTCACAGATGTGTGCATGTGTCTTTTTTTTTTATTTTAATTTAAAACAAGTGAACACTACAGCTTTATTAACAAAATTATTTAAGTTTGCTGTGTCCATAAACCAGCATTCAGCTATGGGCTTTCCATATAGGATATTCAAGCCGCTTTTCAAGGTTTATATGGCAGGGTTTGACACAACTGGTTAACCTCACCTCAAAAGGAGGTTAAAGGGGTTGTCCGGGTTCAGAGAAGAACCCGGACATACCTGCAATTTCACCCAGGCAGCCTGCCTGAAGAGGACATCGGAGCATCTCATGCTCCGATGCCCCCCCCTTGCCCTGCGCTAGATCGCGCAGGGCAAGGTCTCTTGTTTTGAAAATACTCGCTGCCGGGCGGGTACTTCCGCCCGGCAGTGAGTTCGGTGACGTCACCGGCCTTAATGGGCCGGCTTTAGCGCTGCCCTAGCCGTTTTACTGGCTAGGGCAGCGCTGAAGCCTGTCCATCAGCGCCGATGACGTCACCGACTCACTGCCGGGCGGAAGCCTCTGCCCGGCAGGGACCGGTACGTCACCGGAACCCGGCGAAATTCCTTTGCCCTGCGCTAATTAGCGCAGGGCAAAGGAGGGCATCGGAGCATAGGATGCTCCGATGCCCTCTTCAGGCGGGCTGCCTGGGTGAAATTGCAGGTATGTCCGGGTTCTTCTCTGAACCCGGACAACCCCTTTAAGTTTTCTCCAGTTATACTGCAAGCAGAATTTTGAATTAAAGGGGTTGTCCGATGATTAATCCTTTCCTTGCAAAGGACGTATGTCATACGTCCTAGCAGAGTGGCAATTTGGTAGTCAAGGATGTACCTCCGTATGTCCTTGCTACTGATACCTGGTCTTGTTTAATAACTGACAATCTCAGCTTTAAAACAAGGCCAAGTTTGAGGCTTAGGCCGTCATATATCGTGAGTTGGAGCATTGGAAAAGGGACCTGGTGAAAGCAACATATACCTGCCTAGCTCCACATGTCCACAGAGGGAGCATCGCACGAACATCTGTGCTATCAATCATCCTGAACTTCTGTGCATTCTATCAATCCTCCTTCCCCCATCAATCAGAGAACATACCCTGATGGTCACATATGGGGGGTCTTTTTTATATTTCTCCAGAAGAAGAGTGAGATGACGCTTGCGCACATAATCACCTCTTAGCCTAATTAGGCCATTTATTGACGCCATGAACAAGACGTTTACCAGCGCCAAGATCACAGTACCAAATAAATCGCACCAAACACACCACAAACACAGAAGTGTCAATAAAGTTTCCAATTTAAACTGTCCCTATCCTGTCCATACCCAGTCTATAGAGTACAATGTACAGACTGCTTCTCTAGCGATACCCATTACAGGCTGTAGGAACAGCAATAACAATTATCATCAGAGAGGAAGCTAATATATTTCTAATGAAAAAAATGTCATCAGTCAGAGAAGACAGTTTCGCTAATTGACTGTCACCATAGTATAATAGTTTTAAATTACCATAGGGAAAAAGCATTTAGCCGCTTTCCAGACAGCTGTAATACAGGGTCCTTATAATGGCTGTAACACCCAGAGGTATGGCGCGCCAACTCCTTTTATGGTGATTCATAGGAGGTTCAGTTGTTTGGTTTGTAATACGGAGTAATAAAGCCTCCATATCATACCTGTATAAAAGTGGCCTTAGTAAATGCATTATATGAGGTTCAGGGATTTATCGTTGTTAATTAGGATTACAGTTTGTGCAGAGAGAGGGAAATGATATACTAATAATTCCCAATACGTGGCTGCAAAAACGGCGGTTGATGCATTCCTGCAGTTTTTGCATTTCAGTAACACATGTAGAATTGAATGTAGACATACAGTATGTGGCATGTATGAACTCCTCCCATCTTAGTTTTTTACAGACTATATTTTATTTATCATAAGAGTACGCCTTTTAGTTGCAAATTTGAATTTTCTGTCTAATCGTTGTGCAGGTTGTGTATCAATTTTTAGGCAATATTTTTATACATAGTTTGTTTGCGCTCTCAGAACATATAGATTTTGGTAACCTAGAAATGGTTTGTCGTGTACAGTATACATTTTTAATAAATATGTAGATGATGACCATATTTTAAAGGGTTTCTGTCACCATTTTTTTCGGTATGAATCAGGCTGACATTAGAGATGTGCTAATGTCACCTGATTCCAAATATATATCTGTTTATATATATCTGCCCCCATTTTTATATAAAATGAACTTTTATTTTATGCTAATAAGGCTTCTAGGTGCAAGGGGCGTTACCTCTGCTCCTAGAGGCTCTGTTGATTGACAGGACCAGGCAGAGAAGAAACAATCCATTCACCATAGCTTGCAAGGACCTTCAATGATGTCATGACCATGTGATCAGTCACATGGTTTAGGAGGAGACAGGCTGTTTGTGTGATCCTAACCATGTGACTGATCACATGGTCATGACATCATTGAAGGTCCTTGCAAGCTATGGTGAATGGATTGTTTCTTCTGTGCCTGGTCCTGTCAATCAACAGAGCCTCTAGGAGCAGATGTAACGCCCCTTGCACCTAGAGGCCTTATTAGCATAAAATAAAAGCTCATTTTATATAAAAATGGGGGCACCAGTAAATAAAACAGATATATATTTGGAATCAGGTGACCTTAGCACATCTCTGTCAGCCTGATTCATACCGAAAAAACTGGTGACAGAAACCCTTTAATGGCCTCTTGGATTGTGTTTTTAAAGAGGACCTGTCGCTGCTCATGCTAGTTTAAAAATAAATTGCCAGCAGTCTGCAGTAAAGGTCCTCAATTGTTCTTACTTGGGGATTCTCATAGGTGGGTCTCCGACACCTGGGACCCCACCGATCAGCTGTTTGAGAATGCCTTTAAAGTATCTTTTATTGCTAGGATCTGACATAATTTTCTCATTGTTTGGGGTCTAAATTCAATGCCTTCCAATGATCCTAAGGTTGAAGTTGCTGCAGAACTGCTTTTACTTTCGTGGCCCCTTTCAGTTCAATAAATGTGCTGCAGGCCCCAGCACACTGGGTTGCTGGGGAAAACAGTGTAACCATATGTTTGCTCTATTAATGGATCTCAAAAACCAAAAAAGAGAATCAGTCACCAAACGTTTGCATAGAGACATAGTTGAGGTTCACCTGATTAAAATGCTGTTTTTCTTTTGCTTATCTAAGGCTCCATTCCCTAGTTATGAGCCTTTTTCTTAATATGCAAATTAGGCTTTTGGTGCAATGAGCGCATCACTCTTTTTTAACCTCTCCAAAATATTTTATTTAGCAAGATAGTGATTATGAGAAAGTTTCATAACTTGGGAACGGAGCCTTAGATCAACAAAAGAAAAACAGCATTTTAATCAGGTGAACCACAGCTACGTGTCTATGCAGGCAGCCGAATAGAGAGGTCGCTGGTGACAGATCCCCTTTAAGACAAGGTCTGGAGGCAGTCACATTTGCTTTTGTCTTCTGTTTACAGTAAGTGGCAATTATGTCACTAGATAGAAGAGAATCAGCTGGTACAGGCACATGTTTCATCTGCTAGAAAGTATTGTGATACTACAGCTAAACTACTTGCTGGTTTATTCATTATCATTCTACGTATGTATGCTGGTGACACATTCATTTTTAAAATGCCAAATGATTTCAATTTTGCATTGAGGAAAATGATACATATACTGTATTATGCACCCACATGTATAGCTTTCAAATAGGACATTTAAAGGAAGTCTGTCAGCAGTTTTGACCATGCTTAGTTGCTGACAGCACTAGGTAGGAGCTGGGAAGAACAGTACACACATCTACCTAGTACTGTCAACAGTGTAGCATGGTGGAAAGTGCATGTTGACACCCATTTCAAATCTGTTCCTTGAGAATGTTTTAAATTATTACAGATCGTTCACAAATATGGAAGGTCAATGCACTGCTGCAGAATCTACACTCTAAGGATCTGTATTTGTCCATGTGTTTGTACTGCCTCCAGCGAGTTATGATATATTCTAGGGACAATTAATTTGTAGGCATTAGGCCTCATGCACACAACCACAGAAGGTCCTGCAAACAGTGAGTTCACAATATACGGGCACTGGGTTTTCTTCCATGGGTTTTCTGTCTGTGCCTCTACTTTTGTGCGCTGCAGACCGCTGCATGTCGGTTGGGGACCCCATTCAAGTGAATTGGTCCACATCCACAGACGGCGGGCACACAGTTGGTGCCCGTGTATTGCGGTCCTCAGCACGGGCATGGCCGGCACATGATCGTGTGCATGAGGCCTAAGATGGAAACCGCTTTATGTTTCACAGTAGTTTTCCCAGACTTGTAGTGTATTCTTAACAGGTTTTGAACAAACCATAAATCTGTGGTTTTTTGACTCCATATTGTTTTTGCAATATTAAAATTTAAGATTTAGATAAAAATAAATGTCAGTCTAGACAAGTACTAAACTCGCAGGCGTCTTATATTTACTGGTATCTTGTACTGTACGCTATGAAACAAAATATTATAAATCTACCAGAAAAATGTATTCCTAATTGTATTCTACAGTCTTCATCTTGTGCACAGGGACTCCTTGATTTATAGTGAGTTCCTTTGCTCAAGGCCCTTTCAGTACACATTAGTATCTATGCAGAGGAGCCGTCTGTTCTGCTGATATCAAAGCTGTGTGGATCTTTTAATCCTAGTTTGCATTCAGTGGGAGACTAATAAGCAGGAAAAACCAATGTCTGCAGTCCACTTTTCCATTAGCAGATAGCCATCTCCAAGTTATGTTATCTGATACTATTGCTTTTGAAGAAAAATGAGTGATAAATGTTTATGGTGTTTGTATCTCTGTCATGCTTGCCCCTTTTTTAGCATGTACTATAGGTTTGCACTGCCCCAAGACCTCAAGCACATTATTACCTTATTACCAATCTCTTTTTCTGTGCCTTATTGTACCTCTGTGCTTCTGATTTCATATGAAGGCAACTATAGGTTTCCTTCTCACAGATAAATTGAGAAACCGTGGCAACTGGTAAGGGCAAATGATAACTGATGTTTTGGAAGGCCACTGCAGTTTCCAAATGACATGTTAAAGGGGTTATCCATCTTTCAAACACTATTGGGTACAACCCCCTCCCCCGCTTGACCTATGGAGGGTAGCATACTTACCTGCTCCCTGTTACTCAATTCCCTCCTTCATTCCTCCACCCTGGGTCCCGCGTCTCATCCTCCATAATGGACGGGGGTCACGTGTTAGCATAATCTTCTCCTCGTCCTGTTATGAAATCTCCCGTTGCGCCGCTCTTCGGGTCGCCGGCACATGCGCACTAGAATCCCGTGCGCCTCTGCCCACAGTTGGCAGAGCAGTGCGCAGGTGCCAGGAACCCGAAGAGCGGCTCAATGGGAGATTTCATAACAGGAGAAGGAGAAGATTATGCTAAAGCAGGGCAGGCCGGAGCATGGAAAAGGGAGGGGTTTACGATTCAAATCGCACGGCGGCTTGGGCACCTTCCTGTATAACCAAGCTTCTGGGCACTTGCAGGGGGTCTTTTGCATATGTTATAAAAGTGTGTACTGTTTTAACGTGTGTAAGTTAGTCTATAGCCTGATCTGAGCAGTCTATGACGCTCAGATCAGGTGAAAGACTCCCTTTAAACTTCTGCATGTATACATTTCTTATATCAGGCAGTTGACCCCTATATGCACAGCTGAATGGTATAGCCCATGTATTAGTCCTATATCATGTATCAGTTAACATATAAGCCAATAAGCGCAAGTAAGCGTCCAAATTGTATGATCGTGTAGCAGTGACATTATGGGCGCTAAAAACAAAACAACAATAATTTTATTAAAGTTCACAATAAAAGAAAGAAGGAAGGCGCCCTCAGTGTGATGTGTAGGCTCTCAATAACACTGAGCCACACATCTAACCAGGGTAATCATGTACCCCGTAGTGTGCTAGATAATGGGCACGCATAGATTGATGCACGGGGTTGAGAGCAGACCAGTAGTCAATTATTGGCCCTATATATGACCCTGTTGGCCCTGTGCTCTATCTCCCCTTAACAAATGTGCCTAGATTGGGCATACGTTTTCACGGGCATGCGTTGTCTTAAGCAAAACCACCAATGGAGCGGGGTATTGAATGCTGTAGCCCGCTTGGTTTGCACCCCAACCACACGCCTTATCTATTCATAGTAGTAGCCCTAATCCTATCCTAAATGCTAATCTATAAATGGTATTGGACCTGTCTAAGTCCCTGCGAACTGCTCGACGCGTTTCTGGGTACTTATCATACCCTCCTCAGGAGCAAATTCCCTACAGACAGGTGATAGCGATCTTATCTATAGGACAAACAAACACATTAGCGCGCACACCACCTCTGTTTGTGGCGGCGCCTCCGGCACTAGTGCGGCCGTGAAGTGGCCGCCGCACGTACCCGAATAAAAGAGGGAGGTACCTCCCCTCATGAATCCCGTCGGCCAATCAGACGCTGTCCAGCATCGGAGGAAGGAGCACTCATCCGAGATTGCTCCCCGGCCGGACAGGTACTGTCACTAAGTTAGGCTGCACGGAAGACAACAATAGGAGTAATACATGTTATGGGATCCAACGGCGGTGTAACTTTGATACATCCAACGACAACTTAATTTGGGGTGACACAAAGTATCCAATACAACAGAGTATCCAATGTCATAGTGATTGTTTATCAAAAGTACAAATATGAGTATGACATGACAGGTCCTATAAATACATAAAGTATATGCCACAGAAGTGGCACATATTAGCAACACTCCATATGATGGAGTGATATTGATGGAAGTCTGCAGCACACTTAGTTAAATAAATATGCTCCAGTGTATAAGTTACTGGCACAAGTCACAACCCCCCCATTTCATGGTAATTAATAATGGTATGGTATTAAAGGTACATACACCAAAACCGATACTGGTATTGTCAAAATTGACGAAAAGTACTCAAGGGGGGGGGGGAGGGGAGAGGGAGGTGGGATGTGGGATATTATTTTCCTTGATAAGGTTGTCAAAATCACTCTGGAAACCTGCTCCAGTGCCATATTACAAAAAGCACGTGAAGGATATATGGTCATTCAGCCCATCCGGGCGTACTGTTTTGAGACGAAAGATCCACTGTGCCTACTTTTGTAACAGCCGTTTGTCCATATCCCCTCCTCTGGAAGATAGTTTCACAGTCTCTACCCCTTGGAATTGTAGCAACGTCTCGTTGGATGCGTGCATATCCATCATGTGGCGGGCAATAGGTGTGTCCGCACCTTTCCGAATATCCCCTAGGTGCTCACCAATACGTCTCCTAAATTGCCTGATGGTTTTACCCACATACTGTATGCCGCAGTGACATGTTGCCAAATACACTAGTCCTGTAGTCTTACAGTTGACAAATGTCCTGATGTTATACGCTCGATTTGTACTGGTGCTGGTAAAACTGTTCCCCTTTTTAATGGATCCACATGCTATACAATTACCACAAGGGAAGGTTCCCTTGGGAGGATCTTGAAACCATTTGCAAACATGAGGTATGGGCTGATGAAAACTATGGACAAGACGGTCCCTGATGTTTCGTCCCCGACGATATGTGATGGATGGGCTACTGCCTACCAGGTGGCCAACGTCTGGGTCCTCCTTCAGGATGCCCCAATAATCCGAGATCACATTTTTGACGGCCTCATGTGCCTCGTCAAAATTTGCGATAATCCTCATGGGCCCAGATACCTCAGTGTGTTCTCTGGGGTTCAATAATGGTGCCCTCTCACACCCAAGCGCATGCTGATATGCCTGTTTAAGCACTTGTTTCGGGTAACCCCGCCGTCTGAATCTCTGTTGTAGCTCGCCGGCTGCTAACCTGAAATCCCGCAAGTTAGAACAATTGCGTCTAATGCGCAAGTATTGACCTTTCGGGATTCCCCTCTTCAGCGCCGGTGGATGATAACTCTGCCAGCTCAACAAACTGTTGGTAGCCGTACTTTTTCTGTACAGACGCGTGCCCAAAGTGCCATCACTGTTTTTAAAAATTGTCAAGTCGAGGAAGGTGATGGATTCTTTGTGAATTTCACTAGTGAAAAAAAGGCCCCATTCATTGTGGTTTAATCTTTCCACAAACGATGTGAAGGAGGCTTCATCCCTATTCCATAAGATGAGCACATCGTCGATGTATCTCAACCAAATAACTATCGACGATGTCCAGTCAGCGAGTGTGTCATCTGCCAATATGTCCCGTTCCCATTTACCCAGATAAAGATTGGCGAACGTGGGCGCACAGGGACTCCCCATGGCGACTCCCTTCAACTGATGATAGTATCTGTTGTGAAACAGGAACGTATTATGTTCCAGAATAAATCGCATCAGCCGGAGGACAAACTCGCCATGGGGTCGTAAATGGATACCCCGCTCCTGCAGATATAGCTCGACTGTGCTACAGCCTTTTTCATGGGGGATGGAGCTATACAGAGCCTCCACATCCAAACTAGCAAGCATGACGTCCGGATCAGTCTGAACCCCCTCAATGCGCTTAATAACATCCATCGTATCACGCACATACGATGGTAACGCTGTGACAAATGGGCGTAAAACCTTATTCACATATGTGCTAATGGGGTGTGTCAGACTGTCCGTCCCAGACACAATGGGTCTCCCCTTTAATGGGTTTAGACCCTTGTGGATCTTAGGTAGACAATAAAAACATGCTGCTAGTGGATGTGGAGGCAGCAGAAAATCAAATTCTGCTGTACTGATCAATTTCATTTGCAAGGCATTAGAAAGAATGGATTTAAGATATTGTCGATCTTGTACCATCGGATTAGAAGGGAGGATGTTGTAACACAGGGGGTCTGAGAGGATATTAAGACACATGTCCGTGTATTGTTGGAAACCCATGATCACTACATTGCCCCCCTTATCCGAAGGCTTAATTATGATCGAGAGGTCCATCTCAAGTGCTGTCAGCGCCTCATTCTCTTCGGGCGACATATTAGATTGCATCCATCTTTGTCCCTCAAGGGTCTTAAGCCTGTCAATGACCACTTTTAGGAAGATGTCACATGGAGTATGGTCTCCTATGGGTGGATTTCTGGTAGATATAGGTTTGAGATCAGTGAAAGGACCCTCACCCATATTTCTATTCCCCTCCTCCCATAGATCAGCTAATAATTGTACATCAGCCAACTCATCCATATTGATCCCCAAGGATTCACATTGAGCTCGGTTGTGGGTTGCAAAGAATTTTCTCCATTTTAATTTGTGGACAAACAGATGCAGATCTTTTACCCACTCAAAAAGGTTGAATCTATTCGTTGGCACAAACGATAAACCCTTGGCCAATACTTGTTCTTCTACCTTCGTGAGTGGTCTATCAGAAAGATTGATGATCTGCATATCGTCAGGCCCTGATTTGATCCTTGAATCTATTTTCTGTTCCGAAGGAGATAATCGGATATGGGCTGTCCTCTCCCTAAAAAATTACCCTGGGATCTTGAGCCCCTATTCCGTCTCCTACCAGTGTACCTACCACGGGAATAGAATGACTGGCCTGTGTTTGTTCTAATCCCTTGACCCACACCGCTGTCAGATTCCCCTTCCGACGAGGAGGGCTCAGTGTCTCCTTCTAGGGCCTTGCTTGGTTTTTGACTGTAATCCAATATGTGTCCTTCTCTAAAATCTGCTGTGTCCCTCATGTATTGGAAATGTTTGCGCTCCTTTATTTGAGAGGTAAATTGTTCCACTGTTTGTTGCAGTGACTGTTCCTTGTGAGAGAATTCAGGGTGATTGCTGAATGCTTTTGTACTCTCTATTTGTTCCTTAAGCGCTATGCTGGTTTTTTCATACACACGTTGCTCCTCGTCCAAGAGTAACGACATCAGATGTAGTGAGGAATTGATGGATTCCTTCTCCCACTTCAATACAAATTCTGGGGATCGTATGCGAGCTACAGGCATAAATGGAATCCTCAGTCCTCTGGGAACAATATGTAACTTCAGATATGTTTCCAATGTCTGTATTTCCCACCACCCTCTAATATGATCTTTGTAGGTGTTAGTTAGTTGTTTAAAGGAGCTATTGATACTGGGAACACGTGATTCAATGGATAGTGTTGCATCAGAAAAAACTAGCTTTGCTTCATTGTCCCACCCACCTGTATTAATGCCGCTAGACAAAAAACCTGCCATTCCAACCCACAAGAAAGTAATCAGAAATCAGTTAACATATAAGCCAATAAGCGCAAGTAAGCGTCCAAATTGTATGATCGTGTAGCAGTGAAATTATGGGCGCTAAAAACAAAACAACAATAATTTTATTAAGGTTCACAATAAAAGAAAGAAGGAAGGCGCCCTCAGTGTGATGTGTAGGCTCTCAATAACACTGAGCCACACATCTAACCAGGGTAATCACGTACCCCGTAGTGTGCTAGATAATGGGCACGCATAGATTGATGCACGGGGTTGAGAGCAGACCAGTAGTCAATTGTTGGCCCTATATATGACCCTGTTGGCCCTGTGCTCTATCTCCCCTTAACAAATGTGCCTAGATTGGGCATACGTTTTCACGGGCATGCGTTGTCTTAAGCAAAACCACCAATGGAGCGGGGTATTGAATCCTGTAGCCCGCTTGGTTTGCACCCCAACCACACGCCTTATCTATTCATAGTAGTAGCCCTAATCCTATCCTAAATGCTAATCTATAAATGGTATTGGACCTGTCTAAGTCCCTGCGAACTGCTCGACGCGTTTCTGGGTACTTATCATACCCTCCTCAGGAGCAAATTCCCTACAGACAGGTGATAGCGATCTTATCTATAGGACAAACAAACACATAGCGTGCACACCACCTCTGTTTGTGGCGGCGCCTCCGGCACTAGTGCGGCCGTGAAGCGGCCGCCGCACGTACCCGAATAAAAGAGGGAGGTACCTCCCCTCATGAATCCCGTCGGCCAATCAGACGCTGTCCAGCATCGGAGGAAGGAGCACTCAACCGAGATTGCTCCCCGGCCGGACAGGTACTGTCACTAAGTTAGGCTGCACGGAAGACAACAATAGGAGTAATACATATTATGGGATCCGACGGCGGTGTAACTTTGATACATCCAACGACAACTTAATTTGGGGTGACACAAAGTATCCAATACAACAGAATATCCAATGTCATAGTGATTGTTTATTAAAAGTACAAATATGAGTATGACATGACAGGTCCTATAAATACATAAAGTATATGCCACAGAAGTGGCACATATTAGCAACACTCCATATGATGGAGTGATATTGATGGAAGTCTGCAGCACACTTAGTTAAATAAATATGCTCCAGCGTATAAGTCACTGGCACAAGTCACAACCCCCCCATTTCATGGTAATTAATAGCCCATCCATCACATATCGTCGGGGACGAAACATCAGGGACCGTCTTGTCCATAGTTTTCATCAGCCCATACCTCATGTTTGCAAATGGTTTCAAGATCCTCCCAAGGGAACCTTCCCTTGTGGTAATTGTATAGCATGTGGATCCATTAAAAAGGGGAACAGTTTTACCAGCACCAGTACAAATCGAGCGTATAACATCAGGACATTTGTCAACTGTAAGACTACAGGACTAGTGTATTTGGCAACATGTCACTGCGGCATACAGTATGTGGGTAAAACCATCAGGCAATTTAGGAGACGTATTGGTGAGCACCTAGGGGATATTCGGAAAGGTGCGGACACACCTATTGCCCACCACATGATGGATATGCACGCATCCAACGAGACGTTGCTACAATTCCAAGGGGTAGAGACTGTGAAACTATCTTCCAGAGGAGGGGATATGGACAAACGGCTGTTACAAAAGGAGGCACAGTGGATCTTTCGTCTCAAAACAGTATGCCCGGATGGGCTGAATGACCATATATCCTTCACGTGCTTCTTGTAATATGGCACTGGAGCAGGTTTCCAGAGTGATTTTGACAACCTTATCAAGGAAAATAATATCCCACCTCCCTCTCTCCCCCCCCCTTGAGTACGTTTCATCAATTTTGACAATACCAGTATCGGTTTTGGTGTATGTACCTTTAATACTATACCATTATTAATTACCATGAAATGGGGGGGTTGTGACTTGTGCCAGTGACTTATACGCTGGAGCATATTTATTTAACTAAGTGTGCTGCAGACTTCCATCAATATCACTCCATCATATGGAGTGTTGCTAATATGTGCCACTTCTGTGGCATATACTTTATGTATTTATAGGACCTGTCATGTCATACTCATATTTGTACTTTTGATAAACAATCACTATGACATTGGATACTCTGTTGTATTGGATACTTTGTGTCACCCCAAATTAAGTTGTCGTTGGATGTATCAAAGTTACACCGCCGTTGGATCCCATAACATGTATTACTCCTATTGTTGTCTTCCGTGCAGCCTAACTTAGTGACAGTACCTGTCCGGCCGGGGAGCAATCTCGGTTGAGTGCTCCTTCCTCCGATGCTGGACAGCGTCTGATTGGCCGACGGGATTCATGAGGGGAGGTACCTCCCTCTTTTATTCGGGTACGTGCGGCGGCCGCTTCACGGCCGCACTAGTGCCGGAGGCGCCGCCACAAACAGAGGTGGTGTGCGCGCTATGTGTTTGTTTGTCCTATAGATAAGATCGCTATCACCTGTCTGTAGGGAATTTGCTCCTGAGGAGGGTATGATAAGTACCCAGAAACGCGTCGAGCAGTTCGCAGGGACTTAGACAGGTCCAATACCATTTATAGATTAGCATTTAGGATAGGATTAGGGCTACTACTATGAATAGATAAGGCGTGTGGTTGGGGTGCAAACCAAGCGGGCTACAGCATTCAATACCCCGCTCCATTGGTGGTTTTGCTTAAGACAACGCATGCCCGTGAAAACGTATGCCCAATCTAGGCACATTTGTTAAGGGGAGATAGAGCACAGGGCCAACAGGGTCATATATAGGGCCAATAATTGACTACTGGTCTGCCCTCAACCCCGTGCATCAATCTATGCGTGCCCATTATCTAGCACACTACGGGGTACATGATTACCCTGGTTAGATGTGTGGCTCAGTGTTATTGAGAGCCTACACATCACACTGAGGGCGCCTTCCTTCTTTCTTTTATTGTGAACTTTAAAGGGTTTCTGTCACCAGTTTTGGGCATATAAAACAGGATGACATTTGCAATGTGCAAATGTCACCTGATGCCCAAACTGGTGATAATTTTTTTACTGGTGCCCCCGTTTTTGAAATAAATCAACTTTTGTCGTATGCAAATGAAGCTTACTAGGTGCAAGGGGCGGTAACCCTGCACCTAGTAAGCGCCGTTTCCCTACCTTTATTCACGCCCCCTTTGTTGTGATAGACAGGGCCAGGCAGCTCGCTCTAGCTGCTCCTGGCCCTGTCCGTGCTGAAAATCCCGCGCCTGTGCCGTTCGGACTTCATTCGGCGCAGGCGCAGTGAGTGCCGATTGCTGCCGGGCTCCCGGCT
Organism: Rhinella marina; assembly: GCA_900303285.1. Taxonomy (NCBI): domain Eukaryota; kingdom Metazoa; phylum Chordata; class Amphibia; order Anura; family Bufonidae; genus Rhinella; species Rhinella marina. The sequence continues at coordinate 1,230,173 of ONZH01022838.1, read as the reverse complement.
TCCTCACTGCGCCTGCGCCGATGACGTCACAGAACACGCAGAAGAGAAGGCGGCGCAGGCGCAGTGAGGAAGCCGGGAGCCCGGCAGCAATCGGCACTCACTGTGCCTGCGCCGAATGAAGTCCGAACGGCGCAGGCGCGGGATTTTCAGCACGGACAGGGCCAGGAGCAGCTAGAGCGAGCTGCCTGGCCCTGTCTATCACAACAAAGGGGGCGTGAATAAAGGTAGGGAAACGGCGCTTACTAGGTGCAGGGTTACCGCCCCTTGCACCTAGTAAGCTTCATTTGCATACGACAAAAGTTGATTTATTTCAAAAACGGGGGCACCAGTAAAAAAATTATCACCAGTTTGGGCATCAGGTGACATTTGCACATTGCAAATGTCATCCTGTTTTATATGCCCAAAACTGGTGACAGAAACCCTTTAATAAAATTATTGTTGTTTTGTTTTTAGCGCCCATAATTTCACTGCTACACTATATCATGTATCCATGGTCAGTGTCACGTGATACTTTTTTTTATATGCCGGAAAGTGTCTGGATTACCGCCGGATCCAATTACAGTGTATGGGGATTACTTTGGTATTTGGCTTTGCCAGATACGGTGAACTCCGGAAGTCTGTTCTTCTGACGGAATTTACAGTGTAGATGTAAACCCAGCCTTATTTGTTTTTTATAATAATGGGGTGTGGAGAGAAATGTCCATAGAAAGTAGTGTAGGAACGTCACAACATTAAGGGAGTTTTCAGGGAAACTTGTATGCTGAAACAGAATTGCAGATTCTTCTTACGTCTGACTTTTTCAGTAGGTTTATATCTTCGTCTATAAGGGTACGGCCAGACCGTGTGACTGGCTGCTTTTAGCCAAACCACATTTACCACAAAATTGTGTGGTCTTTGGCTGCTGCAGGCAAAAAAATCCCTTCTTATCAGGCCATTAAAGTGCTATTATAGAGTGTTTCGGACTTCTGGAGAGGGCTAACTGGCTGACAACATGTTTAGTGTACATGTGAGGCGTCAGTGGAGTACCATCAAGGAACAGAATGCAACTGCTATAATTTCCCAGGGAGAGGGGAGGCCTGGTGCTGGAGTCCTTCTCTTCTTGACATGAAAACACTCCATTTTCATGCAGCTATCACTAGGGGGAGTCCAATACAAAGAAATTATTACAGCTTCTATTGTAGTCAATAGTACCTATATAAATTTCTCTGCACAGAGCTCCCCTAGTGGTAGTTGTAGGCAGCCAGTTTTGTAATCTGAGGGCAAACAGTGATTTAAAGCTGTTTAGGGGAGATTTATGAATGAGCGCTATGTTGGCACCCGTTCCATAGAGGTTGGATAAAGCGTGTGATTATAAGGATGGCTTTTTTATTCCAATTTTTGTTTATTCATTTTGCTTCTGCCTAAAAAAGTTCATTTGTCAGCAATCGGGGATGGTGCATTCTGCATTGTCAGGGAGTGATTGACACACATGTACTGAGAAACTCGGTGGCGTATTCGAACCCGTACCAAGTTATACTACATGACCCTACAAGATCTGTGTGCCTCTGTAAGCAGTTAACTGCTGACCATTGATAAGCACTCAGATCCATCCATAAACAAAAGCCACAATACACATGTGAACATGTCAATTCTATTATTAGGTGAGGGAGCTGGGTATTTTTCTCTAAAATGACTAAACATGTGTCATCTGCTCTAGAAAATATACTAGCTCAATGGTCTCACCTGACTTTGACTGTAAATAGACCTCTGTGCTGGCTCCCAAAGCTGGCACACAAACTGCTGTATCACTCAGTAGTTGTGATTTGATCCGCCCGGGGGATCTTTCAACTAGAAAAATGCAATTCATCAGAAGAAAACACGTGCCAGCCGTGAATGGCAGGGTTGTAGTGACCACCTCTGACAACTGATGAGTGTCAGTTCTGTGTCTGTGTAACAATGGGCCTTTCTGTATTCAGACATGAAGACCCAGCAATTACGTGCTGGCGGTGCGTAGTGACGGCGGGGCACTTAATGTAATTGACGATATTATATACAGAGCTAATATCTGTTTAAATTATTTTTAAAAAAATCATAACGCTGTATGATGGTTCATTGAGAAAATAAATGACTGTGTTACAAACGCCCCCTATTCGAGATACAAATTGCATAAGTATATACTGTATTATTTACATGTGCTCTGTGGATTGCGGTGCAAATAACTTTTGCGCTAATTTAGGCATATTTGTGGATAATAAATTACCCCCCCCATATCTTTGTTTAAAAGGGCTACTTATGGATCCGCTATAAATGTGTCACAGGTAAAGATCCCAAAGGTCAGAACTGGGCCTATCTCTTACCTGGTGAGGTAAAGGCAGGGCATGACTGGATAGCTAGTTGTGCATGTACGCTGGCATGTCCATTCATTTTAGTGGCAGGTACTTTTCCATATGAGTGGAAAGAAAAACAGAACAAATGTGGGTGCCCCTAGGGACATTACCCAAGGATAGTTTGGATTACGGTGGGGGGTAAACTCAGACTGCTTAATAGATGCAGTTGTGCAAAGACATCGGTATGTAAGGGCCCTTGCACACGACCGTATGCCCTCCGAGACATACGGTCCGTGAGCGGGCCATATGTCCTGGAGCGGCATTGATTGTGCGCACAGGAGCGCACAGCATCATAGATTACAATGAT